>OZ020264.1:605000-976330 GCA_963971285.1 Astropecten irregularis
TCTCATTCGTGTATTTCTATCAAACATAACTGAAGAGAACTGAAAACACACTACATAAACCTCCTAGTGAATCAGTGGAAATATCCTCCACAGGGCATGGCGTGATTTTCAGTTACAAAAACAAATTTAGTTATGTGAATAATTGATATTGTCAGGTGTTCAACAAAAATTCCATTAATTTAATGACAACTGAAAAAAAATCGCCAGATGCTATGAATACAGAGATAACATCACGTTATGAAATAGACGTGAATATGCGAGGCTTGATCATGCGGACTATAAATCGTGGACTCTCAAGGAATGAATGAATATTGAATAATAGCTTATAATAAGACAGAACGGTTTGGAAGAATTGACCGAGAATCCCCCTAAGCAGCAGCGGGCAGCGGCGGCCCTTTTGCACGGCCAGAACTCCCCTCCTTCCCCCTGGAGGACTGACCTCGTAAGAAGACCGTACCAGTCGCCCAAAACAAATTAAATCCTTATAATAAGCATTCAGATATGTCTATTGTGACATCCAGCTTCTTGAATTAAGTCTCCGGTGGTTTCAAAAGAAAAGGAAAACGCGAAATTTTTTTGTTTCATAATTCAGTCTGTCATCATAAATGACAAATAATATTTATCAGTGTTGTAGGTCTCGAGACCGGTCTCGGTCTCGGTCTCGGTCTCGAGACATCAGGTCTTGGTCTTGGTCTCGGTCTCGGTCTCGGTCTCGAACCATCAGGTCTCGGTCTCGGTCTTGGTCTCGGACTTCCAGGTCTCGACTACAACACTGATATTTATACAGGAATATGCTTTTTTGATTTCGGTGAATATTTCAAATTTGGAATTAAATAAAAATTACAAACATTAATTAAATTACAACACAAAAAGCGAGATTCATAAGGAAGCAGTAAATATGTTAACACAAAATATGCAGGTGAATGTGCATTTACTATGCCTACACCATGAAAATATTGTCGCTATTTATGAAGAGCACAATATTGAAAGGTATTATCATAAGTTTTGTTTCTCAAAAAGAATGAATGTGCAAAACGTTTTTGAGACATCCCAGACTAAATTTCAGTTATCTCCCCAAAGATACATGACAAGATGTCTGACATTATCTTAATCGAATCGGTTTCCAAACCCGAAATTATTTCATTATATCCTGAATAATTTAGGCACCAAAGCTGACCATAATTATGATTATCACATTTCCCAGGGCAGCATTTCCCATCACTATCTCCCCTCATTCCTAGCTTTCCATCAAACTGATCGCACCAAGCACTCAGTCCCACTAGACCTAATCCCATCGGAGTTGGAACAAAGATAAACCATCTTTCTCATCCATGTCATACAGGTGACTTCAAAGATGATGACCCTATATATACCTTCCCAAGGCACCCAGAATTAAAAAAAGACTGCACATTTACGCACAGGGAGGACTAAATCACTCAAATCTCTGAAGAATTTGTGGGAAATGATTGCAGACGCTTGTTTATTAAAAGCGAAGAAGGAAAAAATTCAACTCTTCACAGGCAGTTTCAATAATCATATGAAGACTATTGACCGTAAACACCTCGCGATCTGCAGCCGGTAATGTATAAAAGCTGTAGGCATTATGGTTATTGACAAAGCCTATTGCTATGGCAATGTGAGGAGTACTGTCTTCATACACATCACTATGACTGCTCGTCAGAATAGTCTCTTTATTGTGAGCGGCATTCCTACACTAAAGCTCAGGAATATACTAATTCGTGTCATCAAGGTTGATCTCCATGGCCGTAACGCTTCATGTAGAATAAGAAGAACGATGGACAGATATATAACCAGCCTCTCGATCGTCAGATGAAATGATTAATGAAAGGGGCGGGGCTTAGTCCCCCCTACTTGATTGATTGATCCGTAAAGAATGAGGGGAATTATTCATGAGAACAACCGTGATGATTGAATTAAAATAAATTGCAGAGGGATTTTACGGTACTTTTAAAGCAATTTTCTATTTATGGTCGTAACAAAAGACTGAGAAAAAAGGTATCTTGAATCTGACTCATGTATAACTCATCGTAATATGAGGAAAATATGACTGGACAGAAACAGGATTATTTCTCAAATATTTCTGATAAAATTAGAAAAATAGACTCCATCATCCAATATTGACAAGAAATACGTTGAAATAACAGCAATTATTATTCAATTCCTATGCAGAAAATACATTCCGCATCATGGCACATATAATGATAAAGCAATTTCTTTTTCTGTGTAAAACTGAAATAAATTAATTCAGCCTAACTGCGCTCAATAATACATATGAGAATCCTCGCATAGATCAGAAGATAAGTAAATAATAAAGTAAATAAGACTGCTACTTTGTTCTGGGGTCAGAATTTTTTTAAAATATTATCTAGGATTTTAGAATGCATCGTAAACGTAACCCATGAAATTAATCAAAATCGTTCACGAGTCGTAATAGAGAAAATGGAAAAAACAAAAAAACAAAGAATAACTTGACATGTGTTTTTAAAATCTGAATCTTTGCATGTTCCTCTTTGGGTTTCATTACAGCTGAAAATAGATTGAACTTTCCAAATCGTAAGCCGATCCTTACCAATCCTACGTTATCTAATAAACCACAGTGAAACAATACCGAACTCATCATACATTAATGTACAGATAGAAATTGAAAAGGAGCGGAGTAGGATTATGGCGCGCACATTACGACGAGTGAGATGAATTGGCATTGCACTGAATAATGACATGTCCCATAGGAACACTATCTGTATGTAACGGTGCATGATGGCTACACAAACACACATCATACATTATGTCATTAACGTACGTCCTTGAATATATTATAAAGCGACCTTGTAATTATAAAATTATGAATACCATATGAAAATACATACAACTTCCCAAAACAGAGACAGCAATATTCCTGATTCAAGCTCTTAGTTACTGCAAATTGACGATGTTTTCTTGTATTTATGAAGCTTGAAACAATACAAGAGCAGAGTCCACACAATGTTATCATTTAATATACCTATGTAGGCCAATATCACCTGGCTACTACTACACTCATTATATCCTTCAAGGACGTGTATACTACGAGACCTGCTAACAAAATAAAGGATCCCAACGTTATGTGCGGGGATAGTGATCCCGTGGTGAAAGTGAGGTGTAAGATTGTATAAGGTCGCGTCTCTGTATGTTATAAAGTTGGATTTGATGCTCTCTCCAACACGGTCCCTACTCCTGGTGTACATGACCCTGTCCGATGACGCACCCTTTTACAGCCACCACTAATGCCAGGGTTTTATAATCCTGGGTACAACTCATCCACCTGCCAATATAGTATTACGCTGCAGAGAGTTGCTCCTGTTATAATTATTTGGGGCTGCATCAGTACAGTCCTTGTACTGGGTCAATGGGTGTGGTGTAATATGCCTTAGGGTAGCAGAAATCATTGCATTGATCTAGCTAAGAATGCGACGAGCATCCTTGCAATAATGTGGACTAAAACAGGTCCCACTTTAATGAGATTTAATTTCATCTGAAGAAGACTCTTACTCGGTTCAAATGCTCTTATAGTTTGACCTCGTAGAGACATTGAATTATCAACATGGCAATAATGCATTGGAATACTTAAAGTAGTATCATTTTTTGTCAAAGTAGTACAGATTCATGGGCAAAAATATCAAGGAAGATACAGTCACAGTCATCTATGAAAATTTCAGTCCCATACGGTGCCCACTTTTTGAGAAAATCGTGAAAAACGGCCACAGTATGTTTGAAGCCTTTACTCTTTTATTTTTGATCTTTTAAAAGATCAAAAAGTTTTTCGGTCGTTGTTTTACTAATTTCTGGATAAATACACCATTTCAGGCGGAAATATTTTAACGGTAGGTTTCTACCAGCACCATCTTCATACCCTGTAAGTTGAACGTAAATCTGCGAACATTTCTGTTGTGGTGTCTAACCAAAGTATGATACTACCTTTAAAGCCACGAATCCAAAATGAAGTTCCTCTTTTGAGAAGCTTCATACAAAAATATTCAGCGTTCGATCAGAACAGGAAATGGAAGCTGGGTTGGAGGAAGACGCAACGGTTGTAGCAACAACACCGCCAAAGGCATCTTGAATAAAAAAAAAATCGTTCTGAAATTTAAATCTCGACCATATATCGATTGTGTCATGACTCACTATCGGAATGAAAAATGAGTAGAACGATACACAGTTACACATCACACAAAAACAACCAGCGGATCTAGATCTGTATATTGCATACATCACATAATCACCATCGACCGATTGCAAAAACAGAAACGGATCGATGACCTCACAGATTCCGGTCGCGCAAGCCACAAAATAATTTGCATACTCGTATATTTTCTCCCCTCACCCCACCCCTTATCGGTTTCGTCTATAGTCATGCAGGTATAGAAGATCCATTCCGAGGTAAATTCATCCTAGCTGCCCCCTTGTCTTGCCCCGGGGTAAACTAGCCGACTAGCGCCCGCTCCTCTTAGCAGCAAGAGTGCATATATGTATTTTGTCTTCTTTATTGATTTCAGTTTTCATCATGACGAACAAGGCGTACCATACTAGGTTATCCACGCGCAATCGGAACGTGAGGATGAGAAAAGTGGGTTATGGAGTCTCGAGACACGTACGCACGCCCATTTTTGGCGAGACAATTCACAACTCGGCAACTACTGACGAGAAAATGTTATATCATCCTCAAGAAAAGCAATTGTGAAGATATTAAATTAATTTTTTTTCATATATAGAACAGGTAGCATGTATATTTATGAACCAGCAGGGCTGTGTGCTAGATACGAAATGGTCACTCCATACCAACACCATTTTATCGTTTTAATTCAACCACCATGACAATGTTAATCTTGAATATTAAATGATTTTAATGTTTAAGGTATAAAACATGATTGGTCAAGGTCACAGAATAGCACTCACACTCTGTCTTATCCAACATGTACATGAAATATTAAACCCCTGAAAATTTGAGCTCAATCGGACATCTGAGTCGCGAGAAAATATTGTTCATATAAAACATAAAGAGTGGTTTTGATCTTACCCCGAGATCAAAACTGTTTTCGGTCTTTGTTTTACAATTTTTTGGATAAATACAGCATTTTGGGCGGAAAATTTTAACGGTATGTTTGTACCAGCATCATCTTTATATCCTGAAAGTTATACATAAATCTGTGAACATTTCTTTTTGGGTATGTTATCAATCCTGTACTGTACCTTTAACGGTATGTTTCTACCAGCACCATCTTCATATCCTGAAATGTATACGTAAATCTGTCAACATTTCTGTTTGGGTTTGTTACCAATCCTGTGCTGTACCTTTAACGGTATTATTCTACCAGCACCATGATCCTGAAAGTTAAAATCCTGTACTGTATACCTTTAAAATAATTGTAACAGCAGATCTTGCTATATACTATCCCTGCCTTCGTCATCTCAATCATTCAAAAAACTGCACATCCAATGCCCAGTCAGAAGCATTTCACGAAGCAATGGATCACCTGGCGTTGAAAGCCAGTGAAATTTCTTGTGGCAGTTGTATCATGAAAAATAATTAAATTCTATCGCGTTAAACGTATAGCAGGGTCCGTTATAGCATTTACTGTGAACCTTTTCAGCTCTGGACATGGGAAAGACCTCCTCATCACACACGATCTCTCTAAGGAAGCTTTCTGACTAAATTCTCTCATGATTTGAGATAAGTGAGGAGGAGGCTGCATTACCACAGCCCGGAGCTACCCTCATCCCCACGGAATAATTTTACCAGCCATTCTCCGATATGACACCGTGCGTTCCCCTCAAAATGAAATCTGTACTCGGTACATACAGCACGACAGGCCAACAACCGATTCTTAATTTCCGTGGATATACAACCGCGCCGCGCCTGAATGTTACCCATGGAAATACATGTACATGTAATATCTCAACCATATGCAATACTTCATAATCAGTGAACAGAAAGATTCATATTGATGGTACAATACGCGGTATCTACTCTAATCCATCTTTAAGATATCATTTCCGTCGTATTTGCCATGACGCATAGCACATACCCACTCACTGTAACACTCTTTAGTCTTAACTCTTTCACATCCGAAGGGAATTTCTATAGATTGAACAAATAAATACAATACAAATTCAAGGCGAAACCTTGGACGGGGACATTGAACAATATTGACAGTTTCTAGGAGTCGTCACGCACGGCTCCAATGCGTGGAACCACCGCTGGGCTTTGTAAACAACGACCAGCAATCAACGATGAATGATTTCAATAATAATTGGCCCAACGGCAAGCAAATATCACCGGGGAAAAACGCCAATGGCTCCCGGGGGAAAAGGCCCATGAGCTATCGGTAGATCGAGGCAGTGCTCTTGACCGCAATTAACCTTAAACACAATCGATCACGCCTACACTTATATGATGATAGAAACCAATCTGAATAGAGATAAATGACCCAATTCATTATATCACAAGAATATCGTTTCAAATAAATTGTTCCCATTCATTTTTCTCTGACAGGTGATTGCTGGGCGTGCACGTTATAATAGGGTCTTCCTCATCGATATTAATCGCTGTCCGGCGCCCTCTTGTGAGTTAGGCTAGTGACGTAACATAAACAGCGCCCTCGTGCGTCAGACAATTTAAGGAAATTCTTCAACTGAGAAAAACATAATCATTCATTCAAAGTTGCATACATTTTAACGATGCTGTGATGTAGATAACAATGTATAAATACTGCCATTAATGTCAGCTATTGAAAATAAAAACCACTTATCAAAAAGAAAAACAGAACCAGGGAAGGGAAAAGTCAGACTTCAAACAAATCTTCTGCCATAACCGATTGAAAATATATTGTATATTCAACATAATAACCTAAGCCGTAAAAAGTACGAAAATTGTCGAGAAAATTGTCATGACTCTTTAACTTATGGCACTTAAAACACGAGAGGGCGCTGTTGATTCCACGCAGTGGGAAATACTCTTCCAAACTTTCGTTTCTTGAGCAAAAATTCACGAGGCTTTTGAATGAAGGACAACATTATCTTCTATGAAGGCAGGGGAGGCTGCTGAACCTGAATACATCTATAGACCTTTCTTTTGTTTATAAACACTGGTTGGCAAGATATGGGCGGCCAAATGTTGCAAATCATTTCGTCTTCTTCACAGACGGCGTAAACAACTTCAACGTTTTTGCAAACTTTCCATAACTGTACAAAAAACATATCAGCATCGCTTGTGTTGTTTCCATTACATTCAGCAATATCTGCAATTTGCGTACAAATTGGGTAAAATATGTGGTTAATTTTTATGCCTGGCTCGCCATAGTTTCCGCCATGCTGGTTGGCAAAAACTCGGTCTGTGACGTTGCAAAAGAAAGGTCTATAGGAATGTACACCAATTAAATCCCATTATTATGCACTTGTTACATACCATCACATTGTATCCAATTAGCATTATATAACTTTCCACAGGGCGACTGGGTCGAGTCTATTTTTACCTGCACTGTCTGTATGTCATGGTTGACCGAATCCTAATAAAACATCCCAACCTTGAAAAGGATGTCTTTTTTTAGCTCAATGATGACGATTACAGCTGAGTGACCTCCCATTATATTATGCATACAATACACAAGTGAATATGTAGTTATAGCCCTGCAACAAACTGTCACGGAAGTTCAGTATGTGAAATGTGTACTATTTAGGGTCATGGCATCTGCATCATAAAGTAATGTTGTATGATTCTTACCAAGTTAGCTACTTCAGGAACTCGATGGATGTTGGAGGAGGAGGCGATCCACTGTTTCACCACGGTAAGGCACAGAGAATATTATCTACGTGTACGAAATGTGTGTGTGTCGATCAAGTAGGCCTACCATGTAAAATACAACGATTCGAAACCATAAAACTAGTATCGATTTAACGACTCAGTAGGTCTACTACATACATCAACCTCCTCACGTTCGATGCATACATAATTTATCATGGCAACTCTAGCAATTGTTCAGACATCCCCTTGTTGACACTGACTTAACCTGAACCCTGACCCTAAGGTGCACTCTAGAGCCTGAAACAGGCAAACCCACTACGACGACAGGGTCTCAGACGTGAAAACAAGCTCATGCTATACACTTACAGTGACGTGTTCTGACAGGTACGTATAACATGGTTGAACTTGTGGATACACCTGACCCAATACACCTGATAACATTACCGATTACACCTACCAAAGGCTACATCAGCCACACAGAACTACACTTCAACTTTCAGAAATGAGATGGAACTTTGCCGGAAACTGAAGCTGCATAATTTCATTACCATGGCGCTGTGGCCAGTGCGATGAATGTGATGTACATGTACATGTATGTAAGTGTTACTGTGTGGCGAGTATCCGTCTCATACATGATACTTGCAGATAAAATCTTGGTATAGATTAAGATTTCACATTGCAGGGATTGAAATTCATCATCATCATTAGTTAATTTTCTGAGCAGCTTAGAAATTAATTCCGCCAAATGTATGGAATCAATTTAATACTTGACTTGTCATAATTCTTTTTCAATTCTTCATCCACAGGGTAAGACTGTACCACATCTGAAAGCAAGCGGCCATCAGAAATGACAAGCATTCGTGACTGGATATTTTAGTACAGATTCATCAAGTGATGCGTTGCAATGGATTCGTGGATGAAACACGATTACACCAGCCTTCCACGACCTGAATGATTCTTCGTCGATTGGAATGATAGTACCAGCGTGGTTGCTGATAGACTTATGTGAAAGACCCTTCCATCTTGACCTCTAAGAACTACACCAGGTCACCAGCATGCATCCAACCAGCTGGGTGGCATCAGGTATCTGCTTCGGCATCGGATTCATCCTCTTCGTCTTCGTTATTGCCAGGACCATCTGCCGATGTTTCACCTACTATCACTACTGTGGATGCAACAAGAAGACCGACTCCGATAAACCCAAAAGCCCAAAGAGAAAGCCTAGTAAGTTCGCGATGGAACTGCAAAGAGTGAACGATAAGCAGAAGAGAGCTTCAGGGGAATCAGTGGACATGAAGCGGAGTGATTCAGAACTCTTTGACCCAGCCAGACCCCTGGAACTCCCCATTCACGGCATCCATTACCCAGACCCTGGAGAGCATGTCTACGAATCCAGCATTGCCTCAGGTGGACACGATGTGGATTTCTCTCTTGATAACCCTGGGTATGATGAACCTGATAATGCAATGCCACCATCTACTGCCGAGGAGGTTCCCACCGATACGAATGGTATATTTTACATCGAGTGCCACGAGGAGCCAGGACCAAGCCGGCTGGATGTCCAGGCCAATATCTAAACGATGCCAAGTTTGCTTCATCACAGCTCAGCCAGGGAAGGTGGAGGGGGACTTCCCACTGAATAATGACACAAGAGGGGAACTCCACAACGAACCAGGAGTTGGATGAATATCAAGATTCATCCAATACATTACTGTCAGAAATCAGGATCAAGTTCGGATATCCCTGAAATAGAAAAATTCGAAAAATAGGAAAATTATGACTTGGGCGGATCTGGGTTCATTGAAAGGGGGAGGGAAAGTCTTTTATTAGTCACAAATCTTCGCTCCGTATTCAGTATGAAGTTTGCTCCACTTGCACATATGTATTTGACTGATAGCTTTTCCAGCGCCTAATGTTATACAATTTGATGTCAAATGTTAATTAAATAATGCTACGACACTAACTCAGCAAAAATGAAAATCAAAACAGTACACGATAAAAAATGAATGTGAATAATGTCAGATTTCAGAAATTAAAGAATTTTCAATGGATATATTTTTTCAAATAAAATCTTTATACATCCAGCGGTGTTTGCATTTTTTAAAGACACTTCCATAATCAATATACTCAGAGACGTTATTTCTTAAGCAGCTGTACACAATTTCAACATTTATTTTCAATTTGCATCGTAAGTGTATAATGGACAAATGTGAAGATACAGAGATTTGTAAAATGTATAAATTCGTTGCAGTTGACAATACACAGAAACTTAAAATAATCATTACATGTACAACCAAAACCATTCCAAATCTGCCAAACATCATTGCGAAGGATTCTGACAGGTAGAGCCAAGATACCGAAATACTTCAGCTAAGGTCTGAAGGCTCAACTTGGCCTACATTGTGAAGTCTTAAGAATGTGGCATTGCATGGTGACTGTATTTCATTGAGGGAGATTAAGGGAAGGTTCCATGGTAAAACTTGTCTAGGAAATTCATGATTTGTGTCAGAACGTCCACCATATGTGCCGAAACCAAGTCTGGGTTTAACCCTAACCCTCTGCACCTACCACACAAGTGCTGCTTACCACAATTACAACAGTCTCCACAGGGGAACTGGATCATAAACCACACATTACCATGAAAACCACACTGGTGTATTGTGGTATTCAGGATACCCCACTTACCACTGGAAAAACATTTGGAAAAAATTTGGTATGTAGGTGGGTTAGGGTTAAACAAATGTTCATAATCCTAAAAGATCAGATTGCTTATCTCGAGTGGTGACTTGCCAGACCTAAGCCACGTGACATCATAACTCCATGTAATGATAGGTTGTTGTATGATAAACAATTATTTTTGTTCTGCTAATCTTCAATAGAATGAATAAATCCATCCATCTGTTTGTAATAAGAGAACAATGTACGGATTATTTCAAATTGTTATTTCACACGACAGGTGGCTGTGCAGATAATGGATGTTTGAGTTGGTGGTTGTGTGAGTGGTTCATGGGTGTGTCGCTTATTAAGCTCGATGGGCGTGTCGGCTGGTGGGTGTGTTGGTCACACCCACAATATGTAGCAAAGTGAAGCATTGGTTGGGGTGGGAGCTTTCAACGAAGTATCAATTTTCCTAACAAACCGTTAGAAAAATAAACAAAACATCTATTGTTCTTAACATAAAGAAGGGGAAATTTAAGTGAGGGCATGAATATATTCCTCAAATTTATCGGCTTATTAGATTTTTCCCGAATATGTTCTCCAATTCTGTTGATTGTTTTCATGAAAGGATGGATCACGAACTATCATATAGGCACATGATTGTGACTGGATATTTATGGAAAACTCACCAAATCAGGCTTCGCCATGACGGACCTCACAAACCACAAAATGCTGGCAACATAAAATGGTTGGCTGCACATTAACATCCGTATCTGAGCTTACATATCCACACTACCCTGGAACCAGGAAATAAGAACCTAAATTAATCATGCACCACGTCTGGGCCCCGACTCTGCCTCCATAAATGCATTAATTGTGTCTCTACATGTATATAGTCTGGCAATAGAACATGGTAAGAGTACTGATCAATGTTAACATAGAGAGCTTAGTATATGATACTCAATCGGGACTGAAGAGCTAGACTTATTTACAAATTATCGGGTTCCTCACGAATAAAAGCCACCGGACTCAAAAGGTTTTTAATAGCACTTAATTATGGAAACCAAACTTTCTGAAGCAAATAAGAACTTCAATGACAACACATTTGGTTATTTAAAGCACTAAAAATTATTATACGAAAACCTGTAGCGGATGTTTCGTTCTTTTAACATGCAAAAAAAAAAAAACCTGCTATGTCAGACATAGAATAAGGGAATGTTTACATGTTCTATGATGTATATAGCGCCCTCTTTGTTTGCAAATAACCTATAAAGTTGTGACGCAGTAATAAATTATTGGTTAGTGGTTGGACTTTTCATCGTCCGTCAAATGAAGAAGGTATAATACATCTTGGCTTTATCATGCTGCTTTTACGCGGGTTTGTCATGTATAAGCAAATTGTTTTGTAAATGAAACTATTTATAAACCAAGTCTAGTTGGATTTCTATTATTGCAAGGAGTCACAGGAAAGGTGACAGACGCATAAAACCGAAGCCACTTCCACTTAACTGTATATAATACATGATTGGTCAAGGTCACCTACAGAACAGCACTTGCACTTTGATCAAACATGTACATGAAATGATAAACCTGTGAAAATTTGAGCTCAATCCGACATCTGAGTCACGAGAAAATAGCGAAAATCCGACTCAATTTTTTTCTTATAAAACATAAAGAATGGTTTTGATCTTACCCCGAGATCAAAACTGTTTTCGGTCTTTGTTTTTCCTCTTTCTGGATAAGTATACCATTTTGGGTGGACATCTTTTAACTGTGTGTTTCTACCAGCGCCATCTTCAAACCCTGAAAGTTGTACGTAAATCTGTGAACATTTCTGTGTGGGTATGTTACCATCCTGTACTGTACCTTAACATGTAAGTGATGAGCTGATACAGAGCTTTCTGTCTTGATAATGATGATAACTGCGGTACCACCTTTAAACAATGCCGTAGATTTAATGTGATAAGTCAACAGAATTATTAAAACCTCGATAAATGAACGCCACATACCGACTGGTGACTTCCGATTCATTCTGTGATTACAGGTTCCATTCTCACACAGATTACATCATTACAATCGCATAGATTAGGACTATATGGGCTCCTGCGTTTGATTTTAAAATGACAAAAACATGTTTGCTTGTAAAACGGAACACGGTGCTCATTAGCTAATTAGTTACAGTTTGAGCGTGTAATTAGCATCAGAGCAGTTGTTAAACATCAAATTGCAAGTATCTCAAGACGACAATGACATAATATTTCTGGTGGGAACTATTCACTGAACTTGCTGAGACGGGAATGTTTTTAGGACGATGACCTGCAGCAGCAACAGACACAAGCTACCATGAAACACACAAACACAATCATCGTCGCACCAACAGCTATGGCGATGACTGCTCCCGTTGGTAGCCCAGACGGAGGCGGTTCGGTACCCCCAACCACACGGGGGAGGATCGTGCACGACAGCACCACACCCTCAGCGGTGTCATTAGTTGGAAAAGACCAGCAATCGAAGACCGTGCCATCGTGTTCGGTACCCACTTCTCTGGTGAGTTCCCAGCCGGGTCTACCGTCTCGACGCGGTCCTTTCTCCCATGCCTCCAGCTCCCCTCCTCTGCTGCCTCTCCTAGTCACCACGGGGATCCTGTCATCGGTTAGAGTCCCACAAGCCAGCGTCTGACCTGGAACCAGAGGGTCCGGTGCCTTGGAGCTCGGTGAACACACTGGGAAGATCTCAGAGGGATAGATAGCCAGACCAAGCTCACGGGATGCGATTGTCTTGCAAGTGGTGTTCTGCTCTCCTGGTTTCGTCATGACGTTGCAGCGGTACAGTCCTTGGTCTGATTCGAGAACCTCTCTAATGTCAAGACGCTGGTGGACGTTGCCAAGGTGTGATGCATTAGACGCTTGAACACGAGTCAGAGAAACGCGTTCAGCCTTAGCAGCATCTGCCTCTGCGATGACAATCCAAGATGACGAGGAAGAGTCAAAATGAGTCCAGGTGACGACATGCATTGCTTGCCTGTAGTCTTGGATGTCACACTCGAAAGAGACCGTGCCACCAACCACCGGCAAGGCCGTGTCAGAGCCAGAATTGACGGTCAAGTACATGGTCAGCGCCTGGTCAGAGTCCGGGATTGCCTTAGACTGGGCAGTACCGGCAATGACCAGCATGGAAGCCACCAAAGCAATGACGCTCGAACGATGCATGGCCATAGTGAACATAAAATCAACAAGTGACGAAGAAAATGAGAAAGTTTAGCTGAAACGAAACTTTCGGAGATACAGTGCGCTACCTCTGGCGAACCAATGATAAAATGTTATACATGTACCACCGAGCCAACTACACCAATAGATTACACCAATACCCACTGATCAAGACTTGACGCAGTGTATCAATGCCAAGCAAATGTGGATGAAAAGAGATAACCTTAATGTTCTGTATTTCTCACAATTTGATATTTTTTCCGGTGGGGTTTTCCCCGCATATGGTACTGCAATTTCCGATCGACTTCCTCTTGTGCCAGCCATGTGCCTAAACAAAGTTCATTGTCACTGCATTATGGCCTGGTACACGGTAAGAAGACAGAGGAACTTGATCTATTATTGTTATGATGTACTGATGGTGACCCTAGTTCCACAAGATTACTGTCAAATATTATTCACTTTACTTCCCTATTGAGCCCAGTATAAGTAAGACTTGAAGCTATGCATGGTGGAAGTACTAAAAGAAGGTAGGTTTGCGGTAACACCATGTAATCTCTTCTGTGAGAGTGTGTGGTTCTGTGAAGAACCGGTGGTATTATCTCGACGTTGCGAACAGTGTGCTCTGTTCGTCCTCAGGAGAGGACAATCACTCAAGTTCCTGAGGATGATCAGAGCACATTGTTCGGAACATCGAGATAATACCAACGGTTCTTCTCAGAACCACACACTCTAACAGAAGAGATTACATGGTGTCACCGCAAACCTACCTACCTACCCAGTATACGGATCACAATGGCTACATGGAACCTCTGTTTCAGGAACTTGGTCCCTTTTCACTGGGCCAGGTTCATATAAATGGGCCCATGCCAGCCACAACGTTTTGCTGACCATGGAAATGACGTGAAGACGAGGGGTCACCGGCAAAAACATTTTCATGAGATGGTGAGGGCGCCCTCTATATTCGAGATAGTAGTTACTTCTGTCTGTAACGTGCAGTGCAAAATGGTTGCAGAAGAATCCAAACATGTTTTGATTCACTGAATCTTTCCTGCCCAACGATTCCCTGACGACTCTTAGGTCGTGTCCAAATCCTCTGGCTGCGACTGCAAATAACACACAAGTCTATGAAAATGCCTGCAGTCACTGGATAGTGGCTGTCATAGGTGGCGCAGTGCGTAATTTGCAGCCGCAGCCAGAGAATTGGGACACTGGCCTTTATTAAAAGTCCTAGAATTGACAGACAATAGTCGTGAGATTCTTGGGTCTTGGAACCAGACTTCTG
The DNA here is from genome assembly GCA_963971285.1 of Astropecten irregularis. Classification (NCBI taxonomy): domain Eukaryota; kingdom Metazoa; phylum Echinodermata; class Asteroidea; order Paxillosida; family Astropectinidae; genus Astropecten; species Astropecten irregularis. The sequence continues at coordinate 619,945 of OZ020264.1, forward strand.
AATCTTTGTCCGTGAATAAGTCAGTCAACCGGCAATTATTAAGACCTTTCCCTGTAAGTGTCAATCTTGCAAAAAATGTATTTTGCAGACGTCACGAAGCCATCGGCGGACATGTCAGTCACCTGCTAGTCGCGTGGCAGGTTATGTCTGGATAACTCGGTTAAGATCCCCATCACCCAAAATAGCTCCCGGGTCCTCCCCGGGTGCTCAGCCGCCTGTGCAGAGACAACAGCATGCCTAGCATCACTGGAACTAACTCCAGTCATTCACAGAATGGAACAGACAGGCACATCAACTGTCGAATTACAGCTTTGTGACTCAGACGTCAGTAATAACACCTGTTGCTTGTGTCCTGGGCCCGATTTCGCGAAGCCTTACGATTGATCGTAAGTCAAGTTAGGAAGAATAACCAATCGTACCCTAAGGCTACAATGCATTAATATATAAGTCCTGCGATTGATAGTAAGTTACGATGAATTTGGTGAAACGATCTCTGGCTCCTATAAGCATGGAGGTAGAAATAAACCTCCATGCTATAAGTATCTATGAAATTGATGATTTTCCCTGTTTAAGTATAAAGGGGGAAGAGTGGGCCTACTTTCCTGCAAGTAATGTTGGGTTTGATTATTTTGTCTAGATTGAGTGCGTGCTCTCCAACTCCATGAACAATATTTCATATTTTTGCCATGAATGACTAAATAATGAGTTTTTACAAAATTTTCATGCGATAATTCGCAACAAAAAAGTAACAATAGTACACGCTCAAACGTCTTCAGAATTACTAATAGCAACGACGACACTAAAAACCTAAGGAAACTAAATTATTATCACCGACTTCTTGTCAGGGCTACAGATCTAGCGAGCGCCTAGTACAGCGCCCCCGTGCGACGAAACCATACCATCTACAGATCTAGTTTCTATTATTATTAAATGTTTTACCGTAAATTTCAAACTTTCAATTTACTGACAGCTCAAATTGTTTATTATCATCTGTCCTCACAATTAAATCAACTATAATCAGAAACAGGAGAAATACAACTCTGAGGGATCGGCGTCTTTGCTATGACGTGTTCATATTACCATGGTAACGGAAGGAAATCTTATATTAAGCGCGTTCATCAGTGTAATGGCCCATTTGGTATAGGTACTAATTGATGGGCAGGCGTTGGAGTCAGTAGCTGTGATATATATTGCAGGAACAGAGAGGATAAGTGGCCCTAGGCGCCATGAACGGTTTCCTCTAGCGCAAAATAAACACTGAGTGCTAAAAAGGACTCCCTAGTAGCGTCAAAATTAATGAATATTTCCTTTGCGATACCACGCTCAAATGTGAACAAGAATAATAATACATTAACATGTGTACTGTTAAGTCAATGGAAGGTGACTGAACTTTGTCATAAATTGTTTCACAATTCACAAATTCCCGATTCAATATTTTAATAATTAACACCGTTAGGGAGACCAGGTTTCATATGTCAGCGAAGGTTATAGCGACCATGGTACTTAGGGAGACATTTAATGATTGCCTTAACGTCCTACCTACATTTTAAAGACATTTTTACTGTCCAAACTTTAAGAAAAGACAGAGAATGCTCTCAACATGAACATAATGTAAATTTAAAGTTAACCGGTTTGTTTACAAACAAGGTAAGCACAGTTTTGTGCACAATCCTTTGAAAATGTCACCCCATAACGCAATATATTGTTATATAAAGACATTTTTCTGGTATACACAAATTACACATCATGTAGACAACTTTTAAATGATACATCGCAATGGTGCTATTTCTAGGGCGGAGTTATTTGTCTTTAAGAAGATGGATACTAATTGGTTAGATCCTTGTAGAGGTTTGATGAGTGGAGCTAAGTTTAGCCTTGGTTCAAGTCTGGCAATTATCAATTAGCCACATAATCGTATCCAGAAGAATATACATGGACCAAACTAGTCGTACTATTAAAATACGACTGGTCATAACATTATGCCATCTAATGCTTGGCTAAGCGGCCATATTGGGTCCAACTTTCTTGCCCTCTTATTTGGTCAAACGAACCTACTCAGGCTACAACATCCAAGAAGCGCCCTCTATAGGCAATCTCCCTTCAACTTCATAAGACTTCACCGGGAATCATAGTCCCTGACCACTTTATTTTCTCAAGTTCATAACATGTTTTCCACATCATCGATTACTTTAAGCGTAATGGACCCTGATAGTTGACTTGGATTGTTAGTGATTTATGTGATTGTTGGATGACCACATCCGCTGTGTGGTTAATCCATGGGATAAGATTCACCGCTCACCCTGAACAGCTGAAGACGCTTGATGGTTCTGTGAAGAACTGGCTCATTTAATCTATCTAGAAGTGAGTCAGATCATGGTCAGTAAAATACACGACGGAAGAAGTAGGACACTTAGCCGATTGACCAAACAATCATACTTCATGTAGAATGTATAGAGGCAAAGGTGGGATCAGGCAAGGGAGGGATGGGGGTGGCGTGAAATTGAAAAGGGTAGAGACCTTTTTAAGACTTGATTCCCAAACGGCTGATCATTTCCCCTTCTAGACTCTCTCATCACCCATGAGGTTTACTCAACATTAATATTTGGTTGTTATAAAGTATGAGTTTTCAAACCTGTAACCCGAACTAGTCTAAATGTCGGTCGCAGTTGATCTTCAAATGTCACTTGTAATTCAAGGAGGTATCAATATTACAACATCACATCAGCTCGGTAACATTCAAACATGATTCAAACCAGTGACTAAGCATCAGGTGCAATGGTGTCGTGTTTCAGCCTACTGAAAAACACCGAGGCAAAATCAACATTAAAGGTAGTATCATACTTGGGTAAGAAACCAAAACAGAAATGTTCACAGATTAACGTATAACTTACAGGGTATGAAGATGGTGGTGGTAGAAACATACCGTTAATTTTTTCCCGCCTGAAATGGTGTATTTATCCAGAAATTAGTAAAACAACGACCGAAAATCTGTTTGATCTTTTAAAAGACCAACAATAAAAGAGAAAAGACTTAAGAAATACTGTGGCTGTTTTTCACTGTTTTCTCAAAAGTGGGCAACGTATAGGACTAAAAATTTCACAAATGACTGTTACTGTATCTGTCTTGATATTTTTGCCCATGAATCTGTTGATAAAAACCAAAGTATGATACTACCTTTAAATGCGCATCAACGAGCCCCCAACTTCAAATGGTTCTTTTTGAGGTAATTTGTCTTAAGTTCTGGTTCACATATCAAAATCCTGACAAGTTCCACCACAAGGGGATGAGAATCCCGACCTTCCATAAGTTAAGCACGCTTAAGCTTCCGTCCGTACAGCCTGGTATAATTAGTCCTGTACTACATGTACGAAATTATCTACAGAATAACAAGTGTATGACACCAAATTTTAATGCCACGTCCTACCGTGTTATTCAAGAAACTGTTTGATGACCTATGACAGAGCCCAGGCCTATTAGCTTAGCCACACAAGCAACACCTTCAGTTCTTATGAGTATTTTCCTGCGCAAAATACAACCATAAGGAACTGAAAAGGGAAAGATGGCTGAAAGTGTGAACATGTTTACGCACGACAGCAAAAGTTTGATTAAGGATAGTTCTTTGCTCCATGGATTCTTGCACTGTAGTGGTTTCAAACAAACGGCAGAGTTTAAAGGTTTCCTGCAATCAAATTTGGGAGGTGAAAGGGGTGAAAGTGCTTTAAAAAGAATGCCAATGGGAGACTTAAGAGCTTGGTATTGTTGACAAGTCAACTATCAAGTTGATAGCGCACGCGCACGCACGCGCACGCGCGCGCACAACAACGTGCGCATGCTCACAATTACGCGCATGCTCAGTGATAGCAAAACAGACTTCAGTCTGCTGCCGCCAACGTCTCAAACGTCTCCCAATAATTATCACTGATCTAATCTCAGTTAAACTACTAAATAGTTAGGTGTCCCTAATCACGCGGACCTAACTGATCATAAATCATAACTTTCAATCAGAGATCTAAATGTCATGAATTCCCAAGTGAGTTTAGAGGTCTCTGATACACACAAACAAGGACGAGATAGTATCTTTAATCAGGACACGAACGGAACTCCACGCATTTGTGAAACTGCCAACAAATTTGACGCAACTTGCACTCTTATCAAGACATCTCTTCCTCTACATCCATTAAAGATATGCCAACGGCTACATGCAGTCCCCTGCCACCATGCATGATGCATGTTGTTATATTGTATCTAATCGAAATCACGTTTGTGAGTCTTATTCCCCAAACGGCTGGCCATACCTCGAGTGGCAGGAAAAGGAAGGGAGCGAGGAGGACCTATATTTAGCTCAAGCAAAGCGCAGGATCTTCCGCACCATTAGAGAGACCGCCTCCTCCCAAACACAGACTCTAGTCGAGTTTTTTTTCTTGGGAGCAGTCCAGAAAAACTTCCATTTCAATCCCAGCGAAGCAAGGCTGATGCTGGTTATCTATCAGCAAGAGGAATGGAGGGACCGGGAGTGCACTTCCAGTTGTGGTTACTAGCTTCCAAGTCTAAAAACGGTCTGTTTTAGACGGAAGTATCAGGTCTTGTTAGTCTGCTAGTCTTAGGTTATGGGTCATTTGTGGGTCTGAGGATGGGTCATTCCGCCAGGTTGGTCCAGGATTTGTGACAGAGTCTGTTACAAAAGCAAATGCGCCATCTCCTGTGGACTATAAGGACACAAACTCGATAAGTTGCTCTTCGGATTATAGAAAAATCTAAACACATTGCCAAAATAATTTTGAAGACACAAATGTAGCTGAGAAAGCAGCATATCATTGCCAGTTAGAGATGGTAGCAGGAAGGTCCCGAGAAGGTGCCTCGTAGTCATATCGAGGTCATTATTGAGGCAAGAGGGATAGGGGTCATTCTGGCCGACTTAGATAGAGCACCTTCCTTGTTCTTTAATCATATTCACAGCCTTATGCTCTAACAAGGTCCCAAGGGTCAAGGAGCTCTCAAGAAGAAAGGAAAAGACAAGAAGGAGAAGGCAGCTACCGTTTATCTTGAAAAGAGCTTGTCTTTGTAACATTTCTAAAGGATGAAACACTGTTTGAGTTTCTGATGGGCCGGGTTAGGTTGTTCCATAGACATAAAGGGCAGCAATGGAAAACGCCTTGTCATCGTAATCCCTTCGCTAAACTAGGGAACTGCAAGAAAAACAGCCAGAAAGAGCGAACTGGCAGTCTTGTGAGTGTGAACTTTCCTTGGTACTTAAAGGGGAACAGTAAAGAACCTCCGACCCGGAGTTATCAGAAATCTACCAGGGACAGTGATGATTCCGTGCCGACAGGAGATGCAACCATGACGGCATGAAGGGACCGGAGCAAACTCGCTCCACTCCACCGGCTACCCCAAATCCACGGCCTGCATCATCAGCCTGCTCCCCCTGTCCGACCATCAAGGTGATTCATGACCAACAAGCGGGAAATGTGTGCAATCATAGGTACCAGTGTATGAGTAACTTAATTCTTCCTAACGGAACTGTACAAGTCGGAAGTATACCTCCCAAGGTACTACTAACCTAGGATTGACTGACCTACAGGTATCATAAATAAAAACCCATGAACAATTTACTGCCCGACAGTTTTTCAGAGACATAACGTCTCCAAATCGTGACACACTCACTGCGAAAGACAAATATTATGCTGCAACTAGGTTACCATGAAGGCTGATGGAAGATACATTACTACCTGAGGACATCCCACCTGAGTTTGCTTCTGTTTCGAAACGAGAAGTCTGTCCGTGCCCGATGGTTTCCTCCTTGGAGGGAATCAGAACAAATCATCCTGAACCTTCGACGGGTTAGTAAACCCTAAACTCCTAAACCCGATCACTAACTGCGTCGCTGCTTTGGAAGTTTGACTAATGGGAGACTTTGGAGAATCGGTCTTCAAGTCAACAGCGCACGCGCACCGCGGCAATTGTGAGCATGCGCGAGTTGTTTTGCGCGTGCGCTGTTGTGCATGCGCGTGCGCTGTTGACTTGAAGACCGATTCTCCAAAGTCTCCCATTGCAAGTCAAATTTTAATACCCATTTGTCTCTTGATGCAGTTTTTCTTTCCATGGCCAGTCTCAAATCTATATTTTCTGTCTGAGATGACTGTCATTATTTCACCGATACTGTAAAGCTAGAGTAAGCCAAGAGACCGTGTCTTTCATATTTAGATTTTACTTTAGCTTCAGAGTTCAGACACACCCTTGAAACTTCCATTTTACTAAGTCATTCTTGGCAAGCTACAGTCCGCCAGCCATAGAATAAGAGTCCTTACTCTATGCCCCAACTACAGAAAGTACAGAACAATGTCAGAGGTCGCTTTTGATGGTAAAAGGTCATACTTCAAATGAAATAAACCACACGAAAGCAAGCGATTAATATCAATTCAAATGCTCAATGTTATGCAAGAATGTAAAACGTGATAGTCTTTTTGATATGTTCATAATCTGGGCAATATAATTATTTTGTGTGTACCTAAATATGGCGAGGACAGGGCGCCCTCTATAGACCGAAAATAGGGCCCCATACTAAATGACAAATGCATGGACTTAAAGGTCATACACGGAACGGCCGTCGAATTATTTTTTGCCTGTAATAATAGCGAAAAATAAACATGCATGATGACACAACAGATCATCATATCGACATTCAATCGTCTGTCTTGTCTTTTCTTCAAAGCCCTAAATATTATGACAGCGGCAGACAAACCAGCTAAAGAATACATGTAATTTATTTGTTAGCGTTCAACATTATCCTTATTATTTGACAAGCAAAAAGATCCACCAAACTGACCCCTAGCATAGGCCCAAACATAGGCCCCTAATACTGGACTGCATGATACAATATAGCAAACACACGGCATCATTTATTTCATTTTCATTTATTTATTGAATAATATTAGCTCAACTGACCACCACAGTGCTCATTGATGAATACTGATAACCGCTATTGCTCATCTGCATACTGTGCAAAAACACTTATCAGAAGAAATATTATTAATGGAAAGACTTATGGATCTTGACAAATATATAAACATATACATGTACATGTAGCAGGACCAAACAGCCTACTGCAGTAATTAGGCAACATTAACAGACTCACAAGGAACCAGGACAAGACAGACAAACAGCTAATAAACTCACAGATGAACCAACTAACAACTTTGTAATTATACAAATATTCAAAATCTAAAAACAATCACTGAAATTCTTGGCATTCAAAAGTTTTTATCTCTAAAATAAAATAAAAACATTAGTGCGTATAACTTAACCTAGTAACGAGAGCTCCAAGTTAATGCTGTAGGTGGTTTAAGTCACCGAAATGAAGACAAATACGGGAAATGAAATCGGTTACAATTTTCCCAGTAATTCCAGGGTGATGTACATGTACAGTATACGTGTATGGAAATGTTTCACTTATTTGATGCCATTTTGTAAAAAGGAAAGTAAACATATCCTGGCCATTTTCAGTACACACAAAGTCATCAATGGCAACTTTAAATCTGCAGTTTGATTTAAGTGCTTGGTAATCTTCAAGTGGAGTTGATTTATAAATAAGAGTACATCGGGCATGATGAGATTGTTCACGTGACAGATTTGTCATCAAAGTTAATGACTTAGTCATCGTTGCCGTCAATACAAATTCGTCATAAAAACATTTATAATTACATTTAGGCCTTGAAATACAAAAAAAACCACTTCAACAAAATGGTGTATAATATATTGGACAGGTATCTACCCGAAAAATCAGAACAACTGAATTTGACGATTTTCCATAAGTGAAAACTTAAGTAAAGTACCCAATGTTAATTATTCAATATCTATATACCCAACATTCCTTCCTCGGCAAGATCTACTTTTCGCCTTTAACAGACAAATAAAACATCGCTTATTTCTTTTAGTGCTCATTCGTGGGACAACTGAATGATCTGACTAAAAAGAAACAATCCTACCCGACGTTTCAGACTTTAACCAATGCTAATCTCCAGCAGATATCAGAATACATGTACAGTGCATCTAATTGGTCTTTAAATAATATATTTGGATATGAACTAAAACAAAAATTAAATAATTTACAGAGTAGCGAATTTGGTGAGGAGAAATTGTCGATTTATGCAAACTTGAACTTTTGTGAATGAGCAGATCTTTAAGCAGGGTAAGATTGATCTTAAAGTGTGGATTATTGCTAAGCAAAGTATGATGTCACAATACAATCACCATGGTGATCCTGACATCTCATCTTAAGATTAATCTTAGTGTTTGGTGAAGTCCAGCCCAGGAAATGACAATGTACTGTACGTGTGTATATTTTCTATATTTTCGTAGAAAATTGAAGAAAGAAAGATTGACTGATCGGGATTCGAACCGACGACCTCCTGAACAGATGTACGGTGTTCAGGAGGTCACCGGTTCGAATCCCGCTCCAGTCAATTTTCCTTTGTTCACTTTCCAACGACGTTATAATGCAGTCAGTTTCCCTTGTGGTTATTTGATGATTATTTTTCTATATTTTGTTAGAGAATCCTTGGCTTTTGGAGCAGTCATTTGATAGGCAATGGTTCTTAAATCAAACAGTAGTACTTTCTTTTAAAAAAATATTCCAAATGAACGTATAATTACAACTCAGAAACGCTTGTTAGTTCCATATCTACTAATGCTGCGTACATTGTTGGTTCCTCTTTGGGCACTGGTTTGGCCGTTTCACTGGTTTTTGGATTGGATAAATCCAGTTCAGCATAGACTAAGCCATCTCCATTGGGTTTAATGCCTCTGCCTTCATGCGAGGCAGTAACCTCAGACGGAGGTTGTGGCTTGTCCTTTCGGCTTTTGTGGCTCTTATCGACAGAGGCATAATGGACAACTTCCGCGTCTGGTTCCGAACTCTTCCGTCCTTTAACAACAGCAGCGTAATGTACATCCTTGTCGTCGTCTGGTTTCGGAACCTTACGTTCCTTATGAACAGAGGCGTAGTTAACCTCATTGGGAGGTTGATGAGGCGCAGGTTTACTCTTCTGGACCACTGCATACACAACAGGAGGCTCTGTTGCAACGATGCGTCGACTCATGGCGTAGGGTATGGGTTTCTTAGGAGGTGTATTGCCGTTAGTGACCGGTGGATGCTCAGCAGGGGTAGACGTAGGCGAGGTGCTAGGCTGCTCTGGGTATCTAGGTAGAGAATGTCTCAGTTTCCTCTTCCGGCGGTAGATCACCACTACAAGAACAATGACAATGATGAGTAAAATCACCATGACTACGAGGATACCAGCTACGGCTCCTCCGCTAGTAGCAGCCGGTGGAGCAGGAGGGTCACCAGTTGTAAGCTCACCGTCTCCATGAGCCGCAGTGGTCATCAGTGAGGTCACAGACAGTGGCCCGATCTGGCAGTTAAGAGAGACATCAGGGAAGTCGACTGCAGCGGATGTGCAGTTGAAGATCACTCCATCGTCGGCTGGGGAGATTCTAGCAGACAGCTGTGAGCCTGGGCTATTGGGAGGCAGCATCGTGGATGACCAGTCCATAAGAGGCTTGCCATGACTCGCTGACACTACGAAGGACGTTGCCCTCGCTGTGATGCTGCATGATAGAGAACCCCCTTCAGTAACAGACGCAGCTCCCGTTGGAGAGCAAGATGGGAAGATATCAGCAGGGTACACGGTGAGAAAAGTGTCCGCTCTGGTTACCTCCCCATACGTGGTCTCAGACGTCAACTCGATCACCCTGCACAAGTACGTTCCATTGTGTCTCTGATTCGCCGGGTTGATAACGAGGTCCTGAACCTCAGGCTCGGCAAGGGGATCACTGGTGTTATAGTTCATCACTGAGTAACTACTATCAGTCACTAGGTTGTAGATCTCTCCTCTCCAAGTGAGAATCTGGCCTTGGCCCTGAGACACAACCGCCCAGCTAAGGAACTGCTTCGATGGCTGGAAGCCCAGGACCTCGCAGCGGAGCGTGACAGCATCCCCCTCCCGAGGGATTGAGGTGAACTCCGGTCGGACGTCAACGCTGACTGTCAACTGCTGGACATCAGCTCGGACAAGGAAACTTGCCAAGAGAAGGATGCCTGAAGTACATACACAAAACCAAAAATCCCACGCTGGTTTTGCCATGATAATAGGAGAAAGTTTATTCCTACGGGGTTGTTGATGCTGTTGTTGATTCAAAAAATGTTTCTTTAAATACAAAAGTTCCGAGTACAGGCATCGGTGAAAAACAGACTCTCCCCAAAGTTATCGCAGTTGTTTACAATCTGAACAGGAAGTCACATCTCATGTCGTAAAGTTCGCTGTTTTCTATTTTCACAAAACAAGCAATATTATGGTATGTCCACTCACGATGACACCAGGTTATTGTCCAGTATATTGCTGACCAATGTAGTAGTCCAAACGTCAAGCCCAATTACCAAGCTGCTTATTCTTCCGTAATGCACATCGGCTGACCACTCCCCTACAATTACAACGACATGTGTGTAATTACCTGAAACAAGGAGGATGCGGTCTGCAACGAGTTAACAATCTTGACCGGCGTTCGCGTCTGGAGCTCCCACCATCCGTATCGACATTTCTGCCATCTCACTACGATGACTAATGCATTTCACTGTGTGTAGGCAGGCAAGCATATCAGAGTCTATTCACGGCGTTTATCGTTATCAGTCCAGAGAACGTTATATTCACAGCGTTTGTGGGTCATCAACGAACAGTAATCAGTGCAAAAAGCCAAGAGAAACACAGCTTCATATCAGCAATTCTTCCTCCTAGTAACACCAATATCCCATCACTGACTGGTGGCAAATGGCCGAATGAATCCAAGCAGGAAATAATTAAGAAACATAGCAGATAAATAAGTGAAATTCATTTCCGTGTTTCGGAATTAAAGACGCGTGACGTATTACCTTACCCCTTTGTGTGTAAAACCACACTACAAATAGAAATGCCATACTATGGCTATTCTGATGCTAATGCTCTATTATAATTCCCCATGCTCCACTTCTGCAATACTCAGTGTATATTATTTAACAGGGGTCCTGTGAACTCAAAACCTGAAGGGTTCACTAAAATATTTGTACATCATGTACATCATCTCTCCATGAGTTTTCATCTTTCTACGTGTGTCACTCACTCAGTGACTCCACCAGGATACAATCAATGACGATATCCCCTGAAACACTTCCAAAACAACAACAAAACGAACAACAAAAACAATAGCAGCAGCAGCAACAACAACAAGAACAACAAGAACAACAACATCAACAAACACAACATTTTAACATTCAACAAGAAACAAACAAACAAAAACATCAAATAATCTTATTTTTCTCCTAATCTAAATTGCTTTCATTTTCTGCTAAGTGATGCCATGGAGGCCTTCCTTCCTCTATGGTAATGCAAAGCCTGACTACATGTACTCTATGATCTTATTATGACGCCATAATTCTCCAGCTAGCAATTCACACAAGTTGAAAATAATGTTCTCAAAATCTTGCCAGTAATTCATAGCGCCAATATCCATACAGATAATGACGTTTGCTTCATTCACATAAGAATGAGCTGGATTTACGAGCTGTGAATATGGTCCTCATATTATAAATATAGATAACAGATGACGATCGTTGATTAACAAAGGACACAAATACAAAACCTATCCATATAATGACTAATGACTTGTTTGACTGCCAGGGCCTTAAACTGACTTATCTTTCCAACCAGTCTCATCATAAAAACATGATTCACTTATATTAATGGTTACTCAATGGGCGTTGCCAGCTTCGTTCATATTATAATGCAGCCATGATATAATTATTCACACAATGCAAATACAGAGATCAAGTTTCAAATTAGGGCAAATCGTTTGAAATCATAACGTTGATGATTTCGCTCGGCCTTGGACACAAGGAAATGTTTTCATAAAAACGTGCCATGCACATGTTTCGCAGAACAGAACCTTTATTCTGATGTTGAGGAGCGGTATCTTAAATAAATCCTTGCCGAATCCATGTTTCTGTTTTCAATCAAAGTGTGGAGTTGAAAGTACTACCATATTTTGGTAGCATACAGAAGCAGAGATCTCCACAGATTTACCTATAACTTACAGGGTATAAAGATGGTGATGGTAGAAACATACCGTTGAAATGTTTCTGTCTGAAATGCTGTATTTATCAAGACAAGAGTAAAACCAGTGACCAAAATTATTTTTGATCTTTTAAAGATACAAAATAAAAGAAGACTTAAGAAATACTGTTATCACTGTTTTCTCAAAAAGTGGGCACCGTATATGGGACTGAAATTTTCACAGATGACTGTTTCCTGTATCTTCCTTGATATGTTTGCCCATGAATCTGCATTTCTTTGGCAAACACCAAAGTATGATACTACCTTTAAATCAATGTGTGAAGTTAATGTCAAGTCATTTCTAAATACCTTCCAATCTGAAACTGAGACTTTGCACACAGCATGATTTAGGTGCACGGGAATTCTACAACGATTCTATGAAATATCATATTGTTCTAGACGATGATCCATAATGTGCATGAAATGGTCGTTGGGAATGAATTAGGTCATTGAATGTTAAGCTGGTATTCACCTTTTTTTTTGCAGGAGGTCAATAATGTGGAATAATAATCACAATAATAAAAGTATATTGGTATTGATTGTTGAGGAAGTCATAAAGCACAATTTTCTACTTTTATGTATGAATTTATTTATTGTTAACTCGTTAAAACCGAATACAACCTTTGCTTCAGAATATATCGCAAGTCACCCAAACAAACCGCATAAATTACGCATATAGAACATGTAAATAAATAATTAATTAATACTGATATATGGACATTTAATACACAATTAATAAACTGCTGCAAGCTGCTCATCAGCCAAAATGACTTGAAACATATCTATACTTGGAGTTAGGAGGGCCTGACACGTTTCGATCCTGGCAGGATCTTTCTCAGAGAAAGAGAGTCCAAGCAATTAAAATTACAAAGATATGCATTGCCTTATACACAAAACTTGGCATGTTCGTATTGAATTAGAAATTCATGTATTAGACACTTATACTACATTTGAATAACGTTAGACACCAAATTATTCAATGTGGCAAAAAGCAAAAAAAAAAACGAAATTGCACTCCCAAATACCGTAATAATGATGCGACAAACATCTCAAGTTAACAAGGAAATACATTTGTATGAATAACAACAAAATGAGTACAAAGTTAGCAGTGCATTTATATTAGCAATTAAGTTATTACAGAGACGAATGGATTACACAATTACTAATTATAAACATTGGAAGATTGCGTTTATCCTGAATGCATGGGGCTACATGATGTTACCAAATATTGCCTGTGTTTGATCAATGGTTATGAACAATGAACTTTCAAATTATCTTGAAAATTTTGAAAGTTCTGAGATTGTTCCCCGTTTAGGTTTTCATTTTTGTAAGGAAAAATGGTATGGAAGTGAAATCACTTATTATCAACTACGTGATAGTCGACAGTTGCAACGTCCGGAGCCCGACGTTTGTTCTTACGGCGCTGACGAACCAGGGCCACTACTGTGATGGTAATCACGGTCAATACGAGGATGACGAGGAAAGCGATTAATGCCCGAGAACTGACCGGCCTAGACGGGGGCTTGAGTCCTCCGGTGCCGTCCCTGTCGTCACCCGGAGCCTGGGCTTTAGGCTTTGACGGTTCTGTGGGAACCGAGGAGTCGCCAGAGAGAGGCTCACCTGTCTTTGGGAAGTCACCGGGACGTACTGATCCAGGCTTGAAGGATGGCAAGAGAGTTTGGTGGTTTTGTGGGGAGGATGTCGTAGCTCGTGGAAAAGATGTGGATTGGGAGGAAGATGAAGGGCTTGAAGGAGAGCCTTGGGTTGGAGGTGCTACCGTTGAGAGGGGAGTTATAGACAAGGGTCCGATCAGACAGCTCAGTGAAATATTAGAGAAGTCATGAGCCATAGAAGAACAGTTGTACGTCACTCCATCATCAGAAGGAGTGACTGATGTTGTCAACAGCAGATCGTCAACCAAGGTCCAGGCTTCTCGGGAGCTGCTTCTAGTCTTTGCAACTGAAAGAGTTGCCATCTTGGCTTCGACGGAGCAAGACACTGAACTACCTTCAAGAAGAGATTCACGACCGCTGGGAGAACAGGATGGAAATATTTCACGTGGGTACACGGTCAAGGGCAACACGGCATCGGCAATGAGCTTAGAATTCCAGATTTGTTGCTGCATCACTCTGCACTTGTAGGTGCCGCTGAGCTCTTGGCTCGCCGGTCTGATGACGATGCTTTGGACCTCAGGCACGGTGGCTGGGTCACTGGTGGCGTTCGCAAACATGGAATAACGGGGATCGGCGGATTTGTACATCTCACCTTCCCACGTAATGACCTGTGGTGTACCCGATGCTGTTAGAGCAGACCAGCTCAGGAATTGTTGGTCGGGTATGAAGTCCAGGACCTCACAGCGGAGGGTAACAGCATCATCCTCTCTGGGCATGGAGGTGAGCTCCGGATGAACACTGACGGTAACCGTCTGGGCGAAGACACGGACAGGGGTCAAAGAGATCAATAAAATACAGCACAGGCAGGCCAAGAATGACAACGAATACGCCATGATGATAACTGGCAAGAATTGTCAGTCAGTGACCAGAATTAGAAGAAGAGGACGGCCAGAAAGAGATCAGAGCATCAGTGTTCTCAACAGTTCTGCTTGAGGAAGACGGCTGAAGAAAGAAGATTGTTCGGCTGAACAATCTTGTCTTTGTAGAGGCCCCTTAGAGATAATCGCTCTCACGATGCTGCCCGTACGAGCCTGACTGGACTGAGCCTCCAACTCGTTCACTCTCGTGCCTAGCATCAATTTGCTCATCTGATAGCGAAGTCGTTGTTCCTTTCCTCCTCCCAGCATCCAGCAACAAACCCTCTTGATTCCTACACCAACCAGCAGAAATAAACATTCCCTAGGCACATGCAATGCTATATTTGTACATCCATGTAGCTTTAACAAACATACGGGTATGTTTCTGCTCTGTGTTTACGCCTGGTTAACGAAAGGAAACAGTCCAGAGTGGAATAACCGATACACAAAGAACGTATACATGTGTACATCAATACTGGAAACATCCACTGTGAGCTCCGGACAACTGGCCCTTGTTACGTAGTATTGCGTAACAGTTCATAACCTCTGAATTGACAACATATAGACTGGTATCTATTCTAACGTATAGTTGTCTTCATCAGACAACATTCATTAACAACCGAATTCCAGATGGACAAGGGTGAGAAATTCGACTTGAGAGGGGGCTTTTACAACGGAAACCCCCGTGCTTAAGGCGGTTTTCCAAGGTGCCAAACTCCCCTAAACCTGGGAAGAGAGGGTGTAATTCCTAGCCTAATTTTAGCCATGACACGCATCACCTGATGAGTGTAGTAACTCAGTCCGCTAAACCTGACACCTCCCAAATACCGTAATGATGTTTTTTTTGTGTTAACATGCGACAAACATCTGAAGTTTACAAGTAAAGGAATACATTTTTATAAATAACAACAAAATGAGTAGCAGTGTATTTATATTAGCATTTAAGTTATTACAAAGATGAATGGATTACATAATTACTAATTATAAACATCGAAAGATTGCGTTTATCCTGAATGCATGAGGCTACATGATGTAACCAAATATTGCCTATGTTTGATCTAGTGCTGTGCAAAATAGGGTAATTTGATATTCGTTTACGGAATGAAAAGAAAATACGGATCCGTGTTATACGATTTAATCGCCTTTTAATTTAAATGACAGCGCTGGCGGGCGGCGATCGTGCGTGTTCAGTGAAGAAGAAAAGTGCCTGAATAAAAGCAGTGTTGACAGACGGTATGGACATTAAGCTTGTTTGATAATGACGATATTTATCGATATCGCGATATTTTGTTTTCATATGAAAAATCATATCGGGCACCGGAAAAAAAAATGAAATATCGGGAATATCGCAATATTTTTATATTATAATATGGTGGCGCAACTTCATACAAAAAAAATCAGAGTAGCTCATGAGCTAACCGAGCTACTTTTTGCACTTTTCGCGACGACCAATAAAACAGATTACTGCAAATTTTGTAGCTGGTTGCGACGTTAAAAGCAGATTTCTTACCGCAAAATCTGCACCGAAGCCGACAGTTATCCATGCCGCCCATGATCCAGAGCGCTACTTGACAGCACAAGTCATGTCCACTCCATGTACGTACGCTGCACTTCCGGCCTTCATGACTGAAGCCTACACGTGCGCTGGCCGTGCTGATTTCACTGTGCTAGGAGTACGTGCATACGATGCAGCGTTGCGCATATTTACATGTACTGTACATTGTGCGATAACTATGCTTACCGCTTCCGGCCAACATGACTGAAGCTAGCAGCGTATTGGGCTCACGGATTGGGTGCAATAATTCCACACTTCATGGAGTTAGATCTGATATACATTCGCTAAGTGCACGTTAATTATCGTGGCTATTACGTTGGGCTTGGGTACTAGTTATGGAAATTTCCAGACAGCGCGCTGACTGTTTACGTCTTCTCCAAAGTGATCGTCGCTTTCCGGATGGTTTTTGCACGATATGTTTTCAGATTAAGTTCGTAGAAGTGTGTTTCTACCTGGACATAATTATGGACAAAGTAACCAACTGAAATTCAAGTAAGATTTATTTGATCAGGAAAATGCAACTGACGCGTCATGACCGTAAGCCTAACGTTACTTTGGAACATAAAGGGTATGTTCACACGAGCTGCTAACTTCGCTGCTAACTTCGCTGCTAAAATATCACAGCGGGGGTTCGGTCGTAAAAGCAACTTTAGCTAAAAATCACCGAACGTTCACACGCTAAATTCACGACTGCTAACTGCACAATCAGCGTGTGCAGATGTCACGAAACCATTACGTCATTGGTTATAACATCGCTGATCTATCCCGGCTACTTCCGGTAGTTGTTTGAGAAAAACAAAACACGTAAACTCCGCGAAAACAACAGCGAACAATAGCTATAAATTATGCAAAAACGACAGCGAAATGTTACAAATACGATAGCGAAAATGACATACTCTGATTTAGCCGTAATGCCCACTCTGTCCGCGGCCAAAAATGGCCGTGTGGCCCTTTCTTTTCGGCCGTGGTGTCCCACTTAATTTGAGTTTCTCGCTGCAAAATATGTACTGATAGTGACGGAACATCGGCCGCCGATCCACGGCCACGTGCGTGGTAGCGAGCGCTATGACTGCACTTGACTGTGGAAATTTCGAGATGCCGTGCTGACCTCACTGTGTAGTTTGCACGTGGTGTACGTGATGGGTTGTGTGATCGTCGTCGCTTTCAGAAGACTTTTGCACGATATAAAAATTATTGTTTTAGATCAAGTATATGGAAATTGTAGCTACTTGGCCAAAAGGACAAAATACCCGACTGAAATTTAAGTAAGTTTTACTTGATCAGGAAAATGCAATTTACGATGATTGGAACGGGACGGTCAGAATATTTTTACGGATGATCTCGCAAATAACAATGCCGTACATCGTGTACACCGTCACGGTGTTTTTGGAATCAGTGCCTTTCCGTCATTAAAATAGCCTCGTCGGCCCATGCTTTTGGTCCCAGTTCCCCTAAAATGTACACATACTTGAGGCCAAAGTGCCCTAAAATCATTGAAATTTGATGTCAGCAAGGACCGAAGAAGTGACAGCTACACGAACATTAGTATGTAGCTCTATGGTATTTTACACGCATGTACATGTGACAGTGTATAGTTGTATATACCACCATGGCACAACGTGCGTGAGAGGTCGGCAATACACATCGAGCGGAAGTCATGTTTTCTCTAGCAGGTCAGTTGCGTTCATACGGAAAATCACAGTTAGCAGCGCTGCTAAAGTATCACATTTCACTGCTAACTCGGAGGAAGCGAAGTTAACTTCACAAATTTCTGCTGTTAATTTTCGGACTTAGCAGCGAAGTTAGCAGCGAAGTTGACAGCGAAGTTAGCTAAAATTGCGTTCCAACGGCCACAATTTTTCGCTGCTAACTTAGCAGCGAAGTTAGCAGCTCGTGTGAACATACCCAAAGTTAACATGGAGGTAGAAGGACGGTCAGAATATTTTACGGGGATCTCGATCGGAAGGCTTTTTACGATGTTTTTTTAGATCAAATATATGAACAGTGTGTTTCTACTTGGCGGAATGGACAAAATAAACGACTGTTATTTTCTTTTAGCATGAACCAAACGTGAGCTATGGTGAGTCCATATTTTTTGGGTGTTGGTTTCGGTTAATCTTTTTTGAAAATTGGTAAACGGAAACGTTCAATCCGTGTGGGTTACTCTATATCCGAATAAAAAGCACAGCACTAGTTTGATCATGATTTGATGTACAATGTACTTTCAAGTTATCCTGAAAATTTGAAAAGTTCTGAGATTGTTCCCCGTTTAGGTTTTCCTTTTTGTAAGGAAATGGTATGAAAGTGAAATCACTTATTATCTACAACGTGATACTCGACCGTTGCAACGTCCGGAGCACGACGTTTGTTCTTGCGGCGCCGACAAACCAGGGCCACTACTGTGATGGTAATCACGGTCAATACGAGGATGACGAGGAAAGCGATTAATGCACGGGAACTGACCGACCTAGACCGGTCGGTTGACGGTGGCTTAGTTCCTCCGGTGCCGTCCTTTTCATCACCTGGAGCCTGGGCTTTAGGCTTTGACGGTTCTGCGGGAACCGAGGAGTCGCCAGAGAGAGGCTCACCTGTCTTTGGGATGTCACCGGGACTTACTGGTCCAGGCTTGAAGGATGGCAAGAGAGTTTGGTGGTTTTGGGGGGAGGATGTAGCTCGTGGGGAGGATGTGGATTGTGGGGAAGATGGAGGGCTTGAAGGAGAGCCTTGGGTTGGAGGTGCTACCGTTGAGAGGGGAGTTATAGACAAGGGTCCGATCAGACAGCTCAGTGAAATATTAGAGAAGTCATGAGCCATAGAAGAACAGTTGTAAGTCACTCCATCATCAGAAGGAGTGACTGATGTTGTCAACAGCAGATCGTCAACCAAGGTCCAGGCTTCTCGGGAGCTGCTTCTAGTCTTTGCAACTGAAAGAGTTGCCTTCTTGGCTTCGACGGAGCAAGACACTGAACTACCTTCAAGAAGAGATTCACGACCGCTGGGAGAACAGGATGGGAAGATTTCACGTGGGTACACGGTCAAGGGCAACACGGCATCGGCAATGAGCTTAGAGTGCCATATTTTTCGCTGCATCACTCTGCACTTGTAGGTGCCGCTGAGGTCCTGGCTTGCCGGTCTGATGACGAGGCTTTGGACCTCAGGCACGGTGGCAGGGTCACTGGTAGCGTTCGCAAACATGGAATAACGTGGATCAGCGGATTTGTACATCCCGCCTTCCCACGTAATGACCGTTAGAGCAGACCAGCTCAGGAACTGTTGGTCAGGTATGAAGTCCAGGACCTCACAGCGGAGGGTAACAGCATCATCCTCTCTGGGCATGGAGGTGAGCTCCGGATGAACACTGACGGTAACCGTCTGGGCGAAGACACGGACAGGGGTCAAAGAGATCAATAAAATACAGCGCAGGCAGGCCAAGAATGACAACGAATACGCCATGATGATTACTGGCAAGAAATGTTACTCAGTGACCGAACGAAGAAGCGGACAGCCAGAAAGAGATCAGAGCATCAGTGTTCTCAACAGTTCTGCTTGAGGAAGACGGCTGAAGAAAGAAGATTGTTGGGCTGAACAGTCTTGTCTTTATAGAGGCTCCTTGGAGATCGATAAGCTCTCACGATGCTGCCAGTACTAAGTAAACGAGCCTGACTGGACTGAGCCTCAAACTCGTTCACTCTCGTGCCTAGCATCAATTTGCTCATCTGATAGCGAAGTCGTTGTCCCTTTCCTCCCAGCATCCAGCAACAAACTCTCTTGACTCCTCCACCAACCAGCAGAAATAAACATTCCCAAGGCACATGCAATGCTATATTTGTACATCCGTGTAGCTATATATAACAAACATACGGGTATGTTTTTGCTCTTTTTTCCGCCTGGTTAACGAAAGGAAACAATCCAGAGTGGAATAACCGATACACAAAGAACGTATACATAATACATGTACTGGGAACATCCACTATGAGCACCGGACAACTGGCTCTTGTTACGCGTATTAAACAGTTTATAACCTCTGAATTGACAAAATATACTGGTATCTATTCTAACGTTTCTAGTTGCAGAAGGGAGTGGACAAGTAAACAATAATAAAAACTATATAGTCATGTTGATTGGTGGTTCAATGTAATATCATTGTATATAGCTCTATGATATAATGGAGAAATTATTCAATTGAGCCAAGCAAATTTGACTGAATTTAGCAAGTGAGCCCATTATGTTCTACCTTACTGTATAACATTGTACAGCGATATCTCATACGGTAGGCGCAGTTTGTGGTGTTTAAATTTTGTCGCTTTCCCAGGTAAATTTCAACCATAGAGCAAGCTCTATGATTTCAACCAATATCCAGACGGCGGTTTTCTTATCAATCTGGATAACAGTGTACTTAATAAAGGGCAAATACAACACGACGTTATCAGGTCAACAAGATATCAAGAATGTTATCATCTTCACTTCACAAGGCTATGAATTGACATCATAGGGCACGCTCGACAATTTGGGCAACTTCCGACCAGTACATACATGATATAGGAATCTCCAATACATTCCTTTGAAAATTAAAAGTTAGTAGAATGTACCTGTGTAGGCCTATTATTCGATTTATCACGAGCAGATCAGGCGCGGTTCTAGAGTCAAAATTTTTGGGGGGCTAGAAGAGCCATTATTTTTTGGGGGGGCTAGAAGACCCAATATTTTGGGTCCTTCTAACACTCGCTTCTGCCATGTCTTATTAGGGGTCGAAAAACATGCACATTATAGCCCACACACTAACGCGTTTTTTATGTAATTGGCGCTTAATAACTGAAAAAAATCCAGTATTTTCAAGAATTTTTTTTTTCACTTGCATTTTTTTGGGGGGGCTAGACAATTTTTTTGGGGGGCTACAGCCCCCCCTAGCCCCCCCGTAGAACCGCGCCTGGAGCAGATTGCACCAATGATCGACCGATGAGGCCGACTCGAATCTATAGTTTGACTATAGATCAACTCCAACCAATTGACTGAACTTAATGGCGGCAAAATCGACTGAGACACTGCGTGTAAAAATAAATACTACTGAGACATGACTCCATTCTTCGCGCAAAATAAACATGCTCCTTCTTCGACCTATTTCAATCCATGTACATGTACATGTACGCACACAAACGTGTAGGCCTAATTAGACACTCGAAAAGTCGATTATCTTCTGGGGGCAATTTCACGGCGCTGCTTGCTAAGCATGATATTTTTGTCTTGATAAAAACAGGGTTAACAACCAAATTTCCATGTGTTGTGTATTGCTTGTGATTGTTCTTTGGCTGTTGTTCACTGACCATGAATATCAAATGAAATTTTTAACGGTGGTTTGTTTTATTGGGTAAAACATTTTTGTGCTAAGCAATTTTTTTTGTGCTGAGCACCTCCATGACTTCTGATGCGCGTGCCTGAGGCTACACAGGATCCATCCGAGGCAGCTATATTGCACCGAACAGGGTGCTCTATTCGTCCTCAGGAGAGTTTTATAATGATCCTTATTTGTTCACCTTTGAGCGCTATAAACCTGATGCTTAAAGGGTAGACGAGGCTTAATCAGGATGAAATGTGATTCGCCATTAGTCTGATCCCTATCCTCAGCACATCCATGTTATGACTCTGCCTAGACAACCCAGAATCCCTGCTCTATGATACATCCATGGGGATGGATGTCACACACTCAAGATTCAACCATGAACTTCAGCAATTAACTCCATGGCAGTTGTTGGGGGTGTAGAAGCTTGGCACTGCTGTAAATGAGTCGAATTTCCTGTACAGCAATCAATGGAAAGTCACCATGGGTATGATGGGGGCAGGATAGGGACCAAGTAGGGGTTGTCGAGGGGTAACAATTTAAAGGTATGAGTGTCTCAGCGGCATTGGCACTTATTAAAAGTCCTAGTGAAATGAGCAGCCCCAAATCCATGACATCATATACAATGTACGTCTGTCAAATCTCTTATTACATCTCTATGTCAACATGCAACATGAAGCATTGCCATACAGCTGGGGCTGAGGTGAGTGGGATTCGAACCTTGGTCACCGATTCGTGGGTTAACGGGGGATTCCTCTTAATGACGCTGTGATCTACAGTATTCTAAATCCCCAAATCAAATTAGGAAAATCACGCGTTTCAGATTGACCTATTCCGTCGTCGGTTGAAGAACTACCCTTAAGTGAGCCAAATAACACGCAGTATGATGACCGACAACACCAAACAACAACAAAACAAAAAACAATAACACTGCAGCAACAAAACAACAACAATATAGCAGCAACGGTGACAGCAGCAACAACAAAACAAAAGCAGTAGCAGCAACACTGCAACAACGTATGACAACAGCAGCAACAACAAAACAACAACAACAACAACAACAACAACAACAACAACAACCACATTTAAATCAACAACAATATGTCGACAGCAACGACAAACACAAGTGACGAGCTGTTGTAAATTTGGTCCAGCATTTTTGCCTCCTTGTTTCATTTCTTCTTTCCAGCACTCTTACGAGGCCACCCTATCATTGATCTTCATCAGACAACATTCATTAACAACCGAATTCCAGGTGGACCAGGGTGGGAAATTCGACTTGAGAAGGGGCTTTTACAACGGAAACCCCCGTGCTTAAGGCAGTTTTCCAAGGTGCCCAAACTCCCCTAAACCTGGGAAGAGAGGGTGTAATTTCTAGCCTAATTTTAGCCATGACACGCATCACCTGATGAGTGTAGTTACTCAGCCCGCTAAACCTGACACTTTACCCAACAACATTTATCAGCCCCCTTCTAGACTAATGACTAGATCCGCCGTAGGGAATTCTAGTGTGATTTCTAGAGCCGACAGGAGGAAGGTACGGCCCTGATATGCAGAGTTTTCATGGAATATGACAGAAATGAAAGATGAAACCTTGCAGAAAGTGTCCAAGATGCCCTTGAGCCAGTTCATGCAAGCAGTGGGTAAAGAAACAAGGTCAATAATATGACATAGAAGTATCATAGCTGCAATGTTCAAACAAATCCTGGTCTACAATATCGGTCAAAACAAATCTGAGCAATTAGCCAATTGATCATTACCCAAACTCCAGCCCTTTGGTAATAACTTCTTGTTGACCAACAGATAAATGCGACAAATATAATTGGTAATGTTTCTGTTTGATGAAAAAGATTATTCATTTCATTACTCTTGCTTTCAACCTAAATATACTGTACAACAAGCCAGTTGAAATTTTCATCACTAGAAATGGTATGTACGTCTTTGATAAAACAAAAATAAATGACCTGTTTTTATCATAAGTTGTGCACGTTCCAAATCTACAGTTTTGGTTGCAATTCAACTTAATGTGGACTAATGAGGCTATAGTCGAAACGTTGAGACCTTACGAAACGTGCGAACGAAATAGAAGTTCAAAAGTACGAACGATTCTTACATGGTGTTTCCGCAAACCGATCCACATACCAATTGTCACCTTGCAAAGCCTCAAATCTTTCAATTCAAGTTTAGTTTACTGGTGCGATCTCTTTTCAAGTAATAAACTGCTGCAAACTGCTCATCAACCAAAATAATGACCTGTTTTCGAATGCAGTTAATCCGACAATGACGGTTTTCTGAGAGGAAATATTTCACAGAGACAATAGTCCTAACGAACTTTAAAGATCCTGTTATCGAAGCGCGTCAGGCCCTCGTTAAAACTCCAAGCGTTTTATAAATGTCAGGTCATTATTTTGGCTGATGAGCAGTTTGCAGCAGTTTATCACTTGTGTTGAACTTTAAAAGGATAACATGTCAGACTGAAACTTAGCAATCCCGTTTGAAGATATAGTGAAGGATAAATTGATGTCCTCTGCAATGGAAGGTGACAGTGTGAATGGAGATGGTGAAGGTTTCGTCTTAATCAGTAGAGGAAGCTGGACGGTGAATCCTTAAGGATGACAAGGAGTTAAACTGCAATATTCAAGGTCGCTTACAAGAACCGAGATGAGGGGGGGGGGGATCAGACAGAGGAATCGGGTAGTTACACCAACCCCAAAACACCACAGGCGTCAGAAACCATGGCTCATGAGTATTCGTCAGTACCCGCTTTTGGTCACATTTTAAGCAACGTAATTTCCGGTTCCGTCCCAAATAAGCAACTCGAACTATCTACGATCTTTACGACGTTACCAAGCTAAGCCTCTTGCCCCACATATAACCCTTTTAAAGGTTCAGTACAGGATTGGTAACATACCCAAACAGAAATGTTCACAGATTTACGTTTCCTTGCAGGGTATGAAGATGGTGGCGATAGAAACATACCGTTAAAATAGTTCTGCCTGAAATTTATCCAGAAATAAAACAAAGACCGAAAACAGTTTTGATCTCGGGGTAAGATCAAAATCATTCTTCATTTTTACAAGAAAAATTGAGTCGGGTTTTCGCTATTTTCTCGTGACTCAGATGTCGGATTGAGCTCAAATTGTCACAGGTTTATTATTTCATGTACATGTTTGATCAGACAAAGTGTGAGTGCTGTCCTGTGACCTTTATCAATCATGCATTATACCTTTAAGGCTATGAGCTGAGAGTGGAAGTAGAGGTGGAAGTGGGAGGCACATCTAAACTTTATTTTGGTTCAGGTTACTTGAACAGCTACTTCCCGATCCTCCTGAGCTTCCAAGGAATTGCCCTGACGTAACCCTCTGGATTCAACAGGATTTAATCCCATAGAAACAGAACCTGCGTATTGCTATCATATGAGACGGGATCATAGCTTATCCAGGAAACCGTCTCAGAGAAACTTGGCGACATCAAGGTACTGCCGTCAATCACAGACAAAGTGCATGGACAAAACATATGCCTGGCGGGAAACAGGTGACATGTAGAACTCTGCCATAAATAACCAGAGACTTGTATCGATTACTCATATCATGGAGCTAGGTGGATCTATGCTCAGACTACAGGCAGCTTTAAGCTCACATTGCTAGCCTGGGAGAAAGTACAACTGGTATGCTATCGCTGGTGCTCGGTCAGTACATGTGCACTGATCATGGAAGATGCACTGACAATATAGGTCAAGGTATGACAGCACCTGACAGATTTTTGTTCCAGTCACGGAATAAGATCATCTTTAATGACCGAAAAGGGATGACCTACATCTTGTTTAAAAGTTCCTATAGTAACACCCAAACAAGATGGGGCCAATTTTGTAGAACTGCTTAGCATAAAAAAAATTGCTTAGCACAAAAATGGCTTGTCCAGTAAAACAAACCACCATTGAAAATTCCATTTGATATTCGTGGTCAGCGAACAATTTTTGTGCTAAGCAGCTCTATGAAAATGACCCATGGTCTCTGCAATTTCATGTCATGAAATACTGTCACGTGATGGTTTGGGTGGGTATTACGTCACTGCTCAATCTTACTTTGAATCAAATGAGAAAGAATCCGCAGAAATATGGTTAGCATCTTCCCTGAGCAGGAAATCCCCATTCACCTTGATTGAGGGCAGAAACACAACAGTTTTATTCCTAATTTCCGAACCAAAACCGTAAATTAAAGCCCGGATAAGAATGGTCGAGCCTAATGCAATTGAGCTTATCAAGAATCAAGCTTAATTAAGCATATTTTACAGAAGTCACCAAAAGGAAATCCATAGGGATTAAAGGAAATAATGTATTTCTTTTCATCAAGAAAATCATGTTAGGAATTTGAGTTAAGCAACTATGAAACAATCTCAACTTAGCCGAGGGAAGCCCGACAATCAATTATTGAATTACGGCACGGAGCGGGTAACACAGACCAGTACCCTACCGTTAATGAGTTCAAAACTACGGCCAGCGTCAGCGCTAACAGCTCGGATTTGCCAAGTTCCTGCTTCTTGTCTAAACCTATGACATTGATGTCAGTTTCAAATTCGGATTTCCAGATGTATAAATATTTGATTTCACCAGCGGATGGTGTAATTAGAGGCATCAGTCCGACAGTGGGATGTGTAAAGCGTTAAGTGAGTCTATAAGCTGTATGAGTTACAAAGTAATACCCAATCGGCCCATATAAATTACCAAGTTTGTTCTTCTTGTGCAATCATAGTAAAGCATATCATCGAGTCATCATAGTGTTACTGAGGAAGAATATATGGCATCTGTCTTCTGCTTAAGGGAAGGTCGTGGCATATGATATAGTGATATGAAAAGAGAGTAGTTTCGCCGATAAAATTGGTTAAAAATACATCAAGTTAGTTACTATTTCATCTATTGGTTGCTTAAAGGTCATTACAGGATTGGTATAAACATACCCAAACAGAAATGTTCACAGATTTACGTATTACTTCCAAGATATGAAGATGGTGCTGGTAGGAACATACCGTTAAAATATTTCCACCTGAAACTGTGTATTTATCCAGAAATTAGTAAAACAAAGACCGAACAAAGTTTTGATCTCAGGGTAAGATCAACACCATTCTTGAAGTTTTATAAGGAAATTGAGTCGGGTTTTCGCTATTTTTCGTGACTCAGATGTCGGATTGAGAGCGTGCTATATCAGACAAAGCGTGAGTCCTATTATGTGACCTTTATCAATGATGTATTGTACCTTAAAAGTAAAAAGATATTTATATTTGGATTATGTTTGACGGTTTGTGGGAGTAAAAATAAAAAAACGTTCAAGTTAAGTTACAAATCCAGCAGCTGCTTCAAGTTAAACAATAGTTCCTTTATCGTTTGTAAACATTACTTCAAATACCCAATAGACCGATGTTTGTGACAAGAAGTAGGTCTATCTGGCTTCTGAAGCAGGTGGGTGCTGCTAAGCCACTTAGGGTGCACCCCATTCGGTCTCCGGTCGGATATCCCTGTACTAGTCTCCTTTTAGGGGGAGGGGTTTAGAGAGGAGGTTCGTGGAAAGTTCAGTCAGTCCATGCTACAGAAATAAAACAATCTCCGGATGTGCATACTTAGCGAGTCAGAGAGAGTCACTGTTAGTGGTGACCTGGCCAAAATATTGATCGTTCGTGAATATACACGCAATAGAAAATACAGCTTAGCATGAATGTGCGTGCTAAGCCTCAATCAGCCGCGAACCAGTCACCTGTCGTGTACATCACATGGCATATTGACTGGTGACCAGCATTTGAAGTGATTATCAATGTTTCTCCACTCAGCAATATCAGGATAACAATGGGAGTCTGGGGGAATGGCTAATGGTGGTCAGTTGATTCCATTTCCTCCCAACAAACCATCGATATTCCTCGGAGAAAATAAATTTGGAGGAATAATTGGACAGTGGGTGTAAAAGTCTAGGGTCCCCTAGCCGTGGTAATCCTGAGAGTTTTATAGGGTACAGTCGAAGTTAGCAGGTGGAGTATTCGGTATCTTTGTCAAACAAAATGAGTGTTTTTCTAGTTTACAATCAAGATGTCTCGAGTTAACTTGACGTCAGTAACCTTGTTTTGCAACCACGCGCGGGACTTGACAGAGCATCATGGAATACCCGTATGATCCTGAACATTTCGAAACTCAAATTCAGTAGGAAATACAATCAAGATATACAGGTTTAATCAAATTTATTATTATCCTATTAACAACTAATTTACAATTTCATAACATTTGCTGCTTAAAGGTTTCATGAAATAAATTATATATAATTTACAAATTAACAAGTGTTTCAAAACATGAAAATCGTGCGCAATATGGGCAACGAGATTTTCCAATTATTTACAGGTTATTTGGCTGAACGGTGTCCCAACTGAATGTACAAATTATGTGTCCTAACTCCCCTAGACCCCGCCCCTTATGCCCCCCCCCCCTTACCCCCCCCCCCCCCCCTCAGTAATCCGTTTAGACGTACATGTTATAACTTGCACAATGTTAAGGCAGTTGACAGATGCCCAGTATTCGTCATTTTCCGAAAGGATCACCATGGAAATCGCTCAGTTCCTTGTGTGGACGTCCAGCATGGACTTATTTCATGAAATCCACAAAGGAGGAAATATCGCTTACCATTTTTTTTGTGCTGAGCAAAAATCAGACTAGAGTAGCAAGGAATGTACGTGACCATGCAAGAATTGTGGCAGTCGATTTTTGCTTACGCCAAACATGTCGGATTTTGGCATGTTTGTGCGCGTAAAAACACTATAAAACCGGCCGTGGGTCTTGGTCTAGATTCGATCGGCCTAAACACTAGACTGCAATGATACATTCAACCTCGCTGGTCGGTTGAACATAAGGCCTAGACTATACGCCGTGCTACTGCCGTGCCGAACTCAAATAATTATACATTTTCAAGTTTGGCACGGCAATAGCACGGCGTTTAGCGTGAATTTAGCTCGGCAAATTGAGTTCGGCACGGCAAGCTCTTTGGCTCGACAGGGTCTGCCGCGCTATCGGTATTCGGAACGGCAGTGGCGCAACACTTTTAATTAAGCTCGGCGTTTAGCGCAACTGCCGTGCTATTGCTGCACTCATTTGATATAAGTTCGGCACAGCAGTAGTACGGCGTATAGTCTTGGTCTAAGTTTCTGAATACTGTTTCTATAAATGACTGTTTCACCAACAATCCTCCAAAACTAATTTACAGATGCAGAGGGGCTAGTCATTTTGAATCCCATGGACTTTTTATCCAAGGAATATACTATAGGGGCTTCTCAAAGCATTGACTATGGCCCCGTCTTTGGCTTCGTATCGTAAAGGCTGCAAATACAGTTTGTGATGTACTACTGAGGTTAAAACTCTTTCCTCGTGTTCAAAACAGAGTATCAACTTCCAAGACGAAACCAAAAGTCTCCATTTTGACACATGTTTCGAAGAGGCCCACAGTCCTTAACTTCTCAGTATAATGACGATTAAGACGCAAAAGTCTCCAACAGAAATGGCCCGTGAACGGAATAAAATATTTGCTTAGAACTTAACCAATTCTTTGATGTATAGTTTAGAAAGAACTGCTAAACGTAAACTGAGTATTTCTAACAGAATTTCGTTAGCTCAGAATACAAAATTATGACCGACACGTCTGCTGCCACAAATAATCGACACTGTGAGTGTTAAACCCTTCTGGTTCTCTGGTAGTTAGGTCCCAATAAGCGATTCGTACGGATTGGCATTCTCCAGATTGAAATCACTGTAAATCATGAAATTGTTAGGCAGCGTAACGTGCTTGCCAGCATCGCTAAAGCTGCAGATGACGTTACCGTACTTCTGACGATTGTTCTTGGGCGTTCCGCTCTTACGGCACGGCATTGTCTTGCTCCTGTCTTCGTCAGCCTCATAGAGGCTGTTGACCACTGTCTCAGCGTACACGACAAGTGGCTGACCACTCAGGCCCTCCACGGTCGAGTCCACTCTGGATTTGTCCGGTACGACCCTGGCTTCGTGGTAGATGTGAGTGGATGATACCGTCAATTGTTGGCGTCGTGACGCCTCGCGTCGCATCGTGGCCTGCCTGCTGTTTCCCCAGACATTCTGGTATCTCAGATTGCGGCATTTTTTAGACACTTTCCGACTGAGCCGTGGAAAGCGAGGAAAACGTCTGACGTAGACTACGCCACCGATGATAACACCAACGAAGAGTACAACCATGATTATTAGCGCTATCCCGGTTGGTTTGGAGTACCAGGGCCTCTTAAGAACCGTGGGTAAAGTCGGCACCAATGCCAGTTCGGGACCCATGGTCGGTGTAGTCGTGCCCAAACGGGAATGGTTTGAGTTAGAAACCGTCGCCGTATCCTTTCCAACCGTTTTGCTGACATCGAGGATAGTCACCAGGCTGATGAAACGACGAGTAGTCTTTGGAGGCGATGTGGTGGTGGTGGGAGCGGTAGTAGGTCTGCTACTCCTTCGTCTTGTTGGTGGTGGTGTTGTAGGAGCTACCACTTGAAGCCTTGAGCTCGCCTTCCACGTAACTCCCCTGATGACAGTCTTGCAGGTGATAACCAAACCATCATCGTCGACCTCTACCGATCTGATCCACACAGATTCGGCATAGTTCATGTCTCGTTTAACTAATCGCTCTGGATCGATCAAGGGGAAAGTAGACCACGTCTTCTGCACCCAGGCCCTCTCAACAATTGGAGAGACCACAACGTGGCATGTAAATTCAGCCGAGCTACCGACTGTCACGATCAGGTTAGGAGGCTCCACGGAGATGAAGATACTTGACGTCGGGGCAACCGGCACTACATAGATAGG
Organism: Astropecten irregularis; assembly: GCA_963971285.1. Classification (NCBI taxonomy): domain Eukaryota; kingdom Metazoa; phylum Echinodermata; class Asteroidea; order Paxillosida; family Astropectinidae; genus Astropecten; species Astropecten irregularis. The sequence goes on from OZ020264.1 coordinate 650,347, forward strand.
ACCGATGACACAAGATGATGTACTCAATCCAAACAAGGGAGCCGGAGCAGATATCGTGCATGGGAAAGTACTTGCAGTGTATCTGGAATTTATCTCCACCGATAGATCACGGACTATAGTGTCGTCGTTCTCGTAATAGGTCCAGTTAGCCGAGCGAGCGCCCACCGCAGTTGGAGGCGGCACGACCGGTGCGCTGGTCACACCGGAGACCTGGCGGGTTAACTTCATGTTGACCGTCGGGTTACCAGAGGCCGAGGTGCAGGACATCTTGACCAGACTGTGGGCCATGACGAAGAACTCCCCAGAGGGTGAACACGACGGAGGGTCGGGGAAGTACAAGACAGAGACGCTCACCGCGCTGTACAGCATCACTCTCCGAGTAAAGACATCCATGACCTGGCATAGGTAGGTACCATCGTCTTCCGTTGTCAGATGGCTGATAGTAAGGCTGTATCTGACTCGCCGGACACCGATACTGGCCATAGATACAGAGAATCGCTCCCTGTATCTTCTCTGGACGGCAGTCTTAGAACTGACCAACTGATCGTGGACATTGTCGGCGTCCAGAAACTTCCACATGAGAATCTGAGTGGACATGACCATGTTCCTGACGTCGCAGAAGATGGTAGCTGGCAAACCAATGTCCTTCTCTACTTTCCTCGGAGAGGTGTTCACCTCAAGTCTCCAGGCGTCAACACTCCATGATGTGAACAGGTACAGCGCTGCAGCAGACATCCACAGACGAATCATCGCTGTAGCCATGTTGCACATCATAGTGCACTCATCCACCTCATATGCGATTCAATCCACAAATCGGTGCTGAATTTAGAGCACCCGATGCAGTTCTGTTAAGACAAAGAGTGATGAAACTTGGTACACGAATGCTCTGTCTCCCACTGAATGACTGGACGTACGCACACTGTTACCGCGCAGTAGTCTGGTACGAGCAGGCCTACATCTCTGATAGGCCTACTGACGTGTGAGGCAGTGACATGCACCACGGTTTCAGCCCACCACCACTTGGAGCCCGAACCCCCCTACACTCAATATGGGCATAATTCTCGTGTGCAAAAATATCGCATTAAGTCATTTCCCACCGACATGGGGTAAGTTAGATGCTGTATGACGAGCGGCTGGAACTCACTGTCAGCCTACATCACTGGCAGAGAATCATGACGGCAGCCACAGTTGGTGTAACCAGTAATAGTGTCCCCCCTGCCGTTTAACCCTCCTACTATTGACAAATCAGGCCTCGGTTTAGTCAATGGACGCTTGAGAGTTCAGACAATACTAGAAGAATCCTGCCTTGCCCTTGCTCAAGTTCGCATGCCCGAGGCAACCGGGTGTGGTCTGGATTGTGATTCTCACGAAGAATGATTCATATGGATTAAGTTTGCTCTCAGCTAGCCCAAACACAATGACACGCTGTGCCCTTGGTGATGTACAACTTGACACATCACCAATTATTCAATCAAGTACAATAGGTTTGAGCCTAAGGCTTCCCCGAATCACCTTGTTATAAACTCAATAAGCTGAATCATTTTATTAAAGAGCTACAAGCAAAGGATTTATCAAGAAACGTTCAAAGAAACCATAACTCAAAACAGACATGAAAAACCCCAATCAAGTTCATAAATATTGTCTGAAATTCCATTTACTCCAATACACGGGTTTATACACCTTGGCGGCCATCTTAGATTTTGATCGCAACTTCAAAACGAGGCACTTCCACGCATGCGCACTTTTCGAAGTGTAAACCCGTCCATTGTCGAAGACAATACACGGGTTTACACTTCGGCGGTTTTGATCGCGACTTCAAAACGAGGCACTATCACGCATGCGCACTTTTCGAAGTGTAAACCCGTGTATGGGAGACTTTGGAGCTGGGTTTTCAAGTTGATAGCCACACGCGCACGCACGCGCATGCTCAGTGCTACTGCAAAACGAGACTTCAGTCTGCTGCCACAAACGTCTCAAAAGTCTCCAATTGACTGCTGTTTTTGGATGATATTTGCAAATGTTAAAAATGTTCAAAACTAGCAATCCTACATTAAGAACCCCTCATATAATTTTAGTAATACAACTACAGGACACATCATTATATTTCTAAACTCCACATAATTGAGCATGATTGTAGCAAATTAATATAATTTTCCTTTTGGAAGTTAATCCAATATCCGTTTCCATAAAATGTTTAGATCTATGAAGATGGAGTTAGGCTTCTCTAGTTGGTCTGAAGCAAGTAGCAGCGTTGAGGAATATGACATGAACGATACCCAATTGGTTCTAAGTATCTATGCGACAAAAAAATAGTACATCATGGAACTTAAAGGTACAGTACTGGAATGGTAACATACCCAAACAGAAATGCTTACAGATTTATGTATAACTTTCAGGGTATGAAGATGCTGCTGGTAGAAACGTACTGTTAGAATATTTCCGCTCAGAATGGTGTACTTATCCAGAAATGAGTAAAACAATGACCGGAAATAGTTTTGATCTCGGGGCCAAGATCAAAACCATTCTTCATATTTTATATGAAAAATTGAGTCGGGGTCTGCTATTTTCTCGTGACTCAGATGTCCGATTGAGCTCAAATTTTCACAGGTTTATAATTTCATGAACATGTTTGATCAGACAAAGTGTGAGTGCTGTTCTGTGATTTCTACCAATCATGTATTATACCTTTAACATTAAAACATGTAACTAGTCTTAAATCAAGGCGTGATTGCTCTGAAGTTGAATCGGTTGTGTAAGTGAATTGAAGGCTTAACATTAATACTTGGTTAATAAACTCGGTACAAGGCAGCACTATGCACTGCAATCAGATATAGTATAAGTATACGGACCCTAGTACAGCCTTTACAACAAGCCTCTGTGTCATGTCAATGATAGGATCTCTGGGGCAGGATGTATCAGTACTGAGACGGATGAGCGCTGTTAAGTGTCGAGTGAAAGGCTACAATCTGCATAGGATATTATAGGACACGCAGTCTTAACTCACACAATAAACCAATGTTGCATACCAATTACTCTGGTAACTGCAGTTTCCGTATTGGTACACATTGAGGCAGCATGAAGCAAATTGTTCTCAAACGAGAGTGTACCATAGGCCTACACATAAACGCCCCAATCACACCAGTTACCAATTTGGTATTAAATTGGTAATCGAAATATTACTTTAAAAAGATAAAGGCAAGTAATAAACTGCATGAAAAATGCTCAACGAAAATAATGACCTGAAATATTCAAAATGCTTGGAGTTTGGAGGGCCTGACGTTATAGACTCTCCTAACTCCAAGCAAAAAATAGAAGGTTCGAAAACTATTTGTATTAGCACAAGTCATTTCGCGAAAACTAAATTATAAAGATAAAGTTTATATCCTACATAAGATCAATCCTAGTATACGATCAATGGTTCGCAATATTCAGTCCATGTAGAAGACCTTGTTCCAGCCAAAATTGCTAACTAATATTTCAGGGGAACCAAGGATCCAAAGCTAATGAGGGACATGCAATGGATGTTGGTAAACGGCGTAATCTGTATCGACTCCAAAATAAACGAATTTAATTTACCCATTAGTGTACCTTGGTTATACGGGTGAGTTATACCAACATGTCGTAAAACAGTTACAATGCGATGAACTTATGGCAATTCCTACCACAGAGATTGAATATTTTTCTCTCCAAAATGATAAGATCTTAACATCCAAGCCAGCGGGGTTCAATTTGGCAGGATATTTGGCATCGCTGGTATTTGAAGGTTATAATTTCCTCCGTCTTTCCGTCAAATTACCAACCGACACCGCTGCAACTGCACTGCCCCTAGCACAACGATGAAGTCATCCTCAAAGTAAATATCAGGCTTATCAAAGAATCCGTTTATCTGCTGCAATGGCGGAGCCAGTAGCTGCTTAACGGAAAATCTGAAACACAGGGTAACCAGCTGAAAGCCTTACAAATAACATGTGCTGATTTCTTTGCGTGGTACCAGCGCAAGGTACATGCTTAGCAGTTTTCATATGTTCCGTGATAACACGGTATTGAAATACAATCTGCTGGATGAAGTTATCTGATTGTGGCACTTTTGCACGAATTCCATTCATTTGTATCATTTCAAACTAATTGAGAGCCGCCATTACAACAAGGCTTCCGAACACAGAGGGCGCTCTAGACTTTGTAGACTCCAGGGGGCTTTCTTTATCTGATTGAAAGATGGCATGAGGCATTTGAACCAATGTCAAGCCCGATATACAGTTGGTAATAAGTCATTTGCATACGACATGCCACGGTGTTTCCTTGTTTCTTGTGAGTGAAAATTTAGTGCGTTTCACAATAGTGCGCCACCATGAGTTTGCAACGCGTTGGCCAATCACAATGCGTGAATTAATTTTGTCAACAAACTGCGCATGTCGGAAGATGCGCAGTTTGTAGACAAATTTGCCAACTCATTGCAAAGTCTAGGTGGCGAATGGCGACAATTGTGAAACGAACGTATTGCAGAAAACCAATATCACTAGTCATGCACCTTTTAGAACAGGAAACGTTACCGTAATAGCCTAATGGTTATTACGTATCATAATCAACTAATAGTTTGTATGTAAGGATGACCCAAGGAGTGACCCAGTTATGTAACTTCCAGAATTAATAGATTTCATCCTTTTTACTCCTACTCCTGACCAAGTATGACAGCCGTCTTCCTTTAAAGCCAATGGGTAGGTGATGTAGCGAGTTTTGTGTCAAACTCATCCATCATCAACATCAATCAATTGACAATACTGATTGATATGAAGTCATTTCCTTCACGTCCTTCACCCTTTAACCTATAACGGTCACATTTTGACAGTGTCAATTCAAACGTCAGATCCAGGGTCTTGAAGAATGATGATGTTTATCACCCAGCGGCCAGAGGAAGAACAGCAGTGTACCATGGCGTTTGATGATGAGTGGCCTGATTCGAATAAACTCATGATGCTTGGTAATGATCAACTCTTAGAATCCAGCTACGATATCGTGGTGCTCGGGTCCATATAAAGCCCGCCCTCTTAATAAAATTTATATTAACGGCACATTTTGTCCCATGTTCTCATTTTGAGACTCTGAAAGTAAAATGATGGATCACCTAGTTCCGCTCCGGACTTCAGTACCTAATATGAATTTCAGATTTCTTAGACAGTTATATTTTAAGCGACCAAAGGTTAAATAAACCTCTCCATATCGTAGCTTGATCACAGCTTACTTCCTTCAGGGTGATGCATATGCTGCCTCTTTCCGACCCAATTATATTCTCTACCATCGAAGGAGAGGGAACATACACCACACTTGCTACAAAAATAATCCCCCAAAGCACTCGTCGAGATCAGAGGGACAACACATACAGGGTATCAATACGCTTTGCAACACCATGAGTGAAAATTCCATACTGGTTTCCCCCAGTACACCACATAACACGACAGGAAGCATCTCATTTCTGTTGACATAAATGGCAGATTAACAACGGATCCACAACTTCTTAACGGTGACAAACCTAAGGGATCGTCAAGAATCGCAGAGCTACGCACTCGATGCTGGCATGGGGAGGATAACGCCCCTTTAGTTGCTGACAAACATATTCAAAGTTCGAAACTGAATAAATGGGATAGCATCATCAGACCCTTGCCTCCAAGCCTGTTACTCTCCCTAGTGATTCCCTACGTCCTTAATATCAAGCATCCAGTATACAGTACCGTTAATGCTCTGAGTTTGGGTAAGACTCAGAGGTATTAAGCCGACTACTAAACTGGATGTGTTTGTCTGCGTCAGACGCCTTTGTTATACCAAATACATCAAGAACAGATGTGCCTGATGATGAATCAGTTGGGCAGCAGCAGTCATGAAAAACAGCCTTAAAGTACATGTGTATGGATCATAGAGATGGTATGGATACGGTAGCCATTTTAACTTGACCAGATTTATCGTCACGTCACGAGTATCTGGAAGGTCGCATGAACCTGACATTCGGATATCATCGCCGTGAAACGAGAAGAAAAAAGCAGCATACAATGTTCTAATTATTGGCATTATTGGCGGCCATATTTCTCTATCAGTACATGGGAGATAAAACTTGGACAATATGGCCGATTCACAATAGTGCGCCACCATGAGTTTGCAACGCGTTAGCCAATCACAATGCAAGGAATTAATCCTGTCGACAAACTGCGCATGTGGAAAGATGCGCAGTTTGTCGACAAATTGGCAAACGCGTTGCAAACTCATGGTGGCGCACTATTGTGAAACGCCCGTATTGAGAAGGTTTCAGTGGTTTAAGTAATATTATTTGAGACACAATAGCCAAAATGGCACATAGCAACTCAGACACAAATTGGACCATATGTCATATTTTATCAACTTTTCTCAAATCATTGCTACAGATGTTTTCCCCTTCGAGTCAATATCATGGGAAGTCTGCAACAAGACTCGAGCCGATGATGTATGGGTCAAGCGGGACTGTAGTTAGGAGGAAAATAAAGATTACACAGGGAAAATACACTGGTACTGTTGACAGATTAAGAATCCTGATGACATATGGACATATTGACCAATATCTCTCAACACTTTATCAGTTTATGCGGCTGTTTGTTATTTTGTGTGTCACATATGATCAGTGTAATCATACCATATCAGTATCAGTATCACACACCGCATTGTATGTGTAATTGTGTTGGGTAGGAGGGGCGTGGGCTAGACGGATGTGTGGGCGTAAAAGAATTCAAAATACTATGTGCTATGTCATTGAGGGGATCTACAAACATCCCATGAATATTACTCTGTAAGGAAATGTGGAGTTAACCTCAAATAACAATTACACATGGATATCGGGGGCTAGGGGTTGATCTGTCCAAACACTTGAATCGTACTGTTGTTTTTTAGAAATAATTGTACTCCAAAATAGAAAAGAATCACAACATTAAAGATGTACAGAACAAACCAATCTCCATGGACAACAGGTGGTTTGCAATCAAACGTAACATGTATTAACACTAAGTTTCTATTGGCCTTAGAAACACTTAGAAATACTCAAGGAGAATTCATGATTTAACAATAGTACTAAATTGGTCTCCTGGTCAGGACTAGAGCAGGCTAGTCAAAACGTTGAGACCTTACGAGAAGTGCGAACAAAATATAAGTGCGAATATACGAACGATTCTTACATGGTGTTTCCGCAAACCGATCCACATTCCAATTGGCATTGCAAAGCCTAAAATCTTTCTTAGTACTAAATTATTAGCAATATTGTGCACAATACTAAACTTACAAAGACATGTGCTTAAGTCAACATGGAAAGTATGTCTACATGTATATGCACTATTAGTGAAGTTAAATCCATTAGTTTGTGTGTTGATAATAATATATATCTATTTATGGTAATCAATTGCACACATACATGTATATCTGGATAGTGTGACACAGTAATCTGTTAATCCATACTACACAGATAATCCCATCACGTCCAATCTGTGGATTGTCCGAGTATTAAGTGGATCAGGTTTGAGGGAAGGACAAATCCTTAATCCGAGATGAGCCATCTCATGTCCCGCTTCTTCGAATAGCAGTATAGTCACATCTGCAATGGTTACTTCCTTGATTCAGTTAAGTCAAACTTCCCATAAGTATGTTGCAGTGACTTCCAGGGTTTACAGGATCACAGCAGTGTTAGAGCGTGACAGAGAAAGGGAAACACAGAACAGATGTAATACCTTGTCATGATCCTAACCAACTAATTGAAACATCTGCTAGGATTTGCAACGTGTCAGTTGGTAGCCCTGATCTTACTTTGAGTAGTTCCTCCAATTGCGATTTTTTGGGTCCTCAATGAACGCCTTATGAACCAAAAACTTTGCTCTAAGACAAAAATGAAATTCTATCTAAAATTCAACGAGTGTTTTCTAAGCAGGGTTATTATTTGACTTGATTCCTTGATCATGATTTCCACGTAGCAGTGTTAATGGCAAATCGTCTAATGTTCCTGGATTCAAGCATCATTACAGTACGCGTAGGATAGTTATTCTAAAATCTTATACCAAACAACCTTTCTCCTAAAAGTAAACAAAAACTGACCTTGAATCTAGAATCCTAAAATGAAAAGTGAAGGAGAAAGTATTACACAAGGTTAGGTATTATGTTAGCCAGAACAGTTCTGATGATCATTAAAATAAAATAGCCCCTAGATAATAGCGGCATAGGTATAAGTGTTTTCGGTGTTTTCTGGAGCCCCAATGGTCCAATTTTCCAAATGGCTTCGTGAGCCAAAGCCATTAGCACTGCGATTGTCACTATGCAAGGATTGCTGTGAGGTAGAAGGGACGTACAGGATGTTCTCAACGGTCTCAGCGTACACCTCTAACTCGGGGCTAGGGGAAGTGCATTCACTGTACGGGCCTTCCGTCTCAGGGTTGGGCTGAGACGGTGTCTCTCCGGCTTCGGGTGATTGAGGGTCAGCCAGCTCGTGGTACACATTCTCCGATGGTTGGGGGATCGAATCCTGTCTCGGGTATCGTGAGAGTTGCTGCATTTGATTTTCGCGATCAGCTACTTCACGTTTTCTCTTGAACGTTCGCCTGCCCAGGCAGGTGAGGAGTACAGCAATGAACACAATGAGGACTACAGACGGGGCAGCAATGAGAACGATGCCGCTTTGTGTCGTATACCAGGGTAGGCCTGACAGTGTAACACGTGTGAACGCAGAAGTGGTGTCAGAGGTGGGATTCGCACTAGTGTTCTGCATTGGTGCAGGCCGCGTGGTCCCATAGCCTGAAACTGTTGTGACATTAGGCTCTATCTCGAGTGTGATGCTAACTCTATAAGTCACACCCATGAAGTCAACTGAGCACGTTATCACAGCACCATTGTCTTCCTCACGAACTTGGATGCTGATGTGTCTTTGGTACCTATTGTATAATCGGTAGACCCTATCAGGGTCAACCTGTGGAGAGACGTACCAAGACCTCGGGAGGGACACCTCAGGGACTGAGGACTCTGTGAAGTTAACTTCGCAAGTAAAAAACACCATATCTCCATAGTGTAGTGGAAATTCAGGATAATGCGACAGCGAGAGTGAGGGTGTGTTTTCGGGACCCGGAGCTGGTATGATGGTGATCGGGCCGATTGTACAACTCGAGAGAACCAGCACGCTAAATGTTTCGTCCTCCCTCGCCGTGGTGCATACAAACTTAGTGTTGTTGTATATGCTACCAGCAACGATAGTACGGTGCTTGGCAATGCCACCATTCGCGAGGTTAACGTCAACCCAGTCCGAGGACGAAGGCTCAGTCGGAGACTCCTCTGCGCCTTCCACGGCTACCCATTTCAGACTTATATCCTCCGAATAATCGACGAGTTGGGAAGAGCAAGACATAGACAGCAGATCTCCCTCCATGCTGGTGACAGGCTCATTAGGAAAACATGTTGGAGAGTCAAGAACAGTGACCTGAGCACTGTCTTGTGCGATGACTCTACTGACACTATCGGCTACTACTGCACATGTGTACATTCCTTGGTCCTCAGGGCTGACACTCAGAAGTGCAAGGTGGTAATCCACAATGACGCTCCCACGATCAAAGTAAATAACTTTCTTCACAGTAAATTTACCGCTATAGCGAATCGTTACTTCGGAATTAATGCTGACAGTGGTAGTAACGCCATTCAGAGGTTTAAAGAACCAGTAAGGAGTTTCACCAAGAATGATGTTTTCAATGGTACATGAAATCAGCATAGGTGTACCTCGGTGTCGCTGGATAACGCTTGGTGTGACAGTCACGTTTAGGTCGATGGCAAAGACATCGACACAGCATAAAAACCCAACCAGAAAGATGCTCACCCAGATAATTGAGCCTCGCTCCAAACACTTCATCATCATCGTGGAAGTCCAAAGTTAATAATACCAGGATTAAGCAGACGCCCGAGAGCAGATAGACAAAAACTTCTTGCAAGTTCAAGCAAAATCTACCACAAATCCAGTACCAATTATGGTTTAATAATGACTGTCTCTCCAATTTGTTAAGGAAATGCATACACCTACACGCTTTATATCACACCTTTACTTTGTGTTGCTAATGATGGATATCAGTCACCACCAATGGCTTACATCACATCCTTTACACCACAATAGTTAGCCTTGTATGATTGTGATTGGGTTATCTGTGGAGAAGAACGTTGTTTCCTGTGAATAACGGTGCTTGGTCATTCCGTTTCCCACATCCAAGATTATTTAGTATAGACGGAAGGTCGGGTTGGTAGTGTACTTTGTGTAGATATTGCACCACGTACACTATAAAATGAACTCACAATGACCTTGCTGATATACATGCTTTTATTCTGAGTAAGAAATTATTATCATCCAGTGACACTAAAATTGATCTTAAATGTGAATCAATCTTACTGGTCAAGCACAGAGCTAGGATGTTAGAATGTAAATCACTATGGTGACATTAACAACTCATTTTCAAGACCAATCTTAGAGCGTTGTGTAGCCTAGCCTAGTATCAATATTGAGACCATTACTGAGATATGTAATTTGAATCATTTTCTGTCAGATTCCTGTTCTTGGGTCGATTTCACGAAGCCCTACGACCGATCGTAACTCGAGATAATAAATATAATTATAACCCATCGTATCCTTCGACACGGTGGGGCTGCAATTAATAAGTCTAGGCTATGGTTGATAGAAAGTTACGACGAGTTTGGTGAAATCGACTCCTTGTACCTAGTAAAAACAGCCCAACATAACAGAACAAACCATAGGGACAGTCAATCTGTAAATCTTGTAACAATTAAGAGTCGGATTCTAGAGACAAGACATAGCAGCTGTATTTGCTTCTTACGCCCTACGCTGTCTCCTGACGAGAGAGCCGCATCTTCACTTTGCACTATGGTGTAGGCCTAGCCTATAAGTAATGCATGCACGCAGAGTCTTCACAATTTTGACCTACAGCTGGCATCATGTCCGAGGGCTCTACAATGTCTAAATATCAATGGGAAATGAAAACCACACTGTGTGGAGGGTATCAGGATCTTCTGCTCCTTTGGGAAAATTACTAATGGTCTTCATGATTAATCTTGTTCCTCGGGGTTAGTAGGACGTCAAGTTGATGGCTCGACAAGGCAGCTTGTTATAAGAATCAAGAAACCTCCGAGGCAGCATAACGCCAATTCGAGGAAAGGTCCTCCGCTCCAGGCAAAAATAACAGCGCAGGTGGCCCTTTTTAACCCTGAACATTTTCCATGTAATTAGAGATTTGTCGCTACCCAGAAATTCAATCATTCTATACGAGCCAGGCCTGTCCTCTCGAGACTCGGTAGGGGGAAGCAAGCACTTCACATTAACAGAAGTACCATGTCTATCCACCGCCTGAAAGCTACAAGGAATTCCGCTAAAAGACACGCGAACATTGTGAGGGGAAGTGTTTGATAGAAACCAGAGGGCGTCCAATGGTACACTAGAGAATAACAAACACGGCGGATCCGAAGGAACGCGTTCTTAACCGTTTCAAAACAAAGAATCCCTTAAAAACCAGAAGCATAATGTTGTACTTGTAATATTCAACAGATCTTTGGCCGAACTCCAGTTGGACAATTTTTGCAACTCAATATGACCAGGCAGCTCCGCATGTTGGTTTAAATTAACTACTAAACCATGTCAAGTCATACACAGCCAGTGAGCAACCCTTGTGGGGTATGATGCAACTATAGGGGGCAGCAGATAATTATTAAACCCATCGCTTCCATTCGTTCTTGAATCATTTTCAAATCATTCTCAAACTTCTGAGCATGCGCATATGTATGTTTGCTGCCACCAAGAGTTTTCAATTAATCATCATGGGAAAATGACTGAATTTAAATTTAAGTCATTGAAAAATCATTTTTCTTTGTTCACTTTTCAGTTTCCAATTAATGTAGATGATCATTTCTTATCACAAAATTTTAATCCGCATTTTGTTCTGTCTTATCTTTTTTTGAGTTCATCTTTTAGCTTTTGAGCTATAAATTACACCTTTATCTATTCTATATAATTTTACGATGCCACACGTATATCATGTATAAAATAGCACGACGTATTGAGTGTCACAGAATAATAGTATTAATAGCTATCTGAACATGATACTATCTGCAATACCAGACAACCTATGATAATACCCAGGACGATGCAAGGTCAATATGTCACGGATGACCTATCCCATATCACCCTATCACAATATGGACAACTTCCGGCTTTCACATCCGGGCTCTATACAGGTGACCATGGAGACAGTGGGATTATGGGATACCAATAACACACCTGGGGCCTCGATATACATATTGCATACGTGGTGAATATACGTCAGGAGCAGACAACCGGATTGAGCCAAACAAAAGGTCATTTCGATTCCAAACGGACGTTTATGCACAAGTTAACAGGAAGGATGGTGACCGTGACTGAGTGTTGCAAAAGAAAACTTTAACCCATTTCGGTTACCGTTGCAGGTACAAATTAGTCTTAGTTCCAAGACCTTCGTTGTTGCTTTCCCGCCGTCCATAGGGCGCCCCGCGCGGCAGATATGGGAGAACTTTGTCAGACTTTTGGATTGTCAACGAAGGTCTTGGAACCAAGACTATCCAGAACTCCGAGACAGAATTCTCCCCATATTCGCCGTGCGGGGGCGCCCTATGGGCCGCGGGAAAGCAACATCGAAGGTCTTGGAGCCAAGACTAGGTACAAATCAAGGTTTTGCCCACATCCAAAAACAGAGATGCCACCAGAATTTCATGAAAAACCTGAAACACATTAATTTACCCGGCCCAGAAAAGCCTGAAACTATACCCTTAACCCCTTTAAAAACAAATGTGTTTTCGGGATGTTTCAGACAAAATCAAGTACTACATGTATCTGAGGAAAAAAAACTTAATTCAGGCTTGAAAAGTTTCATCTCTGAAAGAAAACAGATTATTTTAAGCATCCCCGGCCTCCCCTAAATTGTTATAGTCACTTTGAAGGCACAACAAATCATTCATCCTCTCGAACCAACTTTTACTCGTCACTCGAAAACTGTACCACTCTTTTCGTACTGAATATGAGCCAAAAGATTATAAGTGAGGATATTTTTGATTCTGTAATTCGTTCCTTCTTAAGAACATCTTCAAAACGTCTGCTTAAAGCTAGTACTAGTATCATATTTTGGTAGCATACCGAAGCACAGATTTAGAAAAGAGTAAAACCAAATGCCAAAATCAATTTTGATCTTTTAAAGATAAAAAATAACGGTGACATGTTTTGTAAAATACTGTGGGCGTTTTTCACTGTTTTCTCAAAAAGTTGGCACCGTATGGGACTGAAATTTACACAGATGACTGTTTAGTGACTGTATAATATTGAGTTATCTGAATAATTGTCAGAGGACCAGCAACTGGAATATGAACAAATAAAAATCCTTTATCCTTCGAGCTGATTTATATTGTCCATCAAGCCATGCAGCTGATAGGCAGACAGAATGAAACGAATCATCTTCACATCTTTATATCAAAACAACAACAATTTAGCAAACTCTCAGATTTCCAGAGCGCAGTCCAATCTTTTTATTAACCCTGCTCAACAAGCATGACATGTTGTCTTATATTACACAAACTTCTCTGATGAACATTATGTGTCATGTAGCTTAACAGATCCAATGCCATCTAATATCTGCACTGCATCCTTCTTTACAGCTTTGTAAAATTTTAAATTAAAATCAAGAGGCGGTAATAAATTTGTTTCAAGCTGTGGGGTTTTATTAGGAAAGTGATGGTTCAACGTGATTCAAATAGTTTGAATGGAAAATAACAAATGATGAATATTCGAATTAAAAAAGTAACTATTCTGGAGTACACTGGCGATTTGGAATTACTCATGTGATAAAAAAAAGACTTAGCACCATCATCGTATCAAAGAACAAGGTTAAGTTGATCAACAGTTTTGGATAAACCGTTTTGGGTTTGGATAAACCGTTTTAGGTTTTGATAAACCGTTTGGGTTTTACTAAATCATTAATAACTTAATTCAATCCGTTCTTGGGGTCTTACAAGGACCAGCGAGATGCACAAATCTGCACATTTTTTTTCAAAGTTCCAAAGTTCTTTACCAGAGATTCCCACTTCCTCAGTCTTCCAAAAAAATACAATTAACTGATTGACAGTCACATATTCTCGTTATTACTTATAAACCGTGAAACCATGGAAACCTATACCAATCCAATCTATTAATTATTAATATAAAATGTACAGTGGCCAGTGGCCACAGAAGCGAACTAGCCAAAACTGTTGCAAACACTACAGCAATGATAGTGAGTAAGCTTACAATTTATAAACAAGACTGAAATGACTGCTGCTTGAGGAATGCAGGGCGGACAAAAGGGACAAGTGTCCTTATATCACGGCTCACGTGAATAAGAATCCTCTTGAAGAAACGCCTACTCCCACCCCCCCCCCCCCCGGCTTTGCTCCAAGCCTTTCCAACCACGCCCATCAACTAACAACCACAAAGTACAAGTACATGTACAGTGTATAATTATTGCCAAACATGATTCATTATTATTCACACAATACCATCTGGCCCTGACCTCTCAATTCGATATGAATTATTAGATATAACCTTCAGTCTGTTGCTACGTATATGAGCATAAACATACAGCAAAGCACAAATTGTTCAATTGAAATGCGGTAAATACTGCTGGGCATGCAAGCATGACGGTGTCTAGTACATTACACCATTGAGCAATTTCCTGCATCAAATGCACGATACATACTGAACTACTGGAATCATCAATCCGCCATGCTGGAACAAGAATACAAAATAATGTCATTTCCACCAATACAAGGCTTAACAAGCGCACATTAGCAACCGTCCTTCACATTAAGAGGCAATTGAATTACTCCACATTCAACATAATATTACCAAAGTGGAAATAAGTAGGATTGGTAGACTTGGCCGTGTAACTTGGACAAGAGCAAGGACTTAATCTGTGCTTTGATTAAGTGACTGAAGAACTTGTGATCCAAAACAGACCAAAAATGATGGAATTATCAACTGACTGACGTCATTGTTTCACTCACAGACACAATAGAAAACTGCCAGTTAATTATGAAAGTAGCCTAAAGCCTTTGCTTGCCATAGCTAATTACAGAGCTAATTAACTAGTCAGTTTAATTACATGTACACTTTACCGCATGACTCATTATCCCATTAAACCTCAGATATGTACATTTATAATGGAGAGCATTATCATAAAAACATGTAATCTACAGTGTATAAAATAGTAATTCGACATGTAAGCACATGCCATTACAATTCTCTATCCTTTAGAAAATGATAAAATTGACAAAAAATAGCATCGGTTTGACCGAACTAAAAGAACTGTGTTGAAATTACAAACAGAGAATCTTCAGAAGAAAGCAATGCAGTACACATGACATTGGCAATCACTTTACACAAAGATACCCAAAAAACAACTTCACCATACAAAGACTGCCAATGGGAGGACTGTACAACTGATAGTACAAAACCTATACTGATTAGATGGAATAAACCTTGCATCAATCTGTACTAAAATGTTTCTGTTCTTATGGCTCGTGGTTTTTACAAAATGTTATCAGATATTTCAATTTCCTAACGGGAAATGTGCTTCAATGAAAACAGGCAAATGTCCTAGTCACTTCTCTATAACAACATCCTACACTTGCTTTACTGCTATTCAGGAAAGGACATGATGAAATAGTGGAATTGATTAAAGTTGATTGCAGTAAAACAAAATTGAAAAGGGTAATAGCCCAAATGACTGTACGCACCATTCATATTACTAATCAATATGGCTACAAATACTAAGGCAGCATCTTCTCAAATGAGCGTATTAAATTTCTTGTACTATAATTATTCAGACAAAAGTATGGTACATGTATTTGCATAATAGAGTTCATTTGCAAAAAAAAAAGACAACTGATTTTTGAACAGTTTACACAATCATCATGGATGGCTATTCTTTTATTGAAGGGTACACCAATACATTATTTTTATTTTCTGTATTTTGTTAAGTTTGCAATGAATTGGTGAGTTTTATATGTCGAAATGTACACTGTTTCCGTGAATAATGAAATGTAAAGCATGATGAAGTGAATTCTTTACATGGCGTTATCTGTTTTTGCAAATGAACTCTTCAATAGTTCCAAATTTGTTCATTAACTACAACTCCTTGTTAAAACCTTTGGAAAAAATGCCATATCCAAGCTCCAGTATATAAACAGAGAGTTTAGAACTCCATGCAAAAGTACTATATACAACAAACTATGTACATTTATCAGTATGGTTCAGTACAACAATACTGAGGAAAATATTCGGTATTTAAAACCTTTTTTTCAAATCAAAACGACCAAAAAGTGACATCATCAATTAAATGCAGTTAATTAATTTAGACTTAATCAACCACAGAAGAGAACAAAAGATCAATGGTCTCCATGGAAACTATTAAAAGGTACCGTAAAGTGCCATGTATACGGCGCACTTTTTTTCACCTCGGCAAAAATCAAAAGTTAGGGGTGCGCCGTATACATGGGTACAGCCCGCTGGCAGTCTCGAGGGTGTGTGGGTTGTGATCATTGCGCCGCGCCTAGTTAAAGCATGTGATGCACCAGCAGCAACGGTAACCAATTAGCACGATGTCTGACTGAAAATTGAGCGAATGATTCATGAAAAATACCACTTAAAAAATCTAATATTTCCGACTCTTGCGATTGGCCAAGGAAAACTGAAGTGCAAAAATCGATAAGGGTAAGGACTAGAGACACCGAAAATAGCGTGCGAAAACACGGTTGGAGCGCCGTAATGTGCACGCGACGACGGGCGAGTGGACATTCTGGTATTCTGTTGAGAAAGAAGGGAAAGCACTCACCCCAATATTTTGGTTGGGAGCTGTAAAGAGAGGTGTCATGTTTCAATCTCTGATGGACAGGATCTGAGACAAAATGGTGAACAGTAGGAGAAAGATGAGAAAAGCAGGTTTACAAATAAACAAAGACAGACAGACAAACAAACAAACAAACAAACAGACAAGCAATTTATAGACAGATATTATTAGAGGCATAGATTAGATGGCATTCAAGGGAAGAGGAGAAGTAAGGTAACAGAGGAAACAAATGATACATATGATCTGTGGTTGATTCATAGAGTTAAATAAAAAACTAGAGTGTGCACTCTGCGCGTGATGCTCGAACCATGGCCAGCGCCATTGCCTAAGAAAACAAGGGCAAACGCGCGCGTCTCGTTTCAAATTGTGCATACATATTCTTACCTCGGTTCGTGCGCACAGCACTGTGCATAAAATACACGTCGCGTCAAGCACAGTGCGCGCAGTTCTTCGAGTAACATCCGGGTACCGTTTTTGGACTCTACTGCGGTTGCTCAGTCACCCCAACTAAAATGGCGGCTGCGCGTCCCTGCCAGAGTGCCAAGAGCACGCACATTGAATACGAAGCGCGCACTCTAGTTTTTTATTTAACTCTATGGGTTGATTTTACAATAAACTAAGATTGATATGTGGATCGGTTTGCGGAAACTCCATGTAATAATCGTAACTTTCGCACTTAATTTTGTTCGCACTTCTCAAAAGGTCTCAACGTTTCGACTAGCCTGCTCTAGTCATCATCAGGAGACCTTTCGCATTTCTTATTTCATTCCCACTTCTCGTAAGGTCTCAACATTTTGACTAGCCTGCTATAGTCATCATCAGGAAACTAAGATTGACTTGAAAATACTATTTCCAATCAAATCAAGTCTACAACTTTTTGGCACTTAAAAAGGAGTCACCTACTATATATATATTTGTATATTAATTACTTAATGCTTTGTATTATTTTTATTTGAATACTGTAAAGTATATACATGTAGTATATAAACATATACATAGAAAAACGGCAAGTGACCGATTCGCCAAGGTTTTGCACTTTGGCAAAATTTTGTTCATTTCTCTTCAATCTCAAAATAGTCATAATGCTAGAATTTGGTGTCCACATAAAATGTGATTTGTTTCAGTCCTTTGATCGTATAAAATGTACAAAATATGCAAGGATTATTTACAGGCTAAATATGGTAGTATAAGTGTGTTAACTCAGTCTCCAACATATCAAATACAGTATAATTGAGGACTTCAGGGTCATTGAGGTATGACCACTACAGATTTTTATAATTCACACGTAGACCAGTTGGTAAGGATTGGGTAAACACATTATTACAGTCCCATCGATACAGGAAATATAAAAAATGATTTATATCATTAAATCTATCTACACATGCAGAGTAAAAAAGAATTAAAAAAAAAAAAAAACAGACGTGTAGTTTGTAAACAAATTATCAAAAAAAATTACAAAAGGCACTAACTGACAGTGCGAAAAATATTAAGAGAAATATTAATTTTATGCCAATTTAGTACTAGCAATCCCTATTTCAATTTGAATGAATACACCTTAGCTGGCATATATGAACATACAATAGAAATGCAGCAAATGTGTTGTTAACTGCTTGACATATTAACAAAATCTGATGAGTATGTACATACATCAAAATTCACGAGTTTCAAATTCAAGTTAGATGATTGTCATAGCAATTCGAGTTGGAAACCTGTTCATTTTCAATTTGGACAAGGAACTGTATGACTCAACATAATCGGAACATGAAAAATTAAATGGGATTCTAAATATGATGGAACAGGATACCTGATCCACAAGGCACTAGTCAAAATCTGATTCACATTCCAATTTTATTTGGGCTTGGAGTTAGGAGGATCTGACGCTTCGATCCTAGCAGGATCTTTCCCAAAGGAGCTCCAAGATTTGCATATATACACTGTATTTCAGGTCATTTTGGTTGAAGAACCATTTGTAGCACTTCATTCTGGATAAATTCAGCATTTCAGGCAGAAAATAATTCATGGTATATTAACTACCACCACCATCTTTATACCCTGTTATCTGTAAGTTATAGGTGAATCTGTGAAGATTTCTGTTTCGGTGTTCTACCAAAGTATGATAGTACCTTTAAAACACCATTAAGCTCAGTGATTTTGAGTATCTAACTGAGCAAGGATGATTAAATTAGTGTGAGTACTGTTGACTGATGGATGTGAAGTCGGAGAGAGAGCTGGCTCCTTGAGAAACCACAGACTGATCATCTGAGGAGGAGCGATTCAACAAGTTACAAGTTAGCGTCATGGTACAACATGCCATCCTTAAGGCCGACCCTGCAAGTTCACCAACCACATCCCACTCATCTTTGCTGACCGTGTAGCAGTGGACGTCTTTCTCTCTCTTTCTGCTCAGACCGTTGTATCCTCCGATGATGTAAATCCTCTGATTCTCCATGACGGCTACTCCGGCCATGCTAAGACCGGTCAGCATGGGAGAGACGGTCAACCACTGGTCAAGGGCGGGATTGTAACGCTCGACACTCATCACATCCACTCTGTTTCCGGATTTATTGAAGTGATTTCCACCAAGGGCATAGACATGATCCTCCACGGAGCACATCATGTGGAAGCCACGAGGTGTGGTCATTGCGGTACGCGGAGTCCACACATCTTGCTTTGCGTCGTACTCGTACACGGCTTTGCTGAAATTGTGGTCTGTAAACCCACCAGAGATGAACAACCTTTCCCCGACGGTGCAACTTCCGTGGGAGTACATTGCTTCAGGAAGATGTTGGACGTAAGTCCAGGTATTCTCGTTTGGGTCGTAGGCTTCCATCGAGGCCAGAGAGCCTTGCTCATTTTTGCCTCCCATCGCATACAGCTTCTCGCTGAGGGAGACCAGACTAAAGAAAGCTCTCCTCTGTTGCATTGGGCACATCTGGAGCCAGTTACTGAATCTAGGATCGTAACGATGCACAGACCCAATACTGTCTTTCCCGTTCGATGACAGAGTTACCTGCCCACCGACCACATACAGGAAGCCATTCAAGATTGCGATGCAGTGATCAACCCTCCTCAGTGGAATTGATGTCAGATGTTTCACCCGGCAATCCGGCTCATCCATGATCATAACATTGTTGCTGGCACCCTTGTTGGATAACTCGCCACCTACGATCAGTATGACTTCATTTGTAGATCGCATCCTTGTCCGAGCTGACTGCATAAGATGCTGGCGTTGGGGGACTAGGTGATAATTGAGAGCCTCCAGCAAGAACTGATGGCACTCTGAATCCTGGATCATGAAGCTCTGCGACTGCACACGGTCAACGAGATCACTCGTGGAGATCAGAGGGAATCGGATATGCTTCATCAGCTTGGGAGCAAACTTGGCCCGTGATTTATGGGAGTGATTGATCCATTTTGCGGCAGCACTGAAGAGCTCTATCTCCGATCCTGACACCATCCGATCCTGGCTGAGAAAGTGAGTGATCTGCTCCGGTGTCAGTGTCTGAAAATCCTTGGTCTTAGACAAACTCACAAAATTCTCCAGAATGAAATCTTGCGCCGTTGACCGCAGCTGACCGAAGTCGTGTTTCTCAGCGAGGCGGAGAAGCTCGATGCAGTTCTGGAAATTGACCATCAAGATGAGGTACTGGACACAGAAGTCTGTGACTCGTTTGACACCAAGCTGAATGGCAGCCGACAGTGTCTTGTAAACATTCTCCATGGTCAGAGTTAACTGTGAGGTGTAGGCAAAATGGATCAGCATTTCCAGACCAAGTCTCGAGATGCTACCACTGATCTGAACGTCCTTGATGTTGTCATTCTCGACGAACATCTTCTGGAAGTATTCGCTGCAGGAAGCTAGAACGATGCGGTGGATTGAGAAGTGATGCTCACCACAGATCAATGTTCCGTCACACAGGACCCTCTTCGTCCGCAAGGTGTTGAGTTGTTTCAGCATGTCATCACCATGTTCTGCACTCTGGTAGGACCTAGTCGGTGATGGAGTCTCAGGATTGCGGATGGAGTTCTTCCGTTTCACCAGATCTGGAGGTACTCCAGGTGAAATCTTTGAAGCCTTGGTAGTCATCTTGATTAGTACTGATCCCAAGAGGTGATTTTATGTTCAACTACAACAAAAAACGAAAGATTTGAATGCTTGGAGGATGAGCAAACTAAATTGACACCTAGTCCTCTGGACTGAACAGCGGTTCAGGGCCTAAGGGGATTTTAAAACCAATACATCAACCATGAATTTATGGGGAAAACATCTTCCTGGTGAGAAAGCTTCAATGGGAGACTTTTGGAGAGTCAGTCTTGAGTCAACAGCGCACGCGCGAACCATGCTCAATTGTGAACATGCGCGCGTTGTATTGCGCGTGCATGCACGTGCGCTGTTGACTCAAGACCGACTCTCCAAAAGTCTCCCATTGCCAGCTGAACTTGGTCTGAGGGCATGTACTCTAGTTGGCTCTAGTCTAAGGCTAAGCTTACTATTATTCCAACATTAATTGAAGCAAATTAAACAAACCCTGTTTGATTAAACACACTATACATTTCCGGAAAATTGAACAATGTTTGTAATTGGAAAAGAGTCACATTCTTACCCACTTAATCGGTGATTCAGAACATTAGTTTGTACGAGCTGTTTACTTTCTGTTGCAAGTGTGGTGTCAGCAAATTTGTGCCTTGGCACATAATTTCTCTCAAAATTCAAAACCCTGCCCACTCTTACACATGCACAGAACTAGCTTGCCGACAGAGAAGTGACACCGAAAAGGATTTCAACGTTTAAGCACTAACGAACGTTAGGCCTTGGCGATTTTGGAAAACATGGTCAAACCCATCCAAACTTGTCATGCTTGTGTTGTGCATTTCAATTGTCAACAAATAGAACCAAATGCTAGTATTGTGAGCCAATGTGCATCATTTTCCAGCATCTAGGCCTAATACTATATCTGATGACAAATAATACAATTACAACGATAACATGTCAATTAACATACCTACGTGATGAAGTAGGCTACGTGATGAGTGCCACACACTTTCATCGATGGTCGTGCAATCCAACCGCCTTCACATTTCACACTTAGTAGAAATTGTTCTCAAATTCGGCCTATCCGATCTCAACGTGTCTTTCAAAACAAACCAGTCATTCCATTCATATGCTGGGCGTACTCAAACTGCACAAACACAGCTGTCAAATTTAACGCGACCGTTTAATTCACAAAGGGAGGAGCAACAGCAAGGACTGTTGTTGTTGTCATCATGACAATCGATAGAGAAATCAATAATAAACGACATTTTCTATACAGCGTCGCCGTTGTCATTGAGAACAGTTTGACCTTTGAACTGTATTACGGGTAACCTCTCTTCAAAGCGTTAATAAGTTGTTGATATAATTTGAATAAACTCAAACATCTTCTTTCTTGAAAAAATTGAGTGAAAAAGTTCCTATTTTATATCTTGTATCTTAAAAAAACATTTCTGGAGATTTTTAGGTACTCTAGTTAGATGGACATTATAATTATGTTGTTAAGTATGAAGTTAATTAAGACATCGGCTTAATTTGAGTCTAACGATAAAACTGTGTTGTCTGGTATCGGCCTCTCACATTGCATGCAAACTCACGTTTCTTTATGTTCTGGTACCAGACTATAAGCTCGAGCTCGAAATGTGCTCACAGAGCCAAGGCTACGTCTAGCGAGATCCAATGTATTTACAATGGGCCAATACCTAGACATAGCCATAGCCAACTGATTTCAGTTGCAGCCATTGTCAGGTGAATCAAACATGGCGGGCGAAGTATTGGTTGATGCATTGCCGTATCATGACAAAGGTTATGACGAACCAGGAGAGAAAGATTCGGTAAGATCAGGGTGTATTTGATAAAGCATTGAATGGAGGTGCATATGTGCCGATTTATAAACAGCGGTGATGGCTAGTTCACGTTAAATCGTGGATCAAATGATCAAGTCAATTACGTATAATCGGTATGCTTTAATCCGTGTGTTTCCGACACCATTGAGGCATTGATAGAAGATTAAAAGGCTGTGTCCCAAATTTTCTGGCTGCGACCGCAAATAACACACAAGTCTATGGAAATGGCTACAGTCACTGGCTAGTTCCTGTCATAGCCACTGCAAATGCGTAATTTGCAGCCGCTGCCAGAGAATTTTGGGACACATCCTAAGCGAATGTGTTTATAAACATAAGTTAAATGTAAGATGCCAGATGGTCCGTCAGCAGGTGAGGTGAGGTATGTCATTAATAAAATTATAAATTGGTTTCTCATTCATCCCTGGAGATAAACCAGTACTTCATCACTCACTCAGTCATCCAACATCAGTCTTAATTTTAATTATCAAAACAAATGACAAAATGCAAGTGCAATCAGTTTATTTCATTAATAAATTCAATTCGTTTATCAACAGGCATATGCCTTGGTTGAAGAGGAGACGAGAAGATATCGTCCAACCAAGAATTATCTGGAGCATCTACCGGCCATCGACCACACACCGTTTGAAACCGAAGTTCTGAAGAATGAATTTGAGCGTCTAGCATCCCGTCTCCCCATGGATGTACTCAGCATGAAAAGGCAATGATAGATCAGTTCACAGTCTAGAAGTCACATTGCCATCATAACTGTTCGTTTGGCATCTAAATTCCAGTTTGCTGACAAAACCCACGTGAAGCTTTTAGTGACATAACTATCGTGCCAAACAGCTAGATTTTGTCCAAAAAATTCCATTGTTAGGTAATCGAAGATGAAAAGAATACAACCCCTTCCTTTCCTCAACCTGAAAAGGTCTGTTTTCATAAAGAAGTCCTACATGGTTTGCCGCGTAGAATACTGACTATTTACATACACCCTGGTATATTGAGCAGGTTTATTGGTCTTTATTTTACAGATATGAGCTTCCTCCACCACCTGCCGGACGACAGAATGACGTTCTCGCCTGGAATGAGTCTGTGGAGAATGCTATGGCTCAGTTGGAGCATCAAGCAGAGAGGTATGACTAACATGTCAAGCTGGGTCTAGATTCAGAATGTCATACACCTGTACTTCAACCCTAACCATCTGGTCATTGCTATAGGAACTGTCCTTACTCCTTCAGGATGCAGCACTGTTCAGACTGGGTGTAGCACATTCTTTGGATCTAAACCCCATAAAGTAACTGCCAGGGTTATATACCAGTTCTTAATTCTTCAGAATTCAGCACAGTGCAGTTTGCCTATCAAGCATTCTTAGGATTTGACCAAGTTATCAAGCCCTATATTGGATAAGTGTCATTGAGTTGATTTCACGAAGCCCTACGATCGATCGTAACTTGAGTTACGAAGGATAACCCATCGTATCCTACGTAGGGCTGCAATGCATCATAAGTCATACGATTGATAGTAAGTTACGATGAGTTTGGTGAAATTGACCCATGGATGTACAGTCAAGTATCTTTCTTAATCTTCAAGCACTATAAAGGGTGGATTCTGTAAGATGGTTGTGGTTTTATTAACGACAGACCAGTTAAGTCATGAGCTTACATATCTTATACAAAGTGAAAGTGCAGAGTGTGACTTCAATTTCTAATCTCATTGTTTTAATTTATTTTATTCCAGAATATCCAACTTGGATTTGTTATCAAAGTTCGGAAGCCAGGCTTGGAGAGTGTACAATGAGTAAGTAGGAATTTACAGAAAGCTCATCGCTGGAAATATTCTTCTAAGAGATGAAACTTTCTGCTTTTTATATTGGTCAAATCATCCATTTATTTGTATAGGATTTGTTTTACTCTAACCCACCTCCATACTACAGTTTACCACATTTGGCTTTTCTGTGGATAGTGTGGTATCCTGCATACCACAATACATTCCAGTTTGGTTTTGGTGGTTATTTGTGGTTTATGATCCAGTCACCCTGTGGCGACTGGACAACTACCGCACACCTGCACCTACCACACAAGACAACAGGTGCTGTCCTGTGTGATGGGTGTAGAGGGTTAGAGTATAACATTTAATTATGCGGATCAGGCATATTTCAGAATCTTCAAAGCAAAAGTGCCTGAGATGTTGAGGTCTGTACGAGCATTAACAAGTTTGTGTGGACGTTCTTTTCATCTGTAGTTTATTGGTTCATATGGTTGAGCAAGGCCAGCAGCAGCTGCAACTAATCCGCAAACAAATCCAGGAGCTGAATTGGCAGAGAAAGACCAAGCAGGTAAAAGCAGAATGGAACCCGGACCTCACTAAATTGACTACAATTTCTTAAATCAAAAATTTGAATTATCTGTTTATGATTCATTGGCTAAATAGATACCCTACAGGAACCCTAACCCTAACCCTACAGGAACAATTCTATGAAACTAAACAACTTGTTAATATGCAAAGTAGGCTTGCCCTTCACTGACGTGGATGAGCACTGTATACTCAGTGCTTGTTGAGTGCATGTGAAGGGCAAGCCTACTTTGCATATTATCTATTTCCCGACCAAAAATCATTTGATATAAACAACCTAATGTTAGGATGTGATGTTGAACAAACATGCATTCAGAAATGCAACAAACTCTTAAAAAAGAAATAAATTATTTACAATCTTATCATAGTTCCTCTTTCTGTTTATCGTTTGAACATTCAATCCATGCTTAAAAAGAAGTATTTAAAGGTATACATTCTAGCAATCCAATGTATGTCCATTTCCTGCAGTTATTGTTCATGATTTTCTTTTATTTTCAGAAAAGTGCTGGTTCCGCCCTGGCAAATCTTGAAGAAAGGTAAAATATCATTTGTTTCCTTTCTCTGTGCGACCTTATTTTGCTAACTGATTATCAATTTCCACCATTTTTGCAGTTATGTGCCACAGACATTATCAAAATACAAATGTTACTAAGTTTAGAGTTAAGAATATATCATTTATCATCTGGGGGAGTCATGATTTAGAAACCTCAAACAAATACAAAGTAAGAAGGTCGCTGGTTCAAATTCCACTCCAGTCAATTTTTCTTTGACCAACTGTAATTTGAACCAACTGGTTAAAAAAAACCTACCGTATTTATGTGATGTTTGAATTTTATCAACATTTGAGAGGAAATTGAAAATGGGTTAAATTGATACAGGGGTAATAATGAATGAAGAATCACCTTCATATTGAGATGAATAATGCCTAAGCCTTATAACTAGTCACATACTTCAAATAAAGTCTGTTAAATGTTTGCTTTTTTAATCGTACTCTCTCAGCTGGACAGGACTGGTCTCCAAGAATTACGAGATTGAGCGTGCCTGCCTGGAGCTAGAGCAAGAAGTAGACCGACTAAGACAAGAACAGATGATCAGACACACCAAGGAAGAATACAAGACACAGCAGATGCTCCAGCAAGCTGAAGATGGAGACAGACACGAGCAAGAAGAAGATGATGATGACAGTGATGAAGATGAGGATGAGGATAGTGACAGAGAGGAGGATGCCGGAGACAGGTAGCTTCAAGGAATAGTCTGCGACGGTCAGGGTCTGATGACTAGGGGGCATCTAGGGGTATAAGATTGAACAATGGGGAACAGGTCCATCAACTAGGATTGAACTCTGGATGACACAATATAAGGATAATTGGGATGTGGGTGATGAGAGTGACAGAGAGGAGGATGCTGGAGACAGGTAGCTTCAAGGAATAGTCTACAACAGCCAGGGTCTGATGGCTAAGGTGCATCTAGGGGTATAAGATGGACAATGGGGAACAGGTCCATCAACTAGGATTGAACTCTGGATGACACAATATAAGGATAATTGGGATGTGGGTGATGAGAGTGACAGATAGGAGGATGCTGGAGACAGGTAGCTTCAAGGAATAGTCTACAACAGCCAGGGTCTGATGGCTAAGGGGCATCTAGGGGTATAAGATTGAACAATAGGGAACAGGTCCAACAACTAGGATTGAACTCTGGATGACACAATATAAGGATAATTGGGATGTGGGTGATGAGAGTGACAGAGAGGAGGATGCTGGAAACATGTAGCTTCAAGGAATAGTCTGCAACGGTCAGTGTCTGATGGCTAAGGGGGCATCTAGGGGTATAAGATTGAACAATAGGGAACAGGTCCAACAACTAGGATTGAACTCTGGATGACACAGTATAAGGATAGTCACGATATAGGTGATGAGAGTGACAGAGAGGAGGATGCTGGAGACAGGAAGCTTCAAGGAATAGTCTGTGACAGTCGGGGTCTGATGGCTAAGGGGCATCTAGGGGTATAATATGGAACAATTTTTCTTATTAAGCATAAAGAATGGTTTTGATCTTACCCCGAGATCAAAACTGTTTTTGGTCTTTGTTTTACTAATTTCTGGATAAATAAACCATTTTAGCCGGAACTATTTTAACGGTATGTTTCTACCAGCAACATCTTCGTACCCTGAAATTTATACGTAAATCTGTGAGCAGTTCTGTTTGGGTATGTTACCAATCCTGTACTGTGCATTTAAAAGCCAATTTTAATTTTGAGGTATTTATAGCAGGAATTACATTTACTGAATTTGTCAACACTTGATTTGTATTATTTGTACTAGCTTCACTATTGAGAGCCACCATATTAAAAGCAGACTTTACGCAACTTATTGTTTTGTTAATATCCTCATAGTACATGTATACAGCATTTTTTTGGAAAAACAACAACGCTTCTTTCAGTCATCTTTTGTTCTGTATCAGTAATTGAAACATGGATTCAGAGTTGTCAATAAATTACTTTACATTTTGAACATCATCTTTGAAATGGCATTATTTTGTTTATAGTTTCTGTAGAAACCTTTTTCAGTAAATTAAATAAATTGTATTTGTATATTCCTTTTTGCCAATACCGAGTCATGATGGGTTACTGAGGAGGTCCGTGACATTTTTGCCTGAATCTGCTGGAGTTATTGGCTTTTTCGCGGAAGCGAAAAGCCTTTATTTTTGTTCTGTTTTTTTTTTTTTTTTCTTCTTCTTCCTCTTCTTCAGCCAAATTTCGTATAGACTTTGCACAGGGTCTTTCTACGCTCCACTTTGGTCACTTTTAAACAATTGATTTTAACCGAACTTTGTCTGAAGGAAGTCCATATAGGGTAGTTGTCTCCCGAAACTTTTCGTCATCGTGACGTCATCAGGTGTCATGTGACCAGCGATTTGAATTTAATAATCAAAATATTTAAAAATCAACAAAAAATCAACGGTTTCAGATATTAAGTTAATTCTTTCACCAAAAGTGACTGTTAGGCAGGGTCTTTCTTTGTGACACATTGCTTGACCTCTGTGACCTCTACTTCCGGTCAAACAGGAAGTAGCTCCTCATTTAAAAGTGGTAAGAGCTAGGATCATGATTTTTTCACCAAATATCAATGTTAGGCAATGTCTTTCTTTGTGACACATTGCTTGACCTCTGTGACCTCTACTTCCGGTCAAACAGGAAGTAGCTCCTCATGTAAAAGTGGTAAGAGCTAGGATCATGATTTTTTCACCAAATATCAATGTTAGGCAATGTCTTTCTTTGTGACACATTGCTTGACCTCTGTGACCTCTACTTCCGGTCAAACAGGAAGTAGCTCCTCATTTAAAAGTGGTAAGAGCTAGGATCATGATTCTGTCACCAAATATCAATGTTAGGCAATGTCTTTCTTTGTGACACATTGCTTGACCTCTGTGACCTCTACTTCCGGTCAAACAGGAAGTAGCTCCTCATTTAAAAGTGGTAAGAGCTAGGATCATGATTACTTCACCAAATATCATTGTTAGGCAAGGTCTTTCTTTGTGACACATTGCTTACCCTCTGACCTCTTCTTCCGGCCAAACAGGAAGTAGCTCCTCATTAGAAAGTGGTAAGAGCTACGATCATGATTTGTTTCCATTTGTCCCATTGAGGGATCCCTTTCTTTGTATAGCATATTATATATCTATACATCAATTTAAAATACCATATGCGGAAAAGCCTTATGCGCTGTTTCTAACAGCCATAAACTCTAGTTTAAAAATGACATTGTCCTCTCTTTCACAAAATGTTTCAATGAGATATTAGAGAATAAATAACTAATTAAAAAAAAAAATCATTTAATATTTATGAACAGTAATTCAAGGATAGGGTTTTGAATGGCGCCCTCTTTTGATTAAAACAACAAACTGCTTGTTTTAATCAATAGAGGGCGCCATTCAAAACCTTGTGCTCGTATTACTGTAACTTATTCATTTACAATTAGCTGGGATAGAATAAATATCCGACGGCCATAATAGATGTTACGCCTATAAAAAAAGGGCCGAATGATTTTTCCTTCGATAACTACACTTAGTGTGGCAGCCACGCCCATTACAAAGTATTTTAAAGTTTTGTGTTTAAAAGAAAGTGGATTTTGCCAATCAGTCTTGTGTTTTTCGGACAGTAATCCTAAACATGGGCTAAGATTTTTCCGCTCTTTGTTTTATATTGCGAATGTTGGGAGGGAATATGCATATTTGAAAAGACGGACAAGACTAGACAAGTTGCCACCGGTCCCCCTGTATAAAACTTTTGGGACTAAACTGATGCGCCCGATAGAGGGAGTTTTGAGATTAATGCGGGGCTGCCGCGGCGGGTGCTCATGTAGTTTTTAAGTGTATCATTGTATGTCAAAAACACCCCATAAACTCATTTTTCGGGTATGCAACGCCAGTTCTACATAGCCTAAATTTCAGTTAATCATTATATACTTGCATATTTCAGTAAGTTAGCTTTTAAAGGATAAACACCTTTTTTCTGTATTTTCTGCCAGAGGAAATCTGTCCTTCTGTCGCTACTGACAAAAATTAATATGATATACCGAATGTCATGATTATTCCAAAATAACTCCCCGTCAATGAAAGATAGAGGATGATAAGAATGTATTAAGGAAACATACTTCGGGGGTTAGTGTACTCAAGTCCACAAGGATAATTTTCAGACCCCATAATTTCCCTCAAAAACAAAGCCCATAATTATGCCCTCTTTCCACAAATTTAACCTTAAGAGGAAATCAAAACATATTTAGGTGAGTTAGTTTACTGCAGAAGCCACGTCTGAAAATAATCCTCGTGGACTTAAGCACACTAACCCCCTACTTCGTTATATTTGTGTATTTACCTTCATTGACTGCCAGTATTGTGAAGTAGTCTGGTGCCTTGCCGGTCACCTTCATCCCCTGGACGGTAGTCAGTTTCCTTGCATGAGTCTGACGATCCAGCTATATAATCCACATGATAATCCAGCACATTGCATTGGCTATCCAGGCCAATTTGAAGCCACCGAAACCGTTCATAATATCGCCTCCTGGTTAGTGTGCCTCGAATTTGAACAGTTCAAACGAAGGAGCAAAATCCAGCTCGGCAAAACACGATGAAAAACGGCTCGTGGAAATGAAATGAAGTCCAAAAATAGGCCTAAATGTTGGCCAATCTGTAGGCCTAAATATCCTCATGCTTGTTGACTCCGTGACTCCTAATGCTAGACTAGCACGTGGAACTGCATCAACACGCACCATGCTTCAGTAATCACAAATATTTCGACTATTTCTCTCGAATTAATGAAGACGCTAACAATGCACAAACTCTTTATGGCGATATCGGTGCATAAGTATTGTTAGAGAAGGGGGTGGGGTTACATTCAGGACGCTGGGAGCAACAAACGGGAAACCACAAGGAGAATACAATTAAGAAGATTTGGAAAATTTATTGCCACAAATATCAAGGTGATTCTTCACAATCTGTTTAGAAAAGCCAATCTAATAATTACTTATACTCATCGCAATGATTTCCAATAACTCTAAATAGCACACTGTAGCCTATACTAGAAGAAGGCCTATGGTTACCTCTTGAAAAGTTTAAATCCTTAACAATGAATTGATGCAGCAAAATGTCAAAACCAATTATAAAAATCTGATTCTAACAAAAAATCTATCAAATCTATCTGATTCTGACTCCCCAAATCAATAAATTATTAAACAAACAAAAGGAGCCAGCATTGTCCACTGTCCCTATCTTTAAGGATTACATTGGATAAAATGAGAATGACGTAATTTCTCTTGTAGAATTCCTAATTTGACCATTCTTGTATATAACAAGCCAATTCCTGTATCAGCAATCGTGCATAGACCCACAGAATCTTCAACAAACCCCATATATCCTGAGTGCTAAATAACGTATCTGAGAATGTGAATGGTAGTGTGGAGGGGAGGAAGCCCCGCCCATATTCTACCATCCACGTCCCTTCTGACCATTGGACTATGGTGACGTCACCCCAAGCGTGTAGAATGGTATCCCCTGTAAAGAATCAAAACAAAATGTCTTTAATTAAAGAGACCGAACTTAATCTTTAAATCAGGTTCAGTTCGTTCATAAAGATATATCTCAATAATACAAGACTATAACGACAAGATAGTCTGCTGGCTTCTCAACCAAAAGTGCCGGGCGTAGAACGGGGGAGGGGGGGGGGGGGGGGTGGGGTTCTTACCTGGTAGATACACGTTGCTATCAGTTACGCCTTCCGACCATTGTCTGAAAGTCCCGGTTAAGATAGTGTCCGATATGTTCGCCCAATACCGACCTGAATAATGGTAACCATAATAGAAACAGTATGCAACACATTTAAACTGCCAATAACTTATCATTTCTGATCGTGTTGATCTTAGTCTTCCTTCAAGAAACTTAGAAACAAAATCGGTAAGATATTGACACGAGAGCCACTTGTTATATGCAGATTATCTGTCTGTGACCTCTGCCAATAATAAGGCGCTCATTTCAAGATTATCCGAGTCTTCGCCAGACAAACTAGATAGCATCAATCAATTGTCGAACACGGCATCAACTCATTTTCGCTTTATATATTTCGATAACATTAAAATATGGCAATTATTTGGTCTTTTCATCCCGTTTGGGGAGCCACTTGATAAGATAAATTACCTGAATGTCCAACTGTATCCACAGCTGTGCCAAAGAATATGACATATTCAGTAATAGATGCATGAATCATACACATTGCTCCTTTCCAGCCACCGGCATTTACAAACATCCACTGGGAGTCATCTGGAGGTAAGATATGGCCGGGATATTTCACCATCAGCTCGGCGTGGACGGCGTCAAAAGCTTCTTGATGTGGGAGTCCTGTAGGAGGAAGAAATATTGATATTATTCTCATCCTCAAACCCATTACCATGGACACCCTTATCACCATGGACACCCTCATTACCATACACACCCTCATCACCATGGACACCCTCATCATCATTATCACCATGGACACCCTCATCACCATGGGCACCCTCATCACCATGGACAGTTGGACACCCTCATCACCATGGACAGTTGGACACCCTCATCATCACGGGCACCCTCATCACCATGGACACCCTCATCACCATCACCATCATCCTGGGAACATCACCACACTCGCTCCCAATCACCAAGACCACCACCAACAATCACCATCTAATTACAAACGTCATCAGCACATCACCACCATCATCATAATTATGTCAAAATGAAAACCATACAAAGATCATCTTACCCACGTATTTCTCGGCGATCCTGGCCAGAACCTGGTCATCAAACAGGTAACTTTTCGTTTGCATCCAGTAATGGATAGCGTAGACAATAAACCCCAAGATGACCGACCACTTGATGCTTGATTTAATGTATCCCATCTTGCTGAAACCAAGCTACGTCAGACTCCTGCGGGAGTACACAGGTACAAGTTTAGGAAAGGGTTAGTCCAAGGCAGGCGAGTCCTAGAGAATACGTCATTATTTAGTATAACAACTTTAACTAATGAATAATTGGTACAAGTAATAAACAGCTGCAAACTGCTCATTGGCCAAAATAATGACCGGTAATTTATAATATACTTGGAGTTAGGAGGGCCTGACGCGTTCCGATCCCAGCAGGATGTTATCGAAAGCCTTCGAATAAAAATTTGATGGAAGTTTTGCCGCATAACCATGAGTCGTTAAAATGTACAATGGAATTTTCCTCGGTTTCTGAGAGAGGCAAACGCAAGCTAAGTAGACGATCCGGTTCGCCATTAGACATCATTAAATTTCTTGACATTAATTCTATAAAGTGCAGTCTGTATACTTACTGTGCAGCACTATCTGGGACTCAACATAGAATTGGAGTCCTCACATCATACTCCATGCATGATTCCTTTCTCCGAGACCAGACCATATCCTTATCTCTTAAGATCGGAATAGACACTAAAACCATACTTCATCCAACCATTAACCAAATGAAATGAAATGATCTTACATTATGTTTGAATGCAGCTATTAGTACTCACGTAAACTGTAGATACCAGTAATGCACGCTTCGTCTGCAAAAATCCCAGAAAAAATGCAAGATTGATAAATTCCGTAAGGTAAAAACAACCAGCAAGTATGTGCTTAGAAATGCTGGTACAGTATTATTGCATACATGAGTACATTGGACTGAAATATGACTGGCAAAGGCCATGCTGGTATAGATGATATGGGACACATAGTCCATACAGTATGGAAATAGAAACTGTACAAAGGCCAAGCAAAAATAGTATGGGAATTAAGGCTGAAAATAGACAATATCTTTATCTTCCTTATCGATTACAGTGTTTCTAAATGTAGGCCTATGTGTCTGTCTGTGGCTGTCACCTACAACTTTACAAGTGTGAGTTATTTTCCTACCTGTAGACTCGATCTCGTGAACATACATAACGGGCCCAGAAGAAGTGGATTTAGACATAAGCCCTGCCTGTATCAAACGGCCAAAAGGTTACACGCTTCTGTGTAATTAGTTCAAGCTTTAACTTCAGTCGTAATTAAAATTTCACTGCTTTTTAATCTTCGAAGGCTATGACGCACTGCAGCTCGCTAATGGACTAATTGGAACGTAACCATTGAAATTACTAATTAAGTGGAACAGGATGCGGATTTTTCTTTTCTAACTTAGGCCTAATAGATTATCATTTCTTAAAGTCCTGTGGATTATATGGATTCTGATCAGTGGTTTTAGCGTGGTCACCGTGGTCACTCAGGGTCACCCATAGCTTGGTCATCTCTGCATATATTGTTATGAATACCTAGACCGTTCTGTTGTGGCTGCACAATTGTCAACGATCAGGCGCTAATTTACATGACAAAGGGTTATAATGATCTGTTACATCACAATGACCAATCATGTTTTCTGTTACTATAATGTACACTACTGTATGTGTATACACACATATAATACAGTAGTCAACAAGAAGTACTCACAGCTACGTGCGCAGAAATCAAAATGGCTGCCAACATCTAAGAGATGATGATAACACATTCATCACTGACTTCAAAGGTAAGAAGAGTTCAGAATTTTATTCTAATTTCTCAAGATTTCGTTTGTCAATTAATCAACTTCAAATTCCTCGCAGATAAAAAGGAGAAACACGGTGAAAATAGCAAGGTAAACAGACTTAATTTTGAGCTTCTGGGAAATTGAAAGTGTAACTCGCGCGCTCTATTTGCTCTGAAGATTGTAAATAACTGAACAGATACAGAAACCATGAAATTTCGTTCACTGATGAAGCTATATGCTTTCGTCAAGATACATGTATCTACAAAAGCTGGCATCATTGTGAAAAGTACTCTAATTTTTTCTAGTTTTATTCTGGCCCCAAATACCCAATGTAAAGACGGAATCTCGATGCTTGGTGAAAGTTATGGTTGTCGGTCCAAGATGGTGGACGGCAAATTCCACGAACGAAATCGAAAAAGTCTTGCCGTTTGGAGTGAAAAAAGGCCTCAAAAGAAGTTTCCAGTCAAATTTTTAAGACAGATATGTAGAAACGGAGCCGAACTTTGCCCAGCATGCGTGTGACGGCCAGACGTTTATGGCTAAGCATGCGTTGGGATGCTCAAATGGAAGTTCTGTGATGTTGGAAAAATGCGTGATAATCATATTCAACAATCGACTTACATTAACAAACCAGAAATTAAATGACCTTTTTTGCTTCATTTCTTACATTTTTCAGATCGTGTGAAGAGAAATTCATCAGCCATGGCGATTAGAGAGCAAGCCGCTGGATTCATGATGCGTGGAGGTGTGGTTACTTTGATGCTCCTGATAGCAGCTGTCTCTTCATCGTCTGCTGAAGATTACGCCGTCAACATCACAGTCACTACCGACACCTCTTCGGCGACTCTCACCTGGACGGCAGCGGATAACTCCACGGCCGATAGCTACATCATCGAAGTCCTCCAGGACACCACCAATCTCGACAACTACACCATCTCTGATGTGAACACGGTAACCTACACGGTTTCCAACCTGGTCTACTCGACTTACTACACTGTGAATCTACACACCCTAGACGGTAGCGCTCAGGAGCTGGGAGTCTCGACCATCTCGTTCTGGACGGCGTACTTCGCTCTTAACGGCAAGTTCATCGCTGCCTTGGCCGTCTTAGGATTCATCATCGGCACCCTGGTGGTGATGATGGTTCTCAAGATGAAGTGTCTGAACAGTGATAGTGCCTCAGATGAAGAACCTGTTCTTGATGAGGAGAAAGCTGAGGAGCCCGAGGAAGAACATCTCGAAGAGAAGAAGACGCAAGATGTCAGGAAAAATGAAGACATTGTCATATTTTGAAGACAGTGTTAAGTGACAAGACATCGTGTGTTGTAATAATCACTATCACTAGCTAGCTCACCTGAGCTGTGGGCACACCAGACCCTACTCGCCTTTCCTTCTGAAAAACAAAATTGTGAACATAATTGCTTCCAGGAGAAACTTCTGGAAGTCTTAACCCTAACCCTCTATTACCACAAAGGTGCTGCTTACCACACACTATTTCAGACTCCACAGAGGGAACTGGATCAAAGACCATGTATTACCACACAAACCACACTGTGGTGCATTGAATACCACAATGCACCACAGGAAAATCCATAGGGCATATGTGATACACTGTGGTAATCAGGAGGGTTAGGGTTAAAGCTTTGTTATACCCGACCTCAAAATATGTCACAGTACAAATTATTTACAACACATTCACTGTATTATATTCAGTTGTTTATTATGAAAATTGTCCGCTCCTGAAAAAGATAAAAAGAAATGCACATGTTTATAAGTGATGATTGCAATATTGCAACAACCATACCCTGTACATTTTAGTTCTCTGTGCAACATTTTATAGGTTTCACCAAGTACGAAGATTTTGTAGGTTTCACCAAGTACGATATTTCCCTTTTCAATAGTACCAATACGTTTTTAATGTCTTAATCTGTAAAAATATTATTGTACATACAACTGATGTTAACTTTCTTTGGAGTAAAGGCCTATAGGACTGGTTTTTGTCGTTATTTCAGTTATTATACAAATTATAGCAGTCGTACATCTGGAGTAAAAAGCAGAACAATAATTAAGACATTTTATATTACTGTGTAATATTCATCAAGACTGTGTAACTTTGCTATTTCAAATGTTTTAAATCTGTACATATCTGAGTTTGATACTTGAATGTGAATCTTTGTAATAAAGAAACTGAAAAGATTGATACTTATTTTCCCGTTTAATTGAAGCAATATACATGTACACTTGTTTTTATCCTGACAGACCCTTTACCTAGGCTACTATCATACTTTGGTAGCATACAGAAACAGAAATCTTCACAGTTTACAGGGTAAAGATGGTGATGGTAGAAACATACTGTTAACATTGTTCTGCCTGAAATGCTGTATTTACCCAGAAAAGAGGAAAACCAGTGACCAAAATTATTTTTGATCTTTTATTAAGTTCAAATATAAAAGACTTAAGAAATACTGTGGCCATTTTTCACTGTTTTTCGCAGAAAGTGGGACCGTATGGGATTTAAAATTACACAGATGACTGTAACTGTATCTTCTTTGATATTTTGCCCATGAATCTGCATTTGTTTGACAACAACCAACGTATGAAATTACCTTTAAGTTGTTGTTTTTATCCTGCAGTGCTGCAGAGGTTTTTACGTTAACATAAAAAAAAAGTCAGGAACTTTTTCTGTAGAATATCCGATGTCATAAGCTTCATCAACCGGTTGATCTTTTATGGTTCATAAGAACATAATTTTGTTTCTTTGAGTTTAACGGAGTACAACAGAAGTGCACTTTGGAGGATTTTTACAACTGCGACGTAGGCCTACCGCTATTTTGCGGGCCGTCACCCTTGTCGCTAGAGGGCGCCTTTGCACTAGCAACCTCAGTGGAAGGAGGTCTTGGAGCATCTCTTTTCTTCATCTTCTGTTTCTTCTTCTTGGGCCGTGAATTCCTCTTGAATGTTTGCCAGCCTTGCTCCAGGAGTTGCTCCTCTTGTCGAGTCAGTTGCTCCTTTCTCTTGCTGCTTACCACAAAGTCTAAAATGCCAAAGGTTATGAAGCAGAGGAGGAGAAAGACTCCTGAAGCGATGGCGATGTATGTGCTTAATCCAACGGGCGTCGTGAATGAGACACAGCCAGTCTCCGCTACACCACCGGGAGAAACGAGGGTCATCACGCATGCGTTGTAGTGTCTCATGTCATCCAGGTCATTGATGGTGTATGACGTAGCTGTGACGTCACCGATGGTCTTGACTTCTTTCATGGAATGCTCAGCTTGGACGTTAATGTTGAATCCAGTGACTGGGCTGCCTTGTGGAGTGGTAAGAGTCCACGTCAAGTTGGCACTGTATGCTTCAACATCTATGACTGTTACTGTGATCTCGCAGGATGATTGGTCAAACATCGAGCTGACGAGAAGAGTCAAAACGCCCATCATATGAAATGAAAATCCTTTTCCAGACGTCATGATGACGTAGAGTGCCCCAGTCACAAAAAATGCTTGGAGTTAGGAGGGCCTGACGTTTCGATCCTAGCAGGATCTTTCTTGAAGGCTAAAGTGTGATACTCAGTCAGTATGACCTGAAAAAAAACCAAGATAATAAAAATTGCATCAAAACAAAACGTCTAAAAAAAAACACTTTACAGATTCTAAACCAGATGTCCTGAAAAATGCATTTGTTTTGTCTCTGCAAAGTAATTCACCTAATATTTGAGATTCTCAAACCTGATTCGACCTGGTGTCTAATGATATAAATATGGCATCACAACAAAAGCCCATATCAGCTTCACTTTCACAAATTATAATTTTTTGAACAGCAAATGGAAGAAATGGTTCACGTATTATGATAGTAAAGGACACGACTAACCAGTAGACTCATGCACCAACATTGCATTAACTTGTAGCACAATATGGAGTTCAAGCATAAATTGTGTATCAACTTTTCCTCATTCTCTGATTCTGCATTTGAATTACACTGTAATCATTCCCTTGTCTTTTTTTACTCAATTCAAGCGAACAACATTGATCTTGAAATGCCGTTTGTGTCCGATAAAACCAGCTGAAAGTCACTGCAAGTCACAATCGCATATAAGAGACTTCAATTTACCTTTTGTGATAATGCGCTATATAAGAACTGTTTAGTATCATTATTAATGAAACCACCTCTTTATAATGAAAACAGTGCCCCTTTAACACAAAATAATACGTTTGCGCTCAGAGAAGGTTTCCGGCATATGATGTTTTATCTCGGTCGAGTTGTCTATTTTGCCAACATTTCCTGGTTGCGTTTGGATTCCTAGTATATAGGGCCTATATATAGTATCCCACGGTTATGAGTGCCATAATGGACACCAGCTGTGCAGAAGCCTGAATGGAAAGTATAATGAAAACAGCACCTGTTTATCATAATTGGAAACTCTATCGTTGATCAATATTAACCCTCATATGGAGTTAAACAGATGTCCGACCATGGAGGAAGGAATTCCATGGTCCGACCAAGTAACGTAAACAGACCATGACACCATAGTCACAATTTCACGGAGGTCATAAAACACAAAACCTGGGAGGACTGAATGAAGCAAATTTTATCCAAACCCTTAAATTAAACCAATAGTTTTATTGATCAAGAAATTCAGGTATAAAGTGCACGGTATGACCTGTTGAGGCATGTTTACACAGACGCTGCAAACTGCTAACCAGCTGCTTCAAGGATGAAGGAAATTCCACAAGAGACTCGTGAATGTATACGCAACCGTAGGCAACATCATACAGTGACAGATAGACAGTTCAACCTCATGCGTATTCAGCAAACAGTATAGGCCTATCTTTCGAAACCATGACTTCAAAAAGACGATGGATATACCATAATACAACAAACATAAACAACATCATATAACTAGCTAAGTCTTACACTCATTATAATTCTAACACATCGGAATTATATCCTCACCTTCAATGCGAATATTCCCTCAAAACACGAATGCAAACGCGACACCAGAGCAGAATGGCAGAATAATCTTGTAGGTCAGTAGCATGGTAGTCATTGCACTTGACTCAAATGTACATGTAGTTCCGTGTATTATAAATATCCCCGTCTGAATGCAGGAGATGGAATGTATGTAGGCGGTGAGATCGTGACTACTAAGAGGTCGACCTGGCATACACCTCAGGCCCTTACATCACGTTTCAAATAACCGATTATTCCCAAATATTGTACAGTATAAACAACCTCAATCTAAATTGAGTCACGCGAGATATTTCACACCCAAACTGGGTTGTACTACAATACAATTGCTCCCGGTCGTGTCCGTGACCTCAAGTTATGAATGCTTGGATTTCTTTACAGGCCGTCAGCTTTCGTCAGCTTTCAATTTTTCTCCTTTCATACCAGTAATCGTCTTGCTGCGCATGTGTGGAATCGTCGAGGTCATACGCAGCTCAGGTCGTGACGTCACGTGGCCGCCTACACACTCAAGTGCACACAGACAAAGGATCATATATCATGATATATATGTATGTATTTCAGTGTGCGCTGGCTGGGAAGAGGGCCAAACAATGGAACAATGTTTGGCAATAGTGCTATATATTTCCACCATATCCTATTTTCAGCCTAGGCGGCCTAGTATAAATTTATGTACAAGGTAACATTACTTGCATGAGGTATATAATAAGAACCGTGCGGTACTTTTAGGGAAACAAAATTCCCATAGGTTCGTTTGACTTACCCATTTCTTAACATCCTCCAAACCAATGAACTTGAAATTGACATATGTTCATATTGAGAGCATTCTGTGTCTTCGGTAAAAATATCATATCTTTAAAGGGATACCACATGTCTCCCTAATTCCCGATGTTTCCCAAATGTTCAATTTCAGACGCTAACCTGTCCCCCTAATGCCATATTTGTGAAAGTAATCGCAATTATTATCAAATTTCATTTTTATGAGATTAAGACATACTGAGGAAAATATCAGCTGCAAGAGAATTAAGACTCCCAATCTATCCATTTCATTTTTTAATCACGCAAATTCCTGAGAGCGTACACAGGCTCCGATCTGGTTATTCTTTTAGTAACTATTTCTGATTCTATTAAAGCCTTCGAGAAAGATCCTGCTAGGATCGAAACGCGTCAGGCCCTCCTAACTTTAAACATTCGATTATTTCAGGTCATTTTGGTTGATGAGCAGTTTGCAGCAGTTTATTACTTGTATTGATTCTATTTTAGTGAACTTTACTTTATACTTCACCTTATTTTATTTTAATTAATCTAACTTTGATTGATTTTATTCCACTTTTACACGTGCACTTCAAAATTAAAATACGTTTAAACCAACGCCAATCCTAAATCCATGCAATGCATGGCGAACAAAATTGACAACAATAATACTCCTTTTGTTTTAATAAACCCAAAATACAATAAATGGGTAAATCTAGCCTTAGAATGTAATGCTACAAAAATTAACCTGCAATTAGTTTTTAAATTATAATAAAACATAGCACCTGAATCAACATTATTGCTTAATACCCAGAGAATATTGTTAATTAAAATTGAACTAAAAACAAAACAGAAACAACTAAACATCACCAGGTACAATTGAAAAAAAATACTATTAAATTACTACGTCAAATTGTATGGAAAGCATCAAAGTCGATATCGACAGAAATCTGAGGATATTATCACAAGTGGAAATGATAGTAACATTGCAATTTTGTCAGTTTAGGGTAGCTGGTTTCCGTCCGAGGATCAGTGAAATTGGAGCAGTCATCAGTACCTCACACTGGTCTGGTGTGGACTTCCCATCACGGTCCAATATCGCCATCACTCTGTATCACAGAGAAAAAAGACGATTACATGAAATCAAATCCACATCTTTACCTAAAGGTATCTCCCAATATGTCCAGTTATAGTGGGAGGTTTTGGAGAGTCGGTCTTGAGTCAACATCGCACGCGCACGCACGCGCAATACAACGCGCGCATGCTCACAATTATTGTGCAAGCATGGTTTGCGCGTGCGCTGTTGACTCAAGACCGACTCTCCAAAAGTCTCCCATTGGCGTCACAATGAAAGCTGACAGTGTGTTAAAGGTGTGTTACAGAACGCTCAACATTAATTACTTGATGGAACAAAACCAAAAATCAAAGACTTTTTGTCATTGTTTAAACTGTGAATTATCTTTCTGTGGTAAGTCACGTCTGTGTTCCTTAACATATTTCAAAAGTGTGAAACGACACGAAAAAAAATCCTGAAACTCATACTTCCTCATGCTCCCTAGCTTTCAGAATCCTTTTAACAACCTCCTTAAGAAAATGATTCAACTGTTTCATCAGTCTGAATAATTTGTCACCACTTACCCTTCTTGGTATTCATCTAATGGGTTCGGAGCGCCTTGATTCATTTCTTTATATGTTTGCGTGGAGGACAACGAGTTCAGGAAGCCTGTGTATGACGTCATTGTGGTCTTGTGTTCTAATTGGATACTTCCATCCCTGAAAAAAAGGTTAAGAACCTGTAAGTCATGTGGATTACCCTTTCCCTTTGTTTTCGTTTACAATTATTATTGTTACTGGTCTCGTTGCTATTCATGGTAAATTTGCCATGTATCCATGGTGATTCGCCATGTATCCATGGTGATTCACGCTGTTCACCACACACACATTCCGATTTCCCCATGGGTCTCCCCATGGTCATTTTCCACACACCCATGGTCATTTCCCATATACGCATGGTGACTTCACATACATCCATGGTGATTTCCCATACATTCGTGGTTATTTCCCATTCACCTGTCATGGCCATTTCCCATACACCCATGGCCATTTCCCACGCACCCATGGTGACTAACCATGCACTCATGGTCATTTCCCATGTATCTATATTGGTTTCCCGTGCACCATTGGTGTTTTCCTAACTATACCCAGATGCCCACCATAGTTTCATTCTTACCTCAAACTTTCTGCATACGGAATTGTGAAGGATGTATACATATTATCTAAGTGTTTAATTCCAGGAGCCCAGTATGGTCCAAGCGTCTCCTTATACAACTACAAGTAAATGAGAAATAGCATGAAAAATTTGTCATAATTACATATCAGTGTATACAATATGTAGTAACAAGCACTTTATAATTCACAAATTTTAAGTACAAATGATAAAAACCTTCGCACATGGGCCTTTAAACAGATTTTCGAGTCCTCTCTACAACAATAAGATATCGCAAGTTCAAAGCCTGATGATCAGGCCTAGCGCGTTCTGATCCTTGCAGAATATTTTTCGATCTAAAGATCCTGCCAGGATCAAAACGCGTCAGGCCCTCCTAACTCCAAGCATTTTTTATCAATTACAGGTCATTAATTTTGGCTGATGAGCAGTTTGCAGCAAGTTTATTACTTGTATAGTTTATAACTTGTCTTGGACAATGTTGTGTAACTCTGTTAGCGCGAATTCCCTCGCAATCTCAGAAGTGAGTACCTGGGCGCTAAGATTTCAAATTGCCAAGATGCACGTGGTAGGATGTACAGCTGTATGCCTAGTGCATGATTATACACCCTTTGCCAGACACTTGATAGTACATACATGTCGAGTCCACTGTGTTTGACTACAGCAGAGTGTACATTGTCAACATTTTCGGTACCAATCTCGGTAGCATGTTACCCAGACCTTGTTGCTGAAAATGTTGTCAGTGTACACAGAGCAAAACGAGTTGGGTAACATGTCGCAGCAACATTTCGGTAACATGTTGGCCAAATGTTGCTAGTGTACACATGGTCCAAAGTCGTGTTGCCTAGGTGTGTTGCCCTAACTGAGCAACATGTTACCGACATTGTAGACAGTGTACACTCTGCTCAAGGCAGACTTAAGACCAACGATCTCGCGTTAAAGTATGAGAGGAAATTAAGGGAATATCACTTGGACTTACTATTGCATGTAGTTTCTTCAGTTCTTCATTCTTGACCTCATCACCATTGCATGTTTGTGGCACAACATACCCATAGGTATAAATAGCAAGGCAACCAGAGGGTACCAGGACTCGATCCGCTTCGGCCAGAAATTGCTTATAATCGAACCAATGAACGGCTGCGCTGCAGGTTACCAAGGAAACGGAGTTGTCTAAAACTGGAATCTTCTCACCGGCTCCGACTCTGCTCGGTTATATGAAATAAAGAGAAACGGAAACTGATAACATAAAGCATTCTGATTCTACTCAGTATGATTGAATCATGTAGTGCGCGTCAAAAATTCGACATCAAATCGCCAAAACAATCTTCACTAAAGGCAGGCTGGTATTAAAATAAAACAAACACAATAAAACTACGGGGCCCTGAAACGGACAAAATTACAGCAGATTTTTTCCTTGTTTTTACAAAAATTATTTCGTCTTCGTGTGGGTTTTTTCCTTTCTCCATGATGTACTTGACCTTTGACAAATACGACACTCTCCTGATTACACCAAGACCAGTTACCTGTATTTGATGAAAAACATAAGTACACATGTCCACCTGTGGCAGTCCCAAACATGGGAGGATGCATTTAACTACTTCACTGCCTAACTATCCAGATACTCTTAGCCTATGTCTCTCTTCACACTTACCTATATTCCAAGTTGGGCGGTGTACTTGGATGCTGGGCTGCCTT
This sequence comes from Astropecten irregularis, assembly GCA_963971285.1. Lineage (NCBI taxonomy): Eukaryota > Metazoa > Echinodermata > Asteroidea > Paxillosida > Astropectinidae > Astropecten > Astropecten irregularis. Next base: position 694,237 of record OZ020264.1, read on the forward strand.
GGCTAACATTGCCTCGCTTACATCAACACCAATGACTTTTTCAAAATGTGGGGTCAGAGGTCGTGAACTTTGACCTGAGCCACATCCCACGTCTACAGCCAGCTTGAAAGGCTTAGACGTCTGTCAATATAAGAAAATGTCATATTTAAATCACATTGAGACAAAGGTACATTGCCTCATCATCATACGAAACATTGTTACATCATGGACATGTTCATAACCCTTAGTTTACATACAAACCTAATTCTCGAATTCTTTACCTTATCCTTCAGATATTTCAAGATGTTTTCGAAGATGATACTCGGTACAACCGGACGAAATTTCAGGTAGAAGTCCGCGTGTGTCTCTTCCTGGAAGAGCGTGCTTTCGTCAATACCGTTGGTCGCCATTTTCACTTCACGGATCGAGTGTTTTCAGCCGGGTGACTACAGATATTTGGTGACACAATGGTATTTAACCTCGGTGTGGGGGCAGCGCCTATATACCTACATGTATATAGCTATTATACCTACATGTATACAGCTATATTATACCTATTTACGAGCTTACGTAAAACCAAGGACGAAATTGTGTCATATCACGCTATATTCAGATAACTAAATAGCCAACTATACCAAAAAGACCACTACCCTACGGAGCAAAGGTCATAATTTTATAGGGAGCAGGTACTGAGTTCCTGACCTTTTTATATAAACTACTGAAGCGTACAACAATTATATGTTTTTATATTATTGCGTGATATGCTTGACCGATCATTAGCCACGTGGATGTAGCGCACAATGCATTCGGATCGTACGTGCTCTGTTAGACCTTGTATAGCTCTTATAGGATTACTGCGGCTTATATAAACTGACCAGCTATTGCAGTACACACTCTGCAATAACAAGTTTATGTTATCCACTATACATGCAAGGACCTTGATGAAACCGTGGAGCTAGGAAGAGACCAGGGACCGATTTCACTAACGCTTTGCGATCATCGTAAAGCCCAAATCCATCGCTAAACAGACAATCGATCGCTACTTTGCGTAGCAATTTTCCGTTTAGCGATGAATTTGGGCTTTACGATGATCGCAAAGCGTTAGTGAGGGGCCAATTTCATAGAGCTGCTTAGCACAAAAAATCGCTAAGCATGACATTCCTGCCTTCATAAAAACAGGATTAACGACCAAATTTTCATGTGTTGTGTATCACTTGCAATAAAATTGTTCTTTGACTGTTGTTCGCTCACCATGAATATCAAATGGAATTTTCAATGGTGTGTTGTTTTATTGGGCAAGCAATTTTTGTGCTAAGCATTTTTTGTGTGCTAAGCACCTCTATGAAATTGGCCCCAGGCTTGAGGCTATAGGCTTTGGACTTATTTCGCAAAACAAAACGAAGGGATCGGGCCACGTGACGAAGCCGATGAGCCCTGGCTTCACCCGTGGGGCCAATAAAACTGTTAAGCACAAAAATTTGCTTAGCACAAAAATGTCTCGCCCAATACAACAAACCACCATTGAAAATTCCATTTGATATTCATGGTCAGCGAAAAACAGCCAAAGAACAATCACAAGTGATACACAATACGTGAACATTTGGTTGTTAACCTTGTTTTTATTAAGACAGAAATGTCATGCTTAGCAAATTTCTGTGCTTAACAGTTTTATGAAATTGGTCCCTGGTCTCTCAAGGCCTTCGATCGTTTCATGAAGGACACAAAATGGCGGCACGGTAGCAAAATAAATGCCTAGACCAGCCTCCAGCATAATGAGGAGCCTCATTCCACATTCATAGTTGGGGATGTATTGTATAATTGTCACAGTTGGGAAATGATCAAAATAATTTGAAAAACATGAGGGGGTTGAGCGATTTAATCCTGAGAATACAAGAGAGGGCGACATTTTGATCTCGGGACAAAACTGGGGGGATATAGTTGCGATGATATCGATATATCAATTATCCCAATTATCCCAATTATATCGCCCAGTCCTGTCAGGAGGATGAAATTACACGTACCCTTTTGTATTACTATACCTCATAAATATTCATGACCCAGATCCGAATCCCAATTGGTCAATTCACTATCACATATCAGTGGATATAATGTTTTTATTTGCTGATTTTTTTTTTTTCGATTTTTCGAAATAATTTTCCCGTGCATGCAAGGATAATGTCACATTCTGGTGGTTATTTTTCTTGACTTAATAAACATTTTTTTCAATTGCACAAGTTTCCCATTGTATGGTTATTTTCATTTGAATTTGATTTTGCCTTAGTATTAGCATGATCTGCCGGCCCACTGCAGCACATAACAAGATATTGATTAAATTAGATTCACAAGATATTGATTAAATTAGATTCACAAGATATTGATTAAATTTGATTCACAAGATATTGATTAAATTAGATTCACAAGATATTGATTAAATTAGATTCACAAGATATTGATTAAATTACATAGTATATGCTTATGGATTTGTCGCAGAGGAGGAGCGGGACGGAGGCGGTGCTTGTTGATGATGTGTTTCCTATTATCGATAGGGCGGGGCCGGTGAGGGGCGGAGGGTGCTTGTTCATGCCACTTAGGACCGTCCTTGTCGATGATTTGTTTATTTTTCTATTATTAATAGTAAATGGCACAGGATGGACATCGTACATTGTGAATAACCATTTGTGATGTCACTTACGATGCACCATACCTTATCGATCAACCACAATGTTAGATTAATGTTGGACGGGGAGGTCCGTCTTGCGCCGAATCGTTGCGATATTTACTCTGCATTTTAGGATGAGTGGGTAACATGAGGGATAGAGGGCGTCTCTCATTGGACCACACGTAGAGGTAGAGGTTTTGGACCAAAGATGGATGCCTATGTATCATTGGACCACACGGTTGTAGATAGTACAGATAGTAGAGGTTTTGGACCAAAGATGGCTGCCTATGTATCATTGGACCACACGGCTGCAGATAGTACAAATAGTAGAGGTTTTGGACCAAAGATGGCTGCCTATGTATCAATGGACCACACGGCTGTAGATAGTACAGATAGTAGAGGTTTTGGACCAAAGATGGCTGCCTATGTATCAATGGACCACACGGCTGTAGATAGTACAAATAGTAGAGGTTTTGGACCAAAGATGGCTGCCTATGTATCATTGGCCCTCTCGGCTGTAGATAGTACAGATAGTAGAGGTTTTGGACCACACGGCTGTAGATAGTACAGAATTTAGTACAGGTTTTGGACCAAAGATGGCTGCCTATTGGATCATACGATTGTTGCTCCGCAACCTTTTTTGCATTCCAGAGTAAATTGTGAATAATTATTCATAATAGGTTACCTAATTTGCATACAAATCCCACTTCTCGGTTTGAAGGAGATTCCCATGCCAGCTACTGGTCACATGAAGTCACGAGAGGGCGCAATGGCACGATCGAGTCCGTTATCGGGCATTACAGTCTTGAACCAAGACTATGAATATGCATGCTATGTGAATATACATGTACCTGTACATGATAAAGAGTCAGTGTAGCGTGTCTGTGTAGCTGACTTCGAGTGGTGAGTGGCGGGGCATTGTGCAGATTTGACTGAAAAGCTCAAAATAAATACACACAGGAGCTGCGCACTATGCAATAACATGGCACACGAGCCACGTATGATCGTCAAACTCATATCGTAATTAGAGTAAAAGACTGCATGAACCTACCGTGAAAATGGCTGCCAACGACATAGATCAAAGCACTCTCTTCCAGGGAGAGGCACATGCAGACTTGTACCTGAAGTTTCGTCCGGTTTTTCCAAGTAAAGTCTTCGAAAACATCTTGAAATACCTGGAGGAAAAGGTAAAAAGAAATCCTCAAAATGTAATTGCATGTAAATCGTTATAAATATGCCCGTATTTAACAACGTTTGAAGAACCATAGGCTAATAATCAACCTCGGTCTAAATATGATTTACGTATGATTTTTAACCAACAGACTTCTAAGCCTTTCAAGCTGGCTGTAGACGTGGGATGTGGCTCAGGTCAAAGTTCACGACCTCTGACCCCGTATTTTGAAAAAGTCATTGGTGTTGATGTAAGCGAGGCAATGTTAGCCAAGGCAACCCAGCATCCAAGTACACCGCCCAACTTAGAATATAGGTAAGTGTGGAGAGACATAGGCACAGAGTATCTGGGCTGGATTTCACAAAGGACTAATTAGATTTATCTTAAGATGAGTTGTCAGTTTCACCATAGTGATTTGTATTGTGACATAATCACATATGTTGCTTAGCAATTAAGATGAATTCACACTTAAGATCAATTTAACTGCTTCGTGAAATCGACGTCAGGAAAGTTAGGCAATGAAGTGGTTAAATGCATCCTCCTATGTTTGTAATTGTCAAAGGGTGAACATATGTATATGTTTCGAATTCTTTTTCATTAAATGTACAGGGTGTTAAAATTAGAACTCAGTCGTATTTGTCAAAAGTTGACAGATGTTGTAAAGCTGATGATTCTGAATTACTTGCAATGGATGTATTTGGGAGCATTCAAATAATGTGAAATGAAAAAGTAAATACATCTTCATTGATTTTGATACTAGCCTAAGCATGTACATGTATAGGTCAGTGTATAATACTTTATACACTCATTTTGACCCGGTCACACCAAATCGTGCTATCTACATATACTTCTGACCTTGCAACCTATAGGCCTAACGTCCATCAGGCATATCCCGTCAGCAGGCAGCGAGTTTTATCTGGGCATTTGGCCTTTGTTGATGGTTATTTCAATGCCATATCATGGTCAAAGGTTGAAACCCCGCCAGTGAGGCCAGCGAACTTTGGGCTGCCGTGCGTTCGATCGGTTACTCCCGGTATACACGAGTGTGATGCGCACGCAATACTCTCCGGTGCAGGAGTATACTCCCTATATCTAGAGAGTATACTCTTGCTGACCCGAGTGTCGTACTCCGGCCGTTCGAGCGCTCAGGAGTATACTCGTGTTAACAAAGCCTATATTCGTGCAACTTTTGTTCGTGGGACAAGGGCCGAGTTTGATATGCCTTTTGCCAATAAATCCAGTGATGGATTGTTCTTCTCATTCCTGATTTGACCATCTTAGTTTCCCTAACATCTTTCCCTAATATCCTAGGTCTTTCCCTGATATGTTATCATCTCGTCTCACATCTCGGACAGACGTTGCTGTAGGGGGAGAAAACCTCCGGTTCCCGACCATCTCAGAAAGTCGTCGACTTTCCAAGTTAAAATATCAGGGAAAGACGCCTTTCATAGACGCCTGTCTGAGATAATTATCTCGGAAACACGGATAGTCACTTTAATTCTCAAATCAGGAATACGAAGAAAAAATCCATGACTTCTAGTCCAAATGTCTCACACAGAATGAAACATTGAAACATCTTTACCATTTGTTTGATGGCAGGCATTGAAGTTCCTGTTATCTCCCTCAAATACAGACCAATGGGAGACTTTTGGAGAGTCGGTCTTGAGTCAACAGCGCACGCGCACGCGCACGCACGCGCAATACAACGCGCGCATGCTCACAATTGCGCAAGCATGGTTTGCGCGTGCGCTGTTGACTCAAGACCGACTCTCCAAAAGTCTCCCATTAAATTTATCTGGGAAACCCAAATGAATTAGGCTTACAAGAAGAAGAAACAAATTTATTTGTAAAAACAACAAACATATGTTTTGCTTAAGTGTTGTCCGTTTCAAGGCTCCATAGATAATTTGATCTACATCCGTCTTGTTTTAGGTTGATATAGTTACCTTACTGGTTTCTCTTTCTGTGTTTTCCACTTCATTACAATGAGCAGAGTTGGAGCTGGTGAGAAGATTCCAGTTTTAGACAACTCCGTTTCCTTGGTAACCTGCAGCGTGGCCGTTCATTGGTTCGATTATGAGCAATTTCTGGCCGAAGTGGATCGAGTCCTGGTACCCTCTGGTTGCCTTGCTATTTATACCTATGGGTGTATAGAACCACAGGCATGCGATGGTGATGAAATAAAGAATGAAGAATTGAAGAAACTACTCACAAGAGTAAGTCCAGGTGATATTCCCTTAAATTCATAAACTCAGTCGAGATTGTTGGCCTGTGTCTGCGTTAGTCAAACACGACAATCATGTACTATCAAGTGTCTGGTAAAGGGTGTAACCATGCACTATGCATACTGCTGTATGTCCTACCACGTGCATCTGGGCATTTTGAAATCTTAGCTCCCAGGCACTCACATGTGGTATACCATATAGGCCTATCTAAGATTAACATCGTGTAGTAATGGATTGGCATATGTTTTTTGTTTTTGGTTCTCATTTAGTTGTATAACAAGACACTTCGACCTTACTGGGCTCCAGGAATAAAACACATTGAAAATATGTATGCGGACTTTAACGTTCCATATGCAGAAAGTTTGAGGTAAGAATGAAAGTAATTGACATAGTTGGGAAATCACCATGGGTGCATAGAAAATCACCATAGACACACAGGAAACCATGGGAAATGACCATAACGTGTACGGGAAATCACCATGGACACATGACGAATCACCATGAATACATGGCAAATCACAATGGATACATGGCAAATCACCATGAAAACATGGCAAATCACCATGGATACATGACAAATCGCCATGGATACATGGCAAATCGCCATGAAAAACAATAAGGCAATTAACAATAATAATTCGAAATTAAAATGTAGCAAAGGAAAAAGGTAATTCACATGGTGAATCACCATGGACACATGACGAATCACTATGGATACCGTCACTATGGATACATGGTGAATCACCATGGACAAATGGCAAATCACAATGGATACATGGCAAATCACCATGGATACATGGCAAATCGCCATGGATACATGGCAAATCGCCATGGATACATGGCAAATCGCCATGAAAAACAATAAGGCAATTAACAATAATAATTCGAAATTAAAATGTAGCAAAGGAAAAAGGTAATTCACATGACTTACCAGCTTTTGACTCTTTTTCAGGGATGAAAGTATCAAATTAAAACAAAAGACCACAGTGACGTCATGCACAGGATTCCTGAGGTCGTGGTCAGCCGCCCGTAAATATATAGAAATGAATCCAGGCGCTCCGGACCCATTAGATGAGTATCAAGAAGGGTGAGTGGTCACAGATTGTTCAGACTGATGAAATATTGGAATCATGTTTTTAAAGGTAGTATCATACTTTGGTAAGAAACCAAAACAGAAATGTTCACAGATTTACGTAAATACAGGATATGAGGATGGCGGTGGTAGAAACATACCGTTAAAAATGTTCCACCTGAAAAACATATTTATCCAGAAATAAGTGAAACAACGACCGAAAATCTGTTTGATCTTTTAAAAGATCAAATATAAAAGAGAAAAGACTGAAAAAATATTGTGGCCGTTTTTCACGATTTTCTCAAAAAGTGGGCACTGTGTGGGACTGAAATTTTCACAGATGACTGTGACTGTATCTTCCTTGGTATTTTTGCCCACGAGTCTGTACTTCTTTGACAAAAACCAAAATATGATACTACCTTTATGGAGGTTGTAAAAATGATTCTGAAAACAGGGGAGCTTGAGGAAGTTTCAGTTACATTTCACACTTTGACTTTTTTTCACTTGTCACACAAAGACCATTCACAGTAGACCTATAAAAATGGCGAACAACATTGATGTGTTGTTGTTCCTCATTGTGACTCCCATTATTGCTGAACTTATTGGGAGATAGGCCTACCTAGGTAAAGATGTCGATTTGATTTCATGCAATCTCCTATTTTCTCTGCAATACAGATTGATGGCGATACTGGACCGTGATGGGAAGTCCACACCAGACCAGTGTGAGGTACTGATGACTGGTGCGATTGCTCTTATACTTGGACGAAAACCAGCCCTCATGGACTAACCAAATAGCATCGTTACTATAGCTTTCCCCTGCCAATTTCAGCAAAAGGACCTTCTTCTATTTTGTTTTCGTGCATTCAGGATTTGTGCCTTACCATTCAGGTTCGCTTTGGTGCGTTCTAGACCACACTTCCATCCTTTCAAAAGTTGAATATTTTCTGTCTTTTGGCGATTAGAGCAATCAAATTAAAAGCCAGGGACGCATACATGTTTTTTTTGTCTGAGTGTGCTTTTTGTTGTCGTTTTCAGACACTCTGTTATAATTATTTTATGTGGATAAATCAAGTAATCTATGGTATATTTGTGGTGAAACAGAGTTGCTCTTCTTCTCAAAATTGTACTGTATGCCCATATCTCATTAATGGACAGAAATCTTAATTACGCACTTTAAGAGGCTTTTTGTATTTTCACACAATTTCTGACGCGCAAGACATCTTGCCATGTAGGTCTGAATTGGGATTTACATGTGTGAGAAAAGTATGGGTGCATTCGTTTAGCTCCCCCGGGTCAGCCCTTTCTGGGAATGGTCGTGTTTTACTGCACGAAACAAGCGAGAGAATGGAGGCGTGGTTGACTGGTGTCGACCCGGGGAGCTAAACGAATGCACCCAATGCTTGCCGGTTGACGTTTAAGGCCTGTGACGATTTTGAATGCACGACAGGATATGGTATGAATTTGAAAAACTTGATTTGTGGAAAGAATGCTTCAATAACAAAATTGAACGACTTAGTTTCAATTTCGAATGCCCACAATGGACGAGCATTCATTTGAAAATGCCGGGAACGCTGAAATTTGCTGGCAAATTGAAATAATTTTCCCGTGCATGCAAGGATAATGTCACATTCTGGTGGTAATTTTTCTTGACTTAATAAACATTTTTTTTCATTTGAACTTCCAATTGTGTGGTTATTTTCATTTTCATTTGATTTTGCCTTAGCATTAGCATGCCAACTGCAGCACATATAACAAGATATTGATTAAATTAGATGCTTATGGATTTGTCGCGGAGGAGGGGGCGGGGCGGGGGCGGTGCTTGTTGGTGATGTGTTTATTTTCCTATTATCGATATTAAATGGCACTGGATGGACACCGTACATTGTGAATAACCATTTGTGGTGGCACTTACGATGCACCATACATTACCGATCAACCACAATGTTAGATTAATGTTGGACGGGGAGGTCCGTCTTGCGCCGAATCGTTGCGATATTTACTCTGTATTTTAGGATGAGTGGGTAACATGAGAGATAGGGGGCGTCTCTCATTGAGTCATTGGACCACACGTAGAGGTAGAGGTTTTGGACCAAAGATGGCTGCCTATGTATCATTGGACCACACGGCTGTAGATAGTACAGATAGTAGAGGTTTTGGACCAAAGATGGCTGCCTATTGGATCATACGATTGTTGCTTCGCATCTTATTTTGCATTCCAGAGTAAATTGTGAATAATTATTCATAATAGGCTACCTAATTTAGTAATTTGCATACAAAGGTCACTTCTCGGTTTGTAGGAGATTCCCAAAACTGTAATGCCACCTGCTGGTCACATGAAGTCACGAGAGGGCGCAGTGGCACGATCGAGTCCGTTATCGGGCATTACAGTCTTGAACCAAGACTATGAATATGCATGCTATGTGAATATACATGTACCTGTACATGATAAAGAGTCAGTGTAGCGTGTCTGTGTAGCTGACTTCGAGTGGTGAGTGGCGGGGCATTGTGCAGGTTTGACTGATATGCTCAAAATAAATACACACAGGAGCTGCGCTATGCAATAGCAAGGCACCCGAGCCACGTATGATCGTCAAACTCATATCGTAATTAGAGTAAAAGACTGCATGAACCTACCGTGAAAATGGCTGTCAACGATATAGATCAAAGCACTCTCTTCCAAGGAGAGGCACATGCAGACTTGTACCTGAAGTTTCGTCCGGTTTTTCCAAGTAAAGTCTTCGAAAACATCTTGAAATACCTGGAGGAAAAGGTAAAAAGAAATCCTCAAAATGTAATTGCATGTAAATCGTTATAAATATGCCCGTATTTAACAACGTTTGAAGAACCATAGGCTAATAATCAACCTCGGTCTAAATATGATTTACGTATGATTTTTAACCAACAGACTTCTAAGCCTTTCAAGCTGGCTGTAGACGTGGGATGTGGCTCAGGTCAAAGTTCACGACCTCTGACCCCACATTTTGAAAAAGTCATTGGTGTTGATGTAAGCGAGGCAATGTTAGCCAAGGCAGCCCAGCATCCAAGTACACCGCCCAACTTGGAATATAGGTAAGGGTAGAGATAGACATAGGCTAATTGTGTCAGGGTCACGGTGGGGAGGAAGTGCAGTAATTAAAGTAAATTCATCATTGAAAATAAAACATTGAAACATCGTTTCCTTACTTTGTTTTGACGACAAGCATATTGGAGTTTCTGTCATCTCCCTCATACAAAAAAATGTTGGTTTTGTTAAAACAACAAACGGGTTTTGCTAAAGTGTTATTTGACATTTGATTCACATCCTTCTTGTTTTATGTTGATTGTTAGCTTATTCTGTGTTGTCCATTTCATTACAATGAGCAGAGTTGGAGCCGGAGAGAAGATTCCAGTTTTAGACAACTCCGTTTCCTTGGTGACGTGCAGCGTGGCCGTTCATTGGTTCGATTATGAGCAATTTCTGGCCGAAGTGGATCGAGTCCTGGTCCCCTCTGGTTGCCTTGCTATTTATACCTATGGGTGGGAAGTACCACATACATGCGATGGTGATGAAATAAAGAAAGAAGAACTGAAGAAACTACATGCAAGAGTAAGTCCAAGTGATTGTCCCTTAATTTCATATCTTACTTATAAAACTCAGTCGAGATTGCTGGCCTGTGTCTGCGAATAGTCAAACACGATACGTATAGGATACTATGAAGTGTCTGGCAAAGGGTGTAAACTATACACTACTAGACCTACATCTCTACGTCATACCACGTGCATCTGGGCAATTTGAAATCTTAGCGGCCTGGGGCCAATTTCATAGAGCTGCTTAGCACAAAAAAATTGCTTTACACAAAAATGGCTTGCCCATTAAAACAAACCACCACTGAAAATTCCATTTGATATCCATGGTCAGCGAACAACAGCCAAAGAACAATTGCAAGTGATACACAACACATGGAAATTTGGTTGTTAATCCGGTTTTTATTAAGACAGAAATGTCAGGCTTAGCGAATTTTTGTGCTAAGCAGCCCTATGAAATTGGCCCCAGGTACTCACCAAGATTGCGGGGGAATTCGTGCTAACAGATTTACTGTCATTTACACAACATTGACCAAGGCAGAGTTGAGCATCCTATACACACTGTATAGGCCCGGATTGGATTCTAGCTGCTTTATAACTTGGTCATGCCAGTTTGGACGTACGGCATTCTTGTAGAAAGGACGCGAAGTCTTTTTAAGGGCCCATGTGCGAAGGGTTTGTCATTTGTGACATGTTGCCTAGCCCTTTATCATAGATGAATTAAAATGTGTGAATTAAAAAGTGCTTGTATATTCACATAACCACATATATGCCTATGTGAGACTAGTAACATCGTAAAATTATGACGAATGTTCTTTTTTGTTTCTCATTCAGTTGTATGAGACAATTCGACCATACTGTGGTCCTGGATTAAAACACCTAGATAATCTGTATGCAGACTTCCAAATTCCATATGAAGAAAGTTTCAGGTAAAAAATGTTACTTATGAACATAGTTGGGAAATCACCATGGACACATGGCAAACCAACATGGGAACTTACCAAAGGTGCATGGGAAATCACCATGGGCGTATGGGAAATCACCATGGGTGTATATGGGAAATCACCATGGGTGTATATGGGAAATCAAATCACCATGGGTGTAAATGGGAAATCACCATGGGTGTATATGGGAAATCACCATGGGTGTATATGGGAAATCACCATAGGGTATATGGGAAATTACCATAGGGTATATGAGAAATCACCATGGGTATATATGGGAAATCACCATAGGGTATATGGGAAATCACCATAGGGTATATGGGAAATCACCATGGGATAGGCCTAGGCTATATGGGAAATCACCATAGGGTAGGCCCTATATGGGAAATCACCATAGGGTAGGCCCTATATGGGAAATCACCATGGGTGTATATGGGAAATCACCATGGGTGTATATGGGAAATCACCATGGGTGTATATGGGAAATCACCATGGGTGTATATGGGAAATCACCATGGGTGTATATGGGAAATCACCATGGGTGTATATGGGAAATCACCATGGGTGTATATGGGAAATCACCATGGGTGTATATGGGAAATCACCATGGGTGTATATGGGAAATCACCATGGGTGTATATGGGAAATCACCATGGGTGTATATGGGAAATCACCATGGGTGTATATGGGAAATCACCATGGGTGTATATGGGAAATCACCATGGGTGTATATGGGAAATCACCATGGGTGTATATGGGAAATCACCATGGGTGTATATGGGAAATCACCATAGGGTATATGGGAAATCACCATGGGTATATATGGGAAATCACCATGGGTGTATATGGGAAATCACCATGGGTGTATATGGGAAATCACCATGGGTGTATATGGGAAATCACCATGGGTGTATGGAAATTGCGGTGAATAACAAAGAGGCAAGTACCCATATTAATTGGAAAATGTAAAAAGTGTATTCCACGTGACTTACCAGAACATAACGGGGTTTTTTTTTCAGGGATGAAAGTATCCAATTAGAACAAAGGACCACAGTGACGTCATTCACAGGCTACATGAGGTCGTGGTCAGCCGCACGTACATATATAGAAATGAATCCAGGCGCTCGGGACCCATTAGACGAGTATCAAGAAGGGTGAGTGGTCACAAATTGTTCAGACTGATGAAACAATAGAATATTTTTAATTAAGAAAGTGGTAACAGGGATTCTGAAAGCTAGGGAGCTTGAGGAACGGTGTGGGTTCCAGTCATTTGTCGCGTATCACATTTCACATAACACAAACGTAACTTACCACGAGGTAAAGGTGTGGATTTGATTTCATGCAATCGTCTATTTTCTCTGTGATACAGATTGATGGCGATACTGGACCGTGATGGGAAGTCCACACCAGACCAGTGTGAGATACTAATGACTGCACCAATTTCACTGATCCTCGGACGGAAACCAGCTACCCTAAACTGACATCGTTACAATAGGTTTTCCAGGCCAATCTCAGCAAAAGAACGTTAACTTTCGTCAAAACGAATTCAGATTCGGACAGATTTTTTAATTTCGAATGCCCATTTTTACGAGCATTCATTTGAAAATGACCTTAAATGAACCTCGTGTTAAAGTAGTGAATGCTCCTTTGGGAATCTTAGCTGAATATATTATTTTTTTCCGGGAATAATAATTTTAGATTTTGGTGGTAATTTTTCTAATTGTTGACTTTAATGCTTTCCATAAAATATGACTTAATATAAACCGTTTTGCAATAGCAGTTCCGATTGTATTTCTTTTTTCTCCAATTTTCAATTTGATTTTGCCTTTGCATTAGCATCGGCAGCTCCCATTACAACACATCACAAGATATTGATTAAATTAGATTCACAAGATATTGATTAAATTAGATTCACAAGATATTGATTAAATAAGATTCACAAGATATTGATTAAATTAGATTCACAAGATATTGATTAAATTAGATTCACAAGATATTGATTAAATCAGATTCAGAAGATATTGATTAAATTAGATGCACAAGATATTGATTAAATTAGATTTACGAGATATTTGTTACAATAGATGATTATGGATTTGTCGGAGGAGGGGCGGGGCGTTGGGGTGCTTGTTCATGTCACGTCGGATCGTTCTTGTTGATGATGTGTTTATTTTCCTATTATCATTATTAAATGGCGCGGGATGGACATCGTACATTGCGAATAACCATTTGTGGTGTCACTTACGATACACCATACCTTATCGATCAACCACATGATCTACTTTGTTGGACGAGGATGTCTGTACTGCGCCGAATCGTTGCGATTTACTCTGCATTTAAGGATGAGTGGGTAACATGAGGGATAGAGGGTGTCTCTCATTGGACCACACGTAGAGGTAGAGGTTTTGGACCAAAGATGGCTGCCTATTGGATCGTACGATTGTTCGTACCTATCACCACCTGGCTTGCAGATAGCAATGGACTTTTGATATCAAAGATAATGGAAAAGCGGGATATGCGCAAATCATTCTGAGTGAAGTCTCTGCAGTCGGGCTGGCGCTGAGTGATGTATAGGCCTTTACGAAACTAGGCTTGAGGCTCAGGCTTGGGACTTATTTCACCAACGCCATTTGAAACCCACGTAACTAAACGAAGGGATTGGGACCGTGATGAAGACGGGGAAAGGCTCCAGCTTCGCCATGTATCTCAAGCCCTTCATTTCATTTAGGACACAAAATGGCAGTAGAAAAATAAAATGCCAAGCCTAACCTTAAGCCCCATTTCGTAAAGGCCCTATAAGTATTTGCCACAAGATTATCCCATGTCCTTTGCGCGCGCATGCGTAGTTATCTTCGATAACGTCCATGTTTGGTCCAGTTTTTTGTCGTTACGCCCTCTTCAGATCTAGTATGAAGCGGGTCGATTATTTTCTTCCAAACTCTTGCAATATGATAACATATCAGTTTATGGGTGCTGAACCAATCATAAAAGAGCCAAAGTCCAAAGGTTGTGTCCCAGATATTTTGGTGGACACCGTTATACCTAGATATGTTTGTACATCTTACGTGATTGTGTATTTTCACCTGCGTGGACTAGCGTTGCCAGCACTAGTTCGGGATTGTTTAAGGTAAGTAACTGGTCTTATTCTTGAAGTCCCTGAGTTTGTTTTTGTTGTTTAACCAACGTCTTATAAATTCCATTTTACAATTCTACATAAAATCGTAGATTTTACGTTTTTTGTTCGAGTTTTAGTTAGTAACGAATATTTCTGTTCAAGTTAGCCTTACTCTGAGACTTAATGAGAAATTGATAGAAGTCGTGTGATCTAAGCTTCAAGTGTAGCTGCAAACAGTCTCATGAATATTCATCAATCGTAATTAGTATCCAGCCAAATTAATTGCTTTTCCAACTTTCCTATGGTTCTTAATATACTTTGTATGCTAAAAGTGTCATGCTAATGGTAACTTTGGCAAAATGTAAAAGTTCGTTCAACCGGTAGATATACTGCGGTTCGAGTTCCAACTTCTTATCGCCTACCTGTAACAGACGGATCTCTGCTACTGCTTTGATTTCTAGATTTTAAATTTGTGATTGAAGTAAACTGAGTAATTACACTACGGAGGCTTATTTTTGCCCTACCGTATTTGACTGGGAAGGTTCTGGATATCTACTCTTGTCATCTTTGTGTTGTGTGCATCCTTTACTACCCACTGACTAGCACTTCTAATCGATTAGCTTCAATATTCGTGCGATTTATAGCAAATCATAGGCCCAAATACCTAAAAGATCGGACTGTTTTATTTCATGAAGTTATTTTGAATGAAGTCAATTGGCAACGCTATTTCTTCAAACTAATGTTAGGAAATGTTTGACTTGTTTCCATGGGTCTTGTACAAGTCCTATCAAATCAATGAGGCAAATTTTACTTCGGCTGAACACATAATCTGTAGACCTACTTGTGTAAGTGTTGTACCACTTTGGATGCTTATCTCTGTACCCAGGATAACACTTGAATGTTCCGTTGACCAGTGTCTACATTATGTACACATCAAATAATCTAAACCAATATAGAAGTATTTGATATCATTGCTAA
Organism: Astropecten irregularis; assembly: GCA_963971285.1. NCBI lineage: Eukaryota > Metazoa > Echinodermata > Asteroidea > Paxillosida > Astropectinidae > Astropecten > Astropecten irregularis. Next base: position 709,944 of record OZ020264.1, read on the forward strand.
ACCGTATTTCAACGTGCTTGGATTGGAGTGGGTTACACGATGTGGTACAAGACAACTCAATGCATTATGATTAGTATGTTGTATGTACATTAGGCAAGCCAAGTGTTTACACTTGTCATGAGATAAACAAGTTCCACCGGTACTGTTTGCTTACAAAATGCGGACTTTGGCATCTAGATTCTTATAACGGCTATTGAAGCCAATTAATCAACAAGAAATTGTACCAGGAAATTTTGAGTAATATTATTCTATTCACTTAGCAAAAGCACTGTCACAGTCATGAATTATTCATGTCAAGTCAGGTCAAAGGTGAAATAATTTGCATCATTTCAGCATCATTTCATCTAAGAGATGATGACTTATTACATGTCAAATCTACAATTGTAATATGTGATTATAACATTACAGACAGATACCAAGAACATACCTGTCATGGAGAACGGTATGTCAGACTCCAAGGCTCAGCTAGCCTTCGAGGGTACTGATCAGGGCAAGAAATCCAGCAAGATCCCCGTCATCATAGCTGTAATATGTGGAGCAGCGAGTATTGCACTACTGATCACAACAAGTGAGTTTCATGCAAAGAAAGAAAGAGAGAAAACACGGATTGTTAAGTAAAACGGAATATTTCGATCTGACAGACATTAACAGTTCTAATCAAACAGTTCAAGTAATGTTACCTTTTCATTTTTGTTTTTGAATTTAGCGGTTCTGTTCGTTTGTTTGTTTGTTGGTGGTAAAATACTGCCCAATAAAAGTTGATTGTCAGAGTGCGAAATATACGATTTTTCACTGCCTATACACGGATTATTTTGGGATTTGGAAGTCAGGTTGGCGTAGCGGTTGTTTCCTCGCCTTTCACCTCTGGCGGACCGGGTTCAAGTCTTACTCGGTCCACAAGTTTTCAGTCCCTACCTGATTCTGTGGGTTTTACCCTGAATATTTCTCTGGGGTTTTCCTCCCACCTCTAAAACTGTATCTTCTTCTCATCATCTTTCTATAACTCATCAGGCTTTCGAGCTACAGTACCTAGGGCACTTTTGAGGAATCCTTGGTGTCACTACCAGAAATAAATAATAATTATGTAAAAAAAGAAAGAAAAAAAAAGAATGAATGGTAGCTCGTTGTTGATAGCATTATTCTTTTCTAAAATTAATTTACATTTGTCTTTGAAGTCGTGTTTGCTGTGCAAAAGAGTGATGTTGAAGCTGAATTTGACAAGTTCAAAGCGACTGCTGAACCGGATCAACCCACAGAATTGTGCACTACAAAGCAGTGCTTCGACTCGGGTAAGAACAAGGATAGACCGATATTATGCAATGGAGAATGCACAGGCCTAAATATAATGACTTCTTGATCTTTCAAATTAATTATCAATCTGGAATACTAAGGCCCTCTTCCCCAAAGCTCGACTCTGGCTCAGGCTCCGGCTACCGGCACTGTCATCCATATGCTGAAAATAATTATAGGTTGTTGAAGCTGAATCTCTGGTTTCTTGTTCAAAATAGAGTATCTACTTCCAAAGCCAAAAGCCTCTATTTTGATACCCGTTTGATTTTAGAATGGATTCACGAATTGGAGCCGGAGCCGGAGCCGGAGCCGGAGCCGGAGCAGGAGTCTGAGCCTGAGCCTCAGCCTCAGCCTCAACCTCAGCCAGAGCCGAGGTTTGGAAAAGGGCCTAGATTATCAAAAGTACACAACTTCTTAAACAGATAAGGAGATAAGCATGCAGCCACATCTGAACAAATTTTGAATAGAAAATTGCACAATTCTAATGATGTTTCCCCATATTATATTACAGCGTTTGTGTACTTAGACAGCATTGATTCGACCAAGAATCCTTGTGATAATTTCTTCGAGTATGCTTGTGGAGGATGGACGAAAAGATACACCGTACCTGATGATAGAACCAGTTTCTCTGCGTTCAGTGTACTGAGGGACGACTTGACCGACAAACTTAAAGGTGTGAACGTTTATATACTGAGCTTCTTAGTATCCGAGTCACGGTATGATCACTTGACATTCTTACATCGATATTATTATCGCTGGAACCAATTTCATAGAGCTGCTTAAGCACCAATACTTGCTTAAGCACCAAAAACCTTAGTAAAGAAAATCAGTATGCCAGCCAAAACTCCTTTTGAATGTTATGCTCAGCAAACAATGGCCGAATACAAGTCAAAAGCAGTAAACACCACTTGGTAATCATGGTTGGTAAATTTGATCAAAGAAGACTTAAGCAAATTCTGTGTTTAAGTAGGTCTATGAAATTGGCCCCGTTTGATAAGATCATTTGTCATTCAAACCGTCATGTCATATCACTGTAATAGGTATGACATCATTTAATTGCATATATTATTATAATACCACCCATTGCTAAACAGACTAAGATAATTATGCTAATATTATGTGCAGTACTGGTTGAGCAAGATCCAGAAGATGGCGACCCTGGGTCCTACCAGAAAGCCAAGGATGACTACAAGTCATGCAGTGACTTAGGTAAGAAACTGATGTTGTTCTTTTATGGAAGTTAGGCCGTATCCCAAATCTCTGGCTACGACCGCAAATTACACACGCACCTGTGGCATCCACTAGCCAGTGACTGCAGCCGTTTCCGTAGACTTGTGTGTTATTTGCGGCCGAAGCTAGAGAATTTGGAACACGGCCTTAATATGAAATTGTAAAACTGGTTCCCGCTCGCTGTTGGATGTATATGCAATAACGAAAACAATGTAGGCACCAGGAACCAGCCTAGGAAATTAGTGTCTGCTGCCACCACGAGTCTACAATAAATCATTTAATGCAATATTTTTTGGGCGGGAAATCTTAACAGAGACCATTAACAGCCTGGGAGCCACGCCGCTGACTGATATTCTGGCATCTGTGGGCGGATGGCCTGTTCTTGGCAACAACCTCGGTGGCAACTGGAACCAAGCTACCTTTGAATTCGAGAAGTTATGGGCTGATATAAGAGGTACTTATGACGTGGAGATGATAGTGGCTACTGGAGTCTGGCCTGACCCGAACAACAAAGGTCGAAATAAATTGGAGGTAAAACATATCTTTCCTTTCCGAAATTAACATTTGAAAGTATTAATATTTCTTGTGCACTGTTGTGATAAGATTTCTGCTCTAAATGTCAACTACTGTGAAGAAGAAAGATTTGAGGCTTTGCATGGTGACAATTGGTATGTGGTTCGGTTTGCGGAAACACCATGTAAGAATCGTTCGTAATTTCGCACTTCTATTTCGTTCGCACTTCGCGTAAGGTCTAAACGTTGCGACTAGCCTGCTCTAGTCCTCATCAGGAGAAATGAAACTTATTCTTGTGCAATGCAACCATTTATGACGTCATTTATGATCAGTGAGAGTATTAATCATAATAATGTTGACAGACAGCTTAATTCATTCATTCAATATTTTCTTATTTTGTGATACCAGCTTAATACACGTTTTCTACGTTCAATGTTTTATACAGGCCTATACACCTGGGTTTGTCGTGCCACAAACAGAGGTAGAACCAAAGCACAAACACGGTACCAGGTCATTGGTAAGTCTCAATAATCAGACAGTTAGATAATAAGGTTGACAACACGCTACGGCGTACCAATCACGAGTAATATACATCACATACACTTTTGGTTGGTAACCCGTTCATGCATAGCAGCTCTAAAAACCATGATTGTCCTATTAAACCGTACATTAACCTCAATCTACTTATGATAAACACGAACAATAACAAGCCAAACTATTGAGGGATATTTAATATTTGTCGCTTTCCTACTGACATGACGTAATCGTGTCTATTGTTTCTACCCTAGATTGATGAACGTGATGAATCCGTAGACTTCGGACTGAATATACTACTGGCGGAGAAATATTCAAAGGTAAATGAACATAGATTCCTTGTCACTCCTCTTAATTAACGATAGCAGGTCCATTGCGCCAGTCTTGGTAAGGAATACGCCAAAAAAAGAAAGCCCGCAAAAGTACATTCTCTAGAACACGCAGGACATTCGAGACAACGGAATTATTTTGTTCATACTTGCCTCTAAATAAACTAGCCAACGTATGTGAAACCAGAGTTAGATATAAACTTAGAGGAGATATACAAGCTACTGACATTATGGAAAGGGGCAGTATAATAACTGATAAAGAGTGATTCGTTATAGACAATGCTCCACCATTTAAAGTCTCAAAAAGTAAAACCGGTTTGCGACCTTTGACAAATCATTTCATTTGTCCGGTGATAAATCGGGCAACGACTTTTTAATACCAACATTAGTATTTAGACAACAGGTGTTATGCATAACTGATCTAAAACTGCATAATAAGTTAAAGGCCTATACACTATACAGACTACTGTTCCTAGAAGTTGGATTTTGATTTTCATGATCTCTTAAAATTATTGATTTCTTGACAGGAAAAGCAGGCATACTTGCAGTACCTGGTGGAAATTGCTGTAGCTCTTGGTGCTGATGAAACCATAGCAACCCAGGATATGACCAATCTGATTGACTTTGAGACAGCCATGGCAAATGTAAGACGTGCAATCTGTTTATAGCATCTCTTCAATTTTGAACTTGTGAATGAAATATCTTTACAGATTGTAAATTGTCTTTTTGTTCCAGCTCACCGTTATCCATGCTGACAGCGCTGTGATAGAAAATACCCTACAGGAGATAGGAATGGGTGAGGTACGTATAACTAAATCAAACTACATGAACTGGATTAATCAAAGTCATTAAAAAGCGAACAAAGGAAAAATTACTGGAGTGGAATTCGAACCAGCGACCTCCTTAATACCGTACCGGCACTCTTACTAGCTACCCAGCCATATGTTGGCGGTGACCCCAAAAGTCAATCTTCGTTCGTTTGGCAGTCAGAAGCCAAGAAACCACTCACATACTGCTATATCCCAAGGATCATTTCACCGATACACGCAGCATTAGCATTACAATAAAGCTAATACCTTAGGATTGTTATCGTTTTGTTTATAGATCATTCCTATGACAATTTTTGTTGTGCTCCTAACTTTATCTGCCTTAGATTGACTGGGTGAAGTTCTATACCCTGATGCTGCCTGCTAGTGTCAGCCCACCTGTTACAAATAGTGAACCTATCGTCAATTACAGGCCAAACTACATCGGGAATATGACCCTTTGGCTCAAAGATCAAGATGACAGGTGATCAGTTGGCGAATTTTGCTCACAACATAATTATTGTTTGTATGTTTTAGTTCAAACAATAGGCCAACTAATTTCATAATACTAAATCTAACTAACTTGTCTAATCATAATTCTAGAATAGCTAATTACATTGGTATATAACATAATTCTGCACGTGTCAAATAATCTACTTTCAGCTTCCATGGAATCTACTTTTATGTTCTCTTCCGACTTCTGTTTAACGTAATGCCACATTTTTAGTTGGCTTATTGTAATTTATAAACAGTAGTTGAAAAGAAACTCCATGTGACGCGACCGTTTTTAAATTGGTTCTAATGGAGCTCATGCCATCTTTGAAATTAGGTGTCACCCTAAGTTAACCATCAAATCAGATATGATCTCATTCATGACATTCGGATGATTCTTGCTCCTGTAGGGTAAAGGCCAACTACATGATCTGGAGGCTTGTAAGTCGCATGATACCCTTCCTAGACCAGACCTTCTTGGATATTCGCCAGAGGTACATAGACGCCGTCCAGGGAACGTCTTCAACCACTGACCGATGGAAGACTTGTGTCGACAACGTCAACAATCAACTAGAATTCATCACTGGAAGGATGTATGTGGATGCACACTTCCCAGAAAATGCCAAGCAAAAGGTTCGGATCTCATAGCTCATGAAAGAGGCCCCTACCTCTCATTCAGACTAGGGTAAATTTTGCAAATGATCAGAATGACCATCTTGAGAGGAAGGTGCTTGATGTTAAGTATTAAGACATCCGGAATTCCGTTTTTCCTCTCTTATTTTACAAAAATGACAAGAAGTCGTTTTCCTGGTCAGCAATTGTACCCTTTGACCTCTGTCCATCCTAGATCTGCCATTTTTTATCTCCCATTAAGTCTAAAATGCTTAATGACAGCACATAAATGGGACAAATTGCCAACAAAATGTCCCAGCTGACACAACAATCTTTGAAACGACCCTAATGAAGTCATTCTTGATTTTGATTTTTCAGACGCTGGACATGATCAAGAATCTACAGGTGGCTTTCAAGGAAATGCTGAAGACCAATGATTGGCTACAAGAAGAGGATAAAGGAGTGGCTGCTGAAAAGGTCAAAGTTCATGTCAAAGTTAAATCATTTCCTGAACTAATTATATGCTCTTGGCAATTCCACCTCTGTTTATCCGCCTCCAAAAATCAACCACAACCCGCCCCTTCCATCTTGCCCAATTCATAATGTCTTAAATGATCGGAGAATAGAAGTTCAATGTTTCTGTTTCAATTTGTTTTGCTACATCTGACGCTAGGTGGCAGCAAACTCCCAAGATCGAAACACAGTATGCTAATAATTGAATGACCTTTGACCTTGACCTTTGCAGGCCGATGCGATGGACATTGCTATTGGTTATCCTGAATGGATCAAAGACAATGCTCAATTGGACGCTGAATATGCAGATGTACGTATTTAAATTCCATTTTCATCAAATTAAACTTCACAAACTTGGTCCAATATCTAAAATAGATCCACGACAGTATGCCTACGATTCATTTCCTCAAGCATTGTGAAGTCTTATTCAAATTCAGTTATGTTACTGGCTATGTGATTTTTCATGTAGTTGTAATTAAGTAGGCTACGGTAGGCCTAAGTCCATGCAGTATAATACACAGTCATACACAAAGTCTTCTGCGGAATATCCCTATCTATCATGGAGTGTAGATCGATCACTTTTGCCCCAAACCAAGAAGCAAACACACAAACAAACAAACAAACAAACGCAGCCACAAACCAAGGAAAAGATATAAACTAACTAACTATAACTAACTAACAATTACAACTGTGTTATCTCTTGTCTACCCACAGTTGGTAGTCACAGACAATGAGTATTTCCAGAACAGCCTAAATTACCGCAAGTGGATCTCACAAACCACCCTAGCCACCTTGAGGGAACCCGTGGAGGAAGACTCCCTGTAAGTATGCAATGTGGATGCCCTCAATCTGGTAAATGTACCTGACCCATTACTAATTAACTGCCATAGCAAGAAAACTCGTCGTAACTTATTATCAATCGCAGTAGTTATTATGATGCCTTGCAGTCTTACGTAGGATATGGCCCTTACGATGCGTTATGCGTCGTAACTCGGGTTACGATCGATCGTAGGGTTTCGTGAAATCGACCCCTGATCTTACAATGTACAGATGATTGATTCAAGGCCAAGCCCTGGGATCTATATCAGTATCTCCCTGAGGAAGACAGTTTGCAGCGAAATAATGTCTATCCACATGAGATGGTAAAACTGGGAATTGAGGGAGGGGGAGTTGATGTATTTGACATTCACTCATGAAATTCTCTCTTTTATGTCACCAATAGATGGAGAATAGTAGGCCCTGCAGTGGTCAATGCGTTCTATAGTCCCAGCACAAATGGAATATGTAAGTTTATTTTGCCTTCTATTCATTAACTAGGTCAGTTTGTCCGTCCATCATTCTGTCCATGCCTTTATTTGTGCACGATATCAAACTACCTGTACATCAACAATAATTCAGTTTGTAATGGATGCTTCCTCGTTTACAGTGTTCCCTGCAGCTATACTCCAGCCACCATTCTACCACCAAGACCTGCCATGGTATGTGCTGTGTCTTCAATTAAAGCAATTATATCAAAGGAAACATCACCAAATGGATGCATAAATTGCTCTACTCATTTAGCAATGTTATGAGCTAGACAAGAGTTCTGCTATAGTACTATGCTCTGTGACCTTGGAGTGTTATCTGCTTCTTAGAACCAATATAGTAATTCTTATAAGACTCTTTCCTTTCTTATAGGTATTCGAATTATGGTGGTATAGGTGTTGTCATTGGCCACGAGATCACGCATGGATTCGATAACAATGGTAATTAAATGCTTCTTAGTCGAGAAGTGCTTTAAAACAAGATATTATACAAGCATTGAAAAACAGAAACATCCAAATTATTTTTCATTTCTGCGATTCACTAAGTGGGTCTGCCAATCATTATGCACTTACAATCGTATTTACTATTTCAAAACCACATTTAGGGCCTTCACGAAACCAGGCTTGTGGCTAGGCTTAGGACTTACCGTCATTTGAGGTCCCAAACGAAACGAAGGAATTGGGCCACATGACAAAGCCGAAGAAAGGCTCCAGCTTCGCCATGTATCTCAAGCCCTTCATTTCATTTAGGACACAAAATGACATTAGCAAGATAAAATCCTAAGCCAAAGCCTCATTTCATAAAGGTCCCGATATGACAACGTCTATGTACCTGGTCTAATTTGCACCGCAGGGAGGCAGTATGATAAAGATGGTAACTACAGAGTCTGGTGGAGTCAAGAATCCATCGATAATTTCATAGAACGAGCGCAATGCATCATTGATCAGTACTCTGGGTTTGTCATGCCAGAAAATAACAGAAACGTAAGTTTGTTTCCTTATTCAATTCATGGACAGCTATGACAACGACAGAAATGACAAATGACAAGGACCACGACAATGACAAGATCATTGAATATGACATTAAATACCGCGTTGTATTCACCATCGTAGTCTTGTGCATAATAAGCTTTGTGAGCACATATCCCATTTATTTATTTAGAAACAAAGTGACTGATTTGTCTAGATGACTGACAGGTGTCCTTAAAGCGGCAAAAATTAATGTGTGCATAATTAACTTTTAATCATCAGTTGAATGGCGAGCAGACGCAGGGTGAGAATATTGCCGACAATGGAGGTCTCAGGGAATCCTTCAAGGTAATGATAATTATCAATATGGACAAAAGTTGATCCTTTTCCTAAATTCCAGTGGCGTAATAATTAGGGCCAAATTTCAGAGGGACACACAAGTTTTTCTAGAGGCTCATACTATCAGTATAAGGCAATTCGAGATTTTAAATGGGTGGGGCCCCGACATTCAATGGGGCACGTGCCGTTCCCTCCCCCACCCCCAAGTTCCAAATCACCGCTGCTAAATAAATTCATCAAACAGGTTACATTTCATTATCAAAGTATTGGTTCCAGTTTCATCTGTGTATTTTAAGGGTTGGTAAGTTTTTGCTTAACTGGCTGAAAATCATAATGTACCCTCGTCATTGGTTTGATTAGCCATCATGTATGAAACATACACATTGACTTGTTCTCTTTTCCTTCTATGCAGGGTTACATGGACAACATACCAAAGCAGCCTGCCCTACCAGGAATAGACTTCACCGAGAAACAAATGTTCTTCATTTCATTTTCTCAGGTAAAAAGGAGAAGACATTTTATGAAAAAGGGAAATTCCAAAAAGGGAAATAGGGCCAGACTAAACCTACGGTACAATGTACTTATATACGATTTAGAGTTACGTATGAGTTATGCAAACTATGCGAAAATACACAATAAAGCACTATACTTTCCTATACATACTTCAAAGATTTACTGAATTGGATGTTATATTAACGATACTTTTTCAATTAACTTCACAAAAATATATAATTTTTTTTCTGGAGTGTCCCGAAGATCGGGTCCGTTACAAACGCATGACTAGGGATATGATAAGGTCTTCCTAATGGATCACAGCTTAATCTAATGACAGAGTTTCCGAAAGGCGCTAGCAGATTCATATCAATTATGTTAATTCTCCATTTGTTTAGATTTGGTGTAGTGTTCTCAAACCAGAGGGTGCTGATAATTACGTTGATAACCAAGTACACAGCCCCGGACGATACAGGTTAGTGCATTTAGAGTGTTGTTTTCATGACCCTAATTAACATATCACGTGATAAAAACTGGTTAAAGTAATAATATTTGTATTTTTGTTTTGGTTTTCTTCTCCTATTATAGAGTCATTGGTCCACTGCAGAATAATGAGGATTTCAGTGCCGCCTTTAACTGCCCCGCGGGCAGCTACATGAACCCAAGTACTAAATGCAAAATCTGGTACTAACTGCTGTGACTTACACTATGCATCAGTTCTACAAACTGAAGAAAACCGCTGATATATTATAGCCATATGGCTCACATTGTAATGTTTATACAGATACTATAATTATGACGAATCAGTACTGTCAGATTTTTAATGGATTTTGTACGATCATTATTTGCTTATGTGTTTTTTTTAATCTTGTGTTAACCCTAACCCCCCTGGGGGAATTATACTGTGTACCATCCTGAATCCTCCACAATCTTCCAATGGTCACACTTTAAAAACTACGTTCATCCTGAATCCTCCACAGTCCTCCAGTGATCTCACTTATACTCAAAATGAGAGGTACCTGAATCCTGAATCCTTCACAATCCTTCAGTGGCCATACCTCAAAAAATGCGTTTATCCTGAATCCTTGCCACTCCTCAAGTGGTCCTCACTTGAAAATGACATTATATCCTGAATCCTCCGAAATCCTTCAAAACACCAGAAGGATTTTGGAGGATTGAGGTTTAATGGTGTAATTGAATAAGATTTTACATATCAAGTGTTTGAAGTGTACTAAAGATTTATCTAAAAAGGTGAATGGAGTTCCCCACATGAGATAAACAAAGTGAATTGATTGATTCAGGATGTTCAGACATTTTCTTATTATAATAGAACTTACACATTGCTGCTGTTCCTTAATTTTTCCTATCATGAAATTATGTGCGTGATTGCTTTATCTACAAATCACAGGACAATTCAATAATTTGTTTATAATTTAAAGGGAAACCATTATTTGATCGATACTTTCGTCAACAGTGACCCTCTAAATTATATTATTATTAAATTGTTCGCATATCCAAATCACTGACACTCCTGACAGCAAATTCGACCTCAACATCAAAACTGGCAAAACAATTCAACCTTTAATCAAATTTCATTTGAATGTCAGTTGAAGATTCTAAACACCACTGATTGCCTTTAAGGTCACCCCTGATTGCTGTTGCATGTGATATTAAAATAATGAATTACAATATTTTTTATTAAATTCAAATATTTTGTGACAATAATGATGTAATGTTTTTTAACTAAATGAGAAAAGTCAATCTCTGTAAATGTGTTTTACCTAAACCTTTATAAATACACCGATCCAGTAGGCCACGCCCCCTGACAAATTGACCAATCACAACGCGTTATTTAAGGTCCGACAAATTGCCGCCATTTTGTCCGACAAAATGTTTTAAATTGTGTATTGTTTACTACACACTTTTCGTTGAGTTTACTTTTGTTTCGTATGTACAAGGCAATTCTATGAAAAATCCGAGTTTTATTCTGAACCATGGTCAAGCGGTGTTTATATATTTTCATGATATTTCTGACTCTCGATGCCCTGGCTGAGAGGAAATGTACATTTTTGGCCTTTTGTAAAACCAAAGTCCAACAAAGATAGGTGCGTTCGGTGGTTGAGAGTATGCGATGCTTCGTGTGTGGCCGATCTTGACACTTGATGTGCGTGCGCGTGTGCGTTGTTGCTAGGACGTTGCTATGGTGGGCGTGGCCTAATGGATCGGTGTATTGCTTAGATGAATTTTAATAATTCTATACGTGACCATAATTTCAAGTATAGCCTAGGCCTACATCATGACATTAAAATTGTGTACAATAAACAAAGCCAAAGATTTTATATGCGGCAATTTGATAGAATGTATTGCAATAATGTATTATCATTTGGAGAATTTCCTTCTGCTGGTAACGGTTCGTTTCAAATAAAAAACAAACAAACTTGCAGAACTTTGTTTCAAGAAGTTAAAAATCTGGCGTACTTTTCAGCTTTGTGCATTTAAGCAGTGTAACCTGCGTAAGGAGTACATGCGTGTTGCGTACAAATTTGGTTTCAAGTCACGATTCTCAGCGCAGGCCTAATCACTTCCATATAATAAACACAACATCACAAACAATGGCGGTATGTACTCTGGGTGAATGGCACGCGGTCAAAGAGAGAAAGTCTTCTTCAGTTGTACATAAGCATTCAGTATAGAGTGGGCTCACGCGGATGACACTGTATACTAGTGTACTAGGCCTATGGTCACTAATCCCAAGCCAAAACGTTTTTGTGATTGTAAATTCTGTACTCGTGTCGTACATTATGGGCTTGTTCGCTTGTTCAATGCATTTCTTCAGGGAAAGAATTCCACTGACGACCATCATTAATTTTGTACACAAACCTCCGGACCGACAGAGGGCGTTTTGACAAAAATTCTGCCGCTGCATTCGAAGTGTACAATTGTACTCAATTTGTAGGTCAACAAAATCACGTAAAAATCACTTTTCAGATATGCTTTTACCCTAGTGTTACACAGCTGAGTTTGAAGTTCATCATAATTTGTATCCGATAAATTTACTCTTGGAGGATATAATCCTTTTCCCGTAATGGTCATCAGTGAAATTCCTTCAGATTTTGAAGAAGTATGGTAGACAAATAGAAAAGATCATGAACGTAGGCTTACCTGAACGTGTCCGTGAATCCAGCTGTCTTGTATAGGTTGGTGGGGAAGGAACATCGAAGCAGAGGGGTGATAAAAGTCCAGTAATCCTGATATTCCTATCTCCAATGGTATAGTTTTAATAGCTCCATGGGTAGAGACACAGTGTAGCCTAGTATACGGACGGCTTCATGGCAGCAATAAACACTGACCTCGATATACATACAGGAGCTCAATCAGTAGATTGTTTGTTATCTTATTAATACGAAGGATATAAAACAAGCACATGTGCTCAGTTCTCCAATTGTTGTATTACTGTTAAGGGAAACATCACGTCACCAACCAATACTGCATACAGAAGTTGATATAAGAACAAACACGTGTCTTGCCATATAGATCATGCCTTGCATGATCTGGCAAACCGCAATGTGTAGTGAGGCATATCACAGTGACTGAATAAAGGATAATTATATGCAGGAATTAGACCCATTATACTCGGGGTAATTGTGATTGGATTGGAAGATTAAGTCATGACAAATTCCAATGACCGAGTAATTCGAGCACGCGGTTTTAAATGGCGCCCTCTTTTAATTTAAACGAGAATTTGCAGTAGTGTCAGTATATTATTTTGTACACCGCCAATCATCTTTTATTGAAATCTGGGAAGACGGAAAGCTAATCATGAGCAAAAGACCGGTGGGGAAATCCGGGACATTGTCCATGCCGAATATTCTTCTAACTTTGTGTTCCTTTCAGGAATAAATCGCACACAACGCATCAAGCATGAGTTAAAATTCATTTAAATTGATAAACATCACCGCAGTTTTAATCAAGAGGGCGCTAGTCAAAACCGTGCGCTCGGATTTCTGTAAAATTCGGTGTCAAATAAAATCGTGAACAAGCAGTATACTAAGAGCTGTTATAGTTTAGAATTCATAGTTTATTTTGTAATTTAAGTAACCTGTTAATGAATCGATATTATATTTTAAATCTTACAATAATAGCAAATTCATTATGATTTTGATCTTTTTCAATCATCCTAAAAAGTACTGCAAAAATACGGGTGGTTATATATGCCTGATAGAGGTGAAAAGTGGAATTGTAGGTGGGTGGGGTGCTCATATTTTAAATATAATCGGACTAGAATTGTCTCATATAAATTGAACATTTTAAGTGTTTACCCAAAATGGCACAACCCAACCCCGGAATTTAAACGAAACTATACTGCTTATTTCAGACTTGCATGTATAATAAAATTAACATATCCAACAAGGACTCTCTCATTTGAATATTTGCCTTGTACCAACTCTGCTTAAGTACACATTTAAATTATTTTAGAATTATTATAGTGGATTGACAATTAAGATACGGAGGTTTGACTCTACAAAAGAAAATCCCTTTTTTATGTTTGTAATAAAGATGAACTGCAATTTGTTTCAAGTCCAGTTCTGTGTAGATGCAAGTGATTCTAAAGGCCTTTTCACACGACGCTGAAACAAAAACCTCTCGACCATTGAGAAATTCTCTCATGGTTGCGAAATCTTACAAAAGAGTCATCGTGTGAAAGGACACCAACGCTTGAGAGTAACCGACGTCCCTGGTGAATCCTTGAGAGGTCCAGACCCATGAGAGAATTTCTCAATTGTTGATATTTTCTTAGCGTTGTGTGAAAAGGCCTAATACCATGACTCTATATTTAAACATCTGACATTTGAATAATAACAATAAGAATAGCATCTAAGAAGGCATACTAATAAAACAAAAACGAACAACATAAACTATTCAAAACTATCATCTCCACGATGAAAAACAAACAAAATTAGGATTTCTTGACCTAAACAAGGCATCTACGAAGCTGACATGACTACATTACGGAACGGAGTATAACCAAAATTAACAATGAATAACATAAAAGAACAAATTCACGTTGTTTCTAAAACTAATAGGAAAGAAATGGCATTCTGTGTTCAAATATCATCAATCTTATCTGCAATATAATTTGCTTTCAAATAGAAAAATAAATCATTTCTGAAAGGATGAGTACTTTTGCCCTTATAATGGTTTTCAAAATCAAACCCATCATTTGCAAAGAAGAAAGGAACATAATTATGATGACAAGGCTTCAACTATAAACAAAAGTTCTAAACTAATTAGCAATTATGGCGTGTCATTAAAACAATAAATGTCGTACAACGTGGAGAAAAAAAATTGGCATCCAGGTAATGGTTAAAGAAAAGTCGTGAGTTATGACTTCCTAACGATCGCAAATTAACTATACAAAAAATTGTACTTTTTTCAAGATGGCGTACACATTTTGTGATTCTACTGCAGATTTGTTCTACTTTTTAGTGCGAATTTGGATACGTAACTTGTCTGGGTGTAAGATGTGGCCTAAATGATATCAGTTCCTCTTAAGAACCCTTTCCCTTTGAACCTCCCAATAAAGATTGAGTTAATGAGGACCTTATTCCCTCAAGACATCCCGTGGTTGGATATTCTACCAAACTTTACATTTCTTTTCAGGATTCATATACGAGTCAGCCTTGCAGTTAAATGCCTTGGCGAAAGCCTCGCTGTTCTGGGTTGGTCCGATGACTCTGTTGGAGGAAAATGTAAAGAATCAACTTACTTCAAGAAGGTGAGAGCATCAACTCAGCTGAGGAGGAATATCACTGAACTTGGAACAAACCTCCACTAATCAAGGGACATTGTGTCCAATCAACTTGAGAATAGTATCCCTTTAGCTTGGGAGAAACATCAACCCAGCTTGAGATGAGTATCCACTTAGTCAAGGACGATCCACTACTTATTAGCTTAAGACGCCACGAACTTGAAATTGTTTCAAACTCTTGCACAAAGTACATGGAGCTTCCGGTCGATTCCACCAAACTCATCGTAACTTACTATCAATCGTAGGACTTATGAAGCATTGCAGTACCACGAAGTATAGGTCCCCCTACGATGGGTTATCTTCGTAACTCGAGTTACGATCGATCGTAGGTCTCCGTAAAATGACAAAGAACGGGGATGACCTTGCTCTAAATTTGAACAATTTTTAACGATTTGCAAACTGACGAATGGTTCATTATAAATGTTAAAAAATAAAAGCACATCTCCTAAACAGACAGACCTGCAAAAAATGTCCAGGGGCATGTGATGTCACTTAAATAGATATTTTTCAGGCGGAGGAGAGAGGAAAGGAGCTGGTAAGTGACCAGTGTCCAGTGAGGTGGAGTTATTTGAACTTACCGGTATCGCCCAGGACTGTGCGGATTGGTCAAGATCAATGATTCTACACCCTCAGTACGAAATAAACTGCACCAAACCTGCCACAAAACACAACCAAGTACCATTGATAATTGATTCAAAATTATTAAATTTAAATCTTAAATTTTAAAAGATCCTAGTCAAATATTGAACTCGAATGACACTTTTTAAGATCAAAAATCATTTTGGTGACTGGTTTTACTCTTTTCTGGATAAACACAACATTTCAGGCAGAACAATTTTAACGGTTTGTTTCTACCGTCACAATCTTTATACCCTGTAAGTTATAAGTGAATCTGTGGAGATTTCTTTTTCGGTATGCAACCAAAGTATGATACTACCTTTAAGTTAAAGACTAAAACATAAGTACAACAAAGAGGGATCAAACCAATAAGTAAATTGGAAACGTACATGAGCTCACACTTGTCGAGGCTTATGGTTTATGTATCAAGCCAGTATCTCGTACTTACGATGTAATTTACGATATTACTTCTGGTTACGATAATCATACCTGCCCGTAGGATAAGAAGAACATCTGCTCAGCATTCAGATCAATTCCTGGTAGTGTTTGTTGTTTCTTGCTGTTGTCATGGTAAGCCTAAAAGTTAAAAAAAAACGTCGGCGTTAAATCTACACCAGTAATGGCAAGTTATTTAAATGAAAATACACATGTACTTGAATTACAGGCAAACGAAAGGCGGAAAGTCTACGGAAAGTGTGTGAATTGTCTAATTTCAAGTCGTCGATCTTTTCCCCTCAAAATTGTGAACGAATCTTAATAAGCCTACACTCCAAACAGATAACAAAGAATGCACAAAAACTTAGTGCACTTCAGATAGACACAGAGCAAGAAGTATATTTTTATTTGAGAATAATTGAAGATTATTTATTTTTTGCCCTTACCTTCAATGACTCTTTCAGGCCTCCGTTATCAGCTATATTCTCACCCTGCGTCTGCTTGCCATTCAGCTGTGTACACAAATCAGAAAATGTTTCTTTTAGTAATCTGAACATTTGGGGCGCTCGCCATAAAAATGTAAATGTATACACTGATTATTTCGAGAATTTTAAATTAGAATTTGGTACATACAACATTAATATTTCGTATTAATCGATCCTTTTCAATCTTTCACGCCGTAGGCTTATGGTTGTAGTTAATCAGAGGACAATTTCATAGAGCTGCTTAAGCACAACAATTGCTTAAGAATTGAAAAGTCCTCCTTGATCAAACCATGGAGGAAGGAAAAGACAGAATTACCAACCAAATTTTCATGAGATGTTTACTGCTTTGGACTTGTATTCATCCATTGTTTGCTGAGCATAACATTCACAAGGAGTTTGGACTGGAATACTGGTTTTATTGACCAAGGTTTTTGGTGCTTAAGAAAATGTTGGTGCTAAAGTAAATGTTGGTGCTTACGCAAATTTTGGTGCTTAAGCAGCGCAGCTCTATGAAATTGGCCCCAGATATAAATTTCAATTTGATTCTTACATGTTGGCCATTCTGTGGCATGACGAATGCTGAATACTGATCCACAATACACTGGGCTCTATCCTTGAAGTTAGAGATTGATTTCTCACTCCACCAAGCTTTCAAATTCCCATCTTTGTCATATTGCCTCCCTTTTCAAGAAATCAAATTACAATTTCATTCAATCATACTTATTAACTTGTGGGCAGACAAAATAATGATATACCACCAAATGAAATAACAGGTATTATAAGGATATGAGAGGGTTATTCACCACGGTGGTGTGCAAACAAGGGGAACAAAGGTGATCAGTGTCACTGCTAGCGACGTTTCGGCTGCTGGTTCTGCTAGCCTTCATCAGGCAACTGCCAGACGAAGGCTAGCAGTTCCAGCAGCCAAAACGTCGCTACAAGCAACACGACATCGCGTGACTTTGATCACCCTTTTCCCAGGCATTAATTGCCACAAAATAAATCATTTTGACTCTGCTAGGAGAGCATCAACGATCTTTTTATAATACTCACCCTCATCGTCGAAGCCATGGGTGATTTCATGACCGATCACTACGCCTATACCACCGTAATTAACATACCTGGATAAAATAGAGAGCCATGGTTTGAAAAATTTACAATAATCAAAAAGTCAGACTGTGCAAAACTCTCTTACTGTCTACCCACCATGGAAACCTATGGCTTTTAGAAATGGAGGCTCAGGCTCAGGTCCCGCCATCATTTCGTGAATCCATTTTAAAATAGCGGGTATCAAGAAAGAGGCTTTTGGCTGCGGTTCTGAAGTAGTTTCTCAGGTTTGATGAAAAGGAAAACAGAGCTTCAGCTGTGGAAGATAGTAATTTGCAAGACAAGGGCCTCTTATTGTCAGCTCATCTTGCAAAGCAAATCAGAAAGAATACAAAGTATTAAAATAAGAAACATAAACATTACCAAGGCAGGTCAGCGTGATAGAATGGTGGCTGCAGAATACCAGCCGGGAATACTGAGAAGAAAAAGGTAAGGAGAAAATATCAAAATTTCACACGCCTCATCAAACAATCGGTAATGTCTGTCTACGTGAACTCATCGGATTGATTTCACTAAACTCATCGTAATTTACTATCAATCGTAGGACTTATGATGCATTTCAGCCCCTAGCAGAAGTCTTAGAATACGATGGGTTATTCTTCGTAACTCATGTTACGATCGATCGTAGGGCTTCGTGAAATCGACCCATAAACATAACAAGTGAAATGGCAAGCTTACCAATCTTGTTTTCTATTGGGCTGTAGTACGCGTTCACAACGGCTGGTCCCATTTCCCACCTGCAAGAAATTGATCGAAAACATTGTATGAAAATCTCCACTTTTAAGTCAAGGGTTTCGAAATGTTACTGTCGGCACCACGAGTTTAAATAATATGTTCATTTAATCAGTGCACTGTTCAATGTTCTATGTGAACATTTAATGCAATAATATAGCGACATGCTATCAACTTATAATGTACATCATTATTTTATGATTTATTTCCATATGAAGATACATACAAACTTTTATCCACAGGATCACGTAGAGTTCCTAGACTCTTTACCAGACTCCACTTGGAGTACTTCAAGCCATTCTCGTAGTAGGCGGCAGCGTCCAAATCTTCCAACTGTAAATCAAACAATTTAATCAAAGATCGACCCGTTGGTACGTTTGCATTGAAACGGCATACAACGTCATCAACATGTTTGGTTAACCATTTTGGTTCTAAACCAAAATGTTCTTTAAATTGCCATTAATGAATAAAATACTCGATTCGTTGTTAATTGTATACGACATAAAAGGTAACAGTGAAACCAATAAATGAATGGCAATGTTATATAAATATTAAGGGAGATTTGTTTTGCTTTTAGGTGGCGGGAGGCCGGAAGCCATAGGGGTTTTCACGAATAGAGACTCAGGCTCAGGCTCTGGCTCCGGCTCCATTTCGGGAATTCATTCTAAAATAACGGATATAAAAATAGAGGCTTTTGGCTGCGGTTCGGAAGTAGATTCTCTGGTTTGAAAAGGAAAACAGAGCTTCAGCTTCAATGAAAAACCACAACCTATACTTTCAGCATAATGGGTGACAGAGCCTGAGCCTGAGCCTGAGCCTGAGCCTGAGCCCCAGTTTCGTAAATCCCCATACTGGTCCTCAGCTTGACAGTTGCCTATCTGCTGCCACCAAGAGTTTCATAAAGTTCATTCATTACCAGAGAGCTCTAAGGTCGTGTCCCAAATCTCTGGCTGTGGCTGCAAATTACACACGCACCTATGAAAGCCACTAGCCAGTGACTGCGGCTGTTTCCATAGACTTGTGTGTTATTTGAATCCGCAGCCAAAGATTTGGGACACGACCTATAATTGAATCATCTTACCCCGACATAATGCTCGTCCAGTTGAGTGTCATTGGTAATCCAGTCCGGATACCCTACATTCACTCGCATAGCATCAGCCTGTCAATTACCAAAGATGATTCATTTATTCATTTACATTAAGGTCAAAAGAGGCAAAGTACATAAGCTAACGCCAAACCAACCCGTGAAATTAACAAATGTAATAATACATGGTTTAATTAAACTTAAATATCAATACATGTAATTTACAGCGATATATGTAATTGGTTCTGAACAAAAAACACGTTTTAAAGAGGTTCGCGATGACAAATTCGATTTTGATGTACCATTGATTGATAAATTCCCCAATCCTTAGAAACCGTTGACAACATTTCGAATTGTACCTATTCTTTCTAAATCTTTGAAAAGTCGAATAATTATCTCATGATTTGAATCACCTTTGCTGCAGCTACAGCTTTGTCCTTCTCTTCCAACCAATCATTCGAAGGTAGCATGTCTTTGAATGCAGTCTTCAAGTTCTCTACCATTTCATTAGTCTGCAAGATCCAAATAAAGACATTGTTAAAATGTTGAGAATATTCTCATCAGAAGTGACCGAGTACCAGTCATAAGGAAGATTCACAACACAAATACTTTGGCTGGGAACCAGTCTATATGCTACCGTCTTATGCTCAGCAAACAATGACCGAATACAAGTCAAAAGCAGTAAACATCACATGAAAATTTAGTTGGTAATCCTGCTTGATCGAGGAAGACTTCCCATGCTTAAGCACATTTTGTGCTTAAGCAGCTTTATGAAATTGGCACAGACACATTTACTGATTACTTCTGGGGAATGTTTCTAGAACACGATTGAAGAGGATTGACTTACTTTCCTCCTAGCGTCCTCTGAGAAATACTGCTGCACGTACATCCTACCCATAGCAAACTCCAAGACGCTACCCTGTACCTCCCCGATACAGCGCTTCCAACGGGCCGTTCGAGCCGAGGTACCGTGGAAAACATTCAAGAAATCCTGTCGAATGTCAAGAAACCTATCCCCTAGATCACCGATATGCGAGGTGATCAGACGCCATATCATGAAGTTTGCAACAACTCTGCCAAATAAAACGCCACAAAAGATATTAATGATAGATGATGATGATGATGTACAGCATTTATATAGCGTCATTTATCTCTGTGAACACATTCAAAGGCGCTTGCTCCACCAAAAGATATTAATCACTAAACTTGCTGAAAAAAGTAGATTTTGAGGCCAGATTTGAAGCTTTCAAGTCCAGTAATATTTCGGATTACGAAAGACCATAAATGGCAGATCACTCGGTATGGCGTTTATTCGACTTGGTATAATTTTAAAAACATCTGTGTATGACTTGAGCCTTGAAATTACAACTTGTCATGATATTCAAGGATTGGTCAGAGTGAAGTTCGGAGACATTAAGAGCCAAAATATGTCATGAATCCTTTAGATGAAAAGCAACTCTATACCGTTTTTATTTGATACTTGAGTTTAGACCAATGAGGTCCTCCATCGTGCACAGGTTTCATGCTGTCCAGAGGTACGGAGGTTCTGATAAGAAGTATTTAACCCACAGTTTCCTACGGTGTACTCGCTTACCCGTCTGGAGAAACGTGGGGCTTGAATATCGGATTAAGACACCAAATGTAACCTCTAAAGTGCACTCCATGTCATGCAGTAATTATTCTATTTCTTCAGTATCTGTTATTAGTTACAATATGAAGTGGTACAATCCAGCTTCCAACCTTTTCTCTTGAGTATTTAACCAAACTGTCATATTGGCCATGTAGTCTGGTGACTCGTTGATGATACGTTCATCATCGGGTAGAGGCAGGGTTTTAGACGGCAAGAGCTGGTTGTAATACAATGTCCAATTAATCTGCAGATGACAAAATGTAATTGAATGGAGTCTTGCATCTGATTTCATGATTTATTTCACCAGCTACGCCAAGAAATACCAATTTACAGATGAAGAGATACCAAAGTCTGGTTCGGAAAAACACATCAAATTGGACATACAGTTGTACATAATCAGCTATCGGCTTCTACCTAAAACAGCGCGTTATTGTTTGTTATCTTCGCAAATTAAACATGTGGGTTAAACTCAATATAATGAGCCTGTAATAAGGTTTCTATTTGGTGCTGTCATTTATGTCTCATTCAAAATATGAATTGCTTGTGTGCATGGTGAGTAGACAAAATGAAAGGATCCAAAATAAATAATTTGATTACAATTGTTATTACCATTATAGAAGAAAGATTGTTAGTGTGTAGCTGCATCTCAGGAGAGAACATTATGTTCTATTTTTCATCCCAACAAGAGAACTGAATCAATTTAAATTTGTTCAAAAAGGATTGATATTTAGATTGGTTAATATACCTCAGGGTAGGTTGTCTTTAGTTGGTCCAGAGTGAAGACGTTGTACAGTTTTTCAGCATTTCTTCTCTCTGTGCTTGGTACAGTCATCTTGATATTGAAGAAGTTAAAAATGACATAGTTTAACAATCTTCGTCCCGTTTTTATGACTAAGCAACAGTGGCGTCGCCAAGGGGGGGCCAGGGGGGGCACGTGCCCCCCCCCTGGAAAACCTTGTGCCCCCCCTCATGCCCCCCCATTTGAAATTTAAGTTGGTGAAAAAAAATATAGTATATAAAACGTTTGCCCCCCAACAATTGCTAGTGCCCCCCTTGTGCCCCCCAGACTCAAAAGTCTGGTGACGCCACTGCTAAGCAAATTTAGTGTAGTGTCAATTTGTTGTCCCGAAAAAGTGAGCCTTGTGCAGAATCATATAATCAAGAATTAGTGTGGCTTCGAAACATCTAGCATAAGGTTACAACACGGTGTTTTACAGTGATATATTTCGAATGTTTTTCTTTGCTTTAGTAATGTACTATACCATGTTTCAGATTGGTTTCCTTTCGGTGTTGGTAAGCTCTAAACTGCAAGCGAATTAAGTCATATTTACTGTCTCAAATCATTTACTCCAAGGAAAGGTCAACTAAGCTTGGTCTTGATCAGGGGCCAATTTCATAGAGCTGCTTAGCACAAAAACTCGCTAAGCATGACATTTCTGTCTTAACAAAAACCAGATTAACAACCAAATGTCCATGTGTTGTGTATTAACTTGCAATTGTTCTTTGGCTGTTGTTGGCTGACCATGAAAATCAAATCGAATTTTCAATGGTGGTTTGTTTTATTAGGCAAGCTATTTTTGTGCTAAGCAATTTGTTGTTCTAAGCAGCTCTATGAAGTTTGCCCCTGGACAATGTGTTCTTTTCTGTGTCATACGAAAAAAGGGTAAATTAAGATTATTTATTTGATTACCTGAGCAATTTGTGTCTCGAAATTCAAAACGGCGGCCATGTCCGTTTCAGCATCTGACAGGCTGGCTCCTAGCGCCACTGCTATATCTACCATGTACTTCTTATAGGCATCCCGTTTCTATCAAGATATTCATTCATACAGATAGACAGTAAATACAATATTACATAAACGCTGTAGTCAAGATGAGATAAGAAGGATGTCATGAAACAATGCATGGTTGCCATGACGAGGCGAACAAGAATGAGACAATATTCCAAAATAAGATGTAACAAAGCAAGCTAGATCTCATAAGTATACGATCTTGCTGTGGCATGTTTTCCCACCAAATGGTCGTAAGGAAAGCACTCGTGAACAAGAGTTCGAGGATGGATAGAAACTCATTCATTTCAAGTGCGTTACAAATCCAAAACATTTTTTTCTGATGCCAAGAGTTGTTACTGGTATATAACACTTGAAGCAATGCCATTCTATGACTGTATGATGTAATAATGAGACAATTATGATACTTCAACGTGGAATCTTGACGAAATATCGTCTACATTCTATACTGCCAGCTAAAACAGCTAGGTAAAGTCAGCAATAATTGTTGAGGAACCTACCTTGGTGTAATTGGCTTCCAGATAATACTCCCGTCCGCCCAGATACAACCCCGGCTGGTCAATCTTAACAGTGTATTAATTAAGAAGACAATCAAGAAACAATGAGAGGAATAGAACATCAGATGTAGGAATCCGAAAATAGTTGTTACAATGAGAAGTGCACAACTCTTTGTCTTCCAGATAAAATATAATGATAATGTAGGCAAGATCAAGTTTATTACTTGTTTTTATTTTCATGTACGTATTGACTCTTGTATTTGGTCGTGCAATTTCTGCTGCCAACATAGATAATTTAATAAATAACACTAAATATCCATAGAGTAGGAAGTTGGAAGAGACTCAAATCTCTAGGTATACCTTCAAGACATGTACGTTGGAGTTTTTATCATCAACTCCAATCCATGAGGACAGGACAGCATCTGAACCGTACTCTTTATTCAGACCAGCCAGGAGGTCCTCAAACCTGTAGGAAGCTTCGTCCCAGTTGCCTCCAGGACTTGTACCAAGTACTGGCCATCCTCCAATTTTCACCAGAGTGTCAACTAAGGGCTTAGCGTCCAGCGCGTCTATGGTCTCTGTGAAATGTGAAAGATCAAGAAGATAAGGTTACTTGCAACCCAACGAAGAATAACAACAGGAAAACAAGTAAAGTTTCTAAAAATTTCCACGTGTCCTTTCTTAACATCATGAGAACAAACGATGGATGATTTATATTATAAATTGACAGCGAAGTGATAGTGTGCAAGATTCCATTTGATGTGCGTTTGTGGCTCTTGAAGGAAATTCCTTGCCAGTTGTAAGAGCCACGAGAGCAATGGTATCCTATAAGACGCCTAAGCTTTACTGACGATGAGTTATAACACCTGGGGTCGATTTTACGAAGCCTTCCGATCGATCGTAACTCGAGTTACAAAGGATAACCCATCGTATCCTATGTATGGCTGCAATGTATAGTCTTACGAATTGGAGTAAGTTACGATCAGTTTTGTGAAATCGATTGCAGGCTGGAGAACTGGAAAACACCGAGAAGAGTAGGATAAATCCCGAGATGATCTGTAGATCTGTATGGTCAGTCCAGTTCAGAACACGTCATTGGATGCATTCGTTTAGCTCCCCCGGGTCGACACCAATTAACCTCGTCCACATTCTCTCGCTTGTTTTGAGCAGTATATAACGACCATTCCCAGTCAAGGGCTGACCCGTGTTAGCTAAACGAATGTACCCTTAGTAATACTGTGCGTGTCACTCTGTGTGTGTGTCTGCTTGAGACTAAACAAAATCTGTTTGACAGTGAATCCATCTGTGTGTCTGTCGGTGCGAGGCTATCTTGGGCCAATTTCATAAAACTGTTAAGCACAACAATTTGCCTAACACAAAAATGTCTCGCCCAATAAAACAAACCCCCATTGAAAATTCCAAAGACCAATCACAAGTGATACACAACAAGTGGAAATTTGGTTGTTAACCCTGTTTTTATTAAGACAGAAATGTCATGCTTAGCAAATTTGTGTGCTTAACAGTTTTATGAAATTGGCCCAGGCTGCTTGCTTATTGACTTACCCATATCAAGACATGACTTGTAGTATTTCCTGGCGTTGGTAATAGCTCTAGGTTCATCAAGCACTGCATCTTCCTCAATCAAACCTGGAACGAAATCAGATGACACTAATATAAACAAAATAGTTTCAGAGAAAATCTGCCATACTCAAATCCCTGTAACTACAGCATCAGTCTTATCGTCACTAGTTTGAAGCAAAGTAACATTTTCATATCCACGCGGGAAAGAAATATCCTTTGATAAACAAGCAGTTAGTAGGCCTAGAGATTCAATCATAGGCCTATTCGTAGCTTTGGTCCCCAAGCGCGGATCAACCAATCAGCTTACAGAAAAGAGTTTGGTATAGACGCACTCATTAACCAATAAGAATTAAGAACATGGGAACTTCATGTCAGTGGTAATGTACAATAAGTATAATATACTTCTGCATTTGATGGTCACGTCTTCATCCAGGCTATTGAATGAGCTGTAACTTGATCGATCCTGGGGTATTGTATGTTTCTTCACCCATCCGCCGCACGCATACTGGTAGAAGTTGTCACAGGGTTTCGTGCTTTTGTCCATAGTGTCCAGGAAAGTCGCAGCTAGAACAAAAAGCACAAATGTTAACATAAATGTTTTGATAACAACGAAACTGTACATCGGAGTATATCCTGGTTGCCCAATAAGGATTGTTTACATACTTCAGTGCGTAACAACATATTCGGGATGAGACTTCAATGGTATACCAACCTGATTTGATGCACTGCTCTGACATACAAACGCCATCTTGTTGTGAAACACAATCTTGATAACTCAAAACGAAATGAACTGTGGGAAATAGTAACACAGCAATAATCAAATTATGTTATTAAAACATGTCACTTGCAAGTTGCAAACATTGTTTAAAAGCTGACTTTTCATAAAGAAAACATAATCAGCATTAAATGGAAGCTTTTTAACAACCAAAGGTTTTACCGCATGTCTCATGCCTAAAATCGGCATCGATTGTTTAGAACATTCTTGATTTTGACAAGTCTGAAACTTGATTTTAAAACAAACCTGTTCTATTTCCTAAAATGAAAAGCATTTTCCAAGTATTATAAGTATAAAGTAGACCAAACAGAGGGATATTTACCTAATGCAATGGTAAGACTTAATACCACCAGTACTAGTATGACTAGGAATGCTATGAAGGCTTTGCTTGGTTTTTTAATACCAATACCGCCATCTAGGACTAGCTCCTCACGACTATCACGCCTTCCCATCCTGAGTTTTTCCAGATGGATAATCTCCGTCTTAATCTGGAAAATCGCAAAACAAACAAACACGCAAAGATTAAACATGAGCAAAAATGGAAGACTTTGCTGAACCGGTCTTCAAGTCAACAGCGCACGCGCACACAATTGTGAGCATGCGCGCTTTGTTTTGCACCTGCACTGTTGGGCGTGCGCGTGCGCTGTTGACTTGGAGACCGATTCTCTAAAGTCTCCCATTGTCGTCACTGACCCCCAAAACGATAACATACACGGGTTTACACTTCCAAAAGTGCGCATGCGTGATAGTGCCTCGTTTCGAAGTCGCGATAAAAACCGCAGAAGTGTAAACACGTGTATTGTCTTCGACAATGGACGGGCTTACACTTCGAAAAGTGCGCATGCGTAGAAGTGCCTCGTTTTGAAGTTGCGATAAAATCCAAGATGGCCTCCGAAGTGTAAACCCGTGTATTGATTATTCAGACTTGAAATGGAGACTACGCGATGCGTGCATGCATTGCTGTTTAGCCTTGACACCGATGGTCGATTTCGTTTAGCAGACGGCAAGATAAAGTCAGTGATGTAACCATGGCGTAACCATGGTGTTATCACGAAGTTGCTATAGGGATAAATTCTAAAGAGGCACATGAACCGGCAGCATCACCTATTCAAGGACTCAAGGAGGAGGGAAATGAGACAATCAAATTCAACATCAGAGAGGCAGTTCTTACAAATTCCAGATTTCAAAATGAGAGGGGGGAACGGCTGGGGACACCATCATCCAGTGGGGGATACCTTATCCCCAGCCATCTGTTACATCGCTTTTCTATGATATTTCTATGATATTTTCTGTGCTATTTACTAACATTCAAATACTGAAAGCAATATAGGAACGAAATATCATGTCTGTAGATAACAGAACATAAGGCTTTATCGAATATAAAAAGATGTCTGGTTTAGATCTTTAATTTGTTTTAAATGCTGCCATTTTCGATTTATAAAACCAGTTTGAAACAAATAATATAATGCGCATTTTATGATATTTTCTGTGATATTTTCTGAGATATTTGCAAATACATAAATACAAATACTGTTATAATGAAAGCAATGGGCATAATTTATTTAGTAGCCTTTAATTATCATTATGAATCTTTACCATCACTGATTTACAACTGCATACTTAATTATTAATCAGTTACCCGCATTTATCATTAATCTGGTTAATTGGTGTTCCTCGCTACAAACCATTACGTAGCCTCCATTAGTTACATTTTTACTAAAGAGTAAATGCATGCATCAATTCCAAACCAAATACAAGATCACAATGACAGTGCACTGATCACGGGTATCAATGCACGTGATTCAATTTGAACGTAAAACATATAGATGAGGATAGATAAGAATCACGTGATGGTTGTGTTTATTTGTCAGCATTTTAAAGGTTCAAAGTCAGCAAGCCTGCAATAAATGGGGGTATTAGGGAGACACGTTAGCGTCTAAAAGTGGACATTAGGGAGACATCTGGACTTAGGGAGACTTTTCAATGTCTCCCTAAGGTACCACCTACCTTTTAAAGACATATTTTTAATGTCCATATTCTAATATAAGACAGAGAATGCTCTCAATTTGAACATTTATGTCAATTTCAAATTAATTGGTTTGGAGGATGTTTAGAAATAGGTACGTAAAGTTTGTGCACGACCCAATGGGGAAGTCTCCCTAAGGTCCCACCCTCGGTTGTTATTATAATAATATTATCTCGCTTGGCATGACAGGACATGACTGCATGTAATGAGATGAAATCAGGGAGGCAGAAATGAAATGATGGAATTAACCAAATGCACGACGGTCCCATCCCCACAGAGCAACATTTGGTGATGGCTGCAATATGTAGTTATCTTGCAATCGTGACTAGACCTGCCAACTGGACTGGCCTGTAATCGATTGGAAAAAGGACTGTTGACTAGATGCCGAGCAAATCAATGTGAAACAATCATGGACTGTGGTCGAAACAAATCTGTTTGTGTCTCCATAAGCAGATTATACCTACGAGGCAAACAACACCATGTTATTCATATGATAATAATAATTATCATAATTTTGTATAACTGAGTATGGGACCTTAGGGAGACATTCCCATAGGGTCGTGCACACACTTTACTTACCTATTTCTAAACATCCTCCAAACCAATGCACTTGAAATTGACATATGTTCATATTGAGAGCATTCTCTGTCTTCTGTTAAAATTTGGACACCAAAAATATGTCTTTAACGGTAGCTGGTACCTTAGGGAGACATAGAAATGTCTCGCTAATTCCCGATGTCTCCCTAATGTCCACTTTTAGACGCTAACCTGTCCCCCTAATACTGTCCCCCTTATTCCTGAAACCGCCCCAATACCATTGCTGCATACAATGTTTTTTTTTAATGGATTTTCGGTCTGTTTTCCCTACATGCTAATTTTCAGAATCGTCTGACATTTATTGCTATGGAATACGCTTTATATGCTGACAAATATTCATCCCAGAAATTATCATAAATATTCTCCATGCTAGTGCAATTCATTGCATGCATAATGACTCATTGGTTTTGCTCAGTGCAGAAATGGGACATCATCTGAGCGAGTTGATTTTAAAAACAATAATTCGGCATGGCAAAAGGCTCTCAGTATACGATATCATGATGAGGCAAATGATCGTAGTGCCAAGACGCAAGATTGAATCATATGAAGATTGTGATGCCCGAAATCCACGGGCTAAATAATATTTGGAGAAGATTTGAAGGGGGAAACGATATAAATATCTTGGAAATTAACTGCAAATATTTACCGATTAAACAACACATGTATTTATAATAATGGAACCGTATGTCACTTTGCATAATCTACAGCAAAGTGTAAGTCCACTTGTTTTAATACAGAAAGTAATGGACATAATGACTGGAGAATCTACTACAATTAATTTTTGTAAAACAAAATTTGAAAGCAATATTTCCTTCCATCCTCATGTAAGGAAGTGATTTGTGAACATCTTATTGATCTCAAGTCAGCCATTTTGTGGCCTCTATCGCCTGCTTGCCAAACACTTAACTATAGCCAATGGCGACGACACGTACACAAGTCCAAGCAGATAAATAATGGTTTAAGTGAGTCAAGTGTCCGTGATTAATATAGCATGTAGTCAGTGGCGCACCCACGGGGGGGGGGGGGCTCGGGGGGCTTGAGCCCCCCCCCCCCCCCCCCCCCAACAGGGTCCCTGAAAACAAAAACGAAAAAAAAGAAGGAAAAAAACGAAAAAAGGGGGGGGGAGAGGGAAAGGGAGAAGAGGAAGGGTCACAAAATGTTTTGTGGGAGAAAAAATTTCTTTGAGCCCCCCCCAAGACAAAATCCTGGGTGCGCCGGTGCATGTAGTTGCAGGATAAATAACAAACTACACCATTTATCGGCCGAATGCAAAAGTTCGAGCAACACTGTCACTACACAGGCCCCTAGTATAACGAGGGCTGCAGGACGTGGCACAAGGCAGCTTGAGACCTTAGCATGAAGGAAGGATACGCCCCCTCCAGCTGGGCTTGCATAACCATGGAAGATAAGACGTTTCCTTCTTCCTCCATGGAATAACCACGGAGGAACTCCGACCATTCCTTCATCTCCATGGAGTATTTTTGTTAAATTATTAAAAGAGACTCAAAGTGGCATGGAACATGGGTTATTTCACGGTATAGTAACACGGCCCTTGCTCTTTGCTTACCATGAAGGGGTCCTCCCCCTCCTCACGGCATAACCATGTCACTTGACCCTCAGTACATGGAGGAAAGAAGCCCCATGCTAAGAATTAACAACCCCATATCTTACTACAGCTTCACTATACCTCATAGTCTATACAACCATGCATAATATCGTAACAGCCTTGACACAAATTCTATCCCTGAGACTGCATGCATGCATGTACACATGTTTACCAGATAATTTATTTCGGCCATGTCTGATTGCTATAAAGCCAGCTCCACACGGTCGTACCGTACACGGAATTGTGTTCATAGTCCATACACTCACCTGCTTTATTCCCTGTACGATTTGGGCCTACACCACCAACCTCTGGCCTCAGGATTCGATAGACCGACCACCCTTTCAGTCAGTACCCAGTAGACCTCCGTACACCTGTCTCACCGGCTGACAACTTGTAAATAATCATGAAAAACAATCGACATGACTTGGTGATGTGGAAGGCTAGTACATACAACCGCAGTACATCACACAGTGTGACTATAGATTGCCCTCTAGGGATGAATGTGTGATATTAATAACAGCAATATAAATGCTCTCGTGTCAGTCAATAAACTACACCCCTACCGGCTTGCCTTGTGTACGTTCGTGCTCGGCAATAGGCCCTCGCATTCGTGAAAAAGCAACCGTATTCCTGTACGTTAATACCTGCTCCGTCACGATTTTTGTAAAATTCCAAACCATTTGGGATTACTATTAGTATTTACACAGGCAAGAGCTAGGACGGGTCAAGCGTGCAAGGTCATGTACCGGTGTGTGAAAGGCTGTTCACTGCATTAAAGGTAGTATCATACTTTGGTATGAAACCAAAACAGAAATGTTCACAGATTTACTTATAACTTACAGGGTATGAAGATGGTGTAGGTAGAAACATACCAATAAAATCTTTCCGCCTGAAATGGTGTATTTATCCAGAAATTAGTAAAACAACGACCGAAAATCTTTTTGATCTTTTAAAAGATCAAAAATAAAAGAGAAAAGACTTAAGAAATACTGTGGCTGTTGTTCCACGATTTTCTCAAAAAGGGGGCACCGTATGGGACTGAAATTTTCACAGATGACTGTAACTGTATCTATCTTGATATTTTTGCCCATGAATCTGTATTTCTTTGACAAAAAACAAAGTATGATACTACCTTTAAAGGTGCACTCTCCCCTACTTATACCGAGTTCCCATTGTACATCGCTCGGGGAGCACGAGCAAGGAAGAGATTGCTCAATGGTATTGGAGGGACCATGGAGGAAGAAAGCTTCCTCCATGGATGGACTGAGTATAATATTATCCAGAGGCGGATCTAGCCTGCAGGAAACAGAGAGTTAAAAATCCAAAAGTGCATTTTAGATGAAATCAAGTCATAAACTGAGTCGCAATCATGAAGAAGGTGGACCTGAAAAACATATCCAGGGACATCTAAAGGCTCTGAGGAGAAAAAAAATTGTCGAGATTTGTGTATATTGCAACTTTAATAATGGCGCCCTCTGTCGGATTGTCAAAGCATGCAGGACTCGACAACACAACGGTAAAAGGCCGACCATGGTGCTCTGACGGACTATTCATTTTGCTGGTTTCTAACATCCAAGAAATTGTTATAATTTTTACAAATTGTACTTGAAAATCATCCTCCAAGTTCAAGGTCCGTCACAGGCTTATTATGAGCATCATATAGACACATGTCCTCCTCTTATCAAAACGGCAAAGTAGGCCTAATTAGCATAGAACAATTAGGCATATCATGCACATTGTAAAAGAGACACTTTTCTTTTCGTAAACATTTAAATTGATTTTTATTACAAAATTCATTCCATTTCAGAAATGTTTCATTCAGTTTTCAATGTTAATCTTTAAACAATTTTAAAAATCTCATACTGAACTTTAAAAATGCACGTTTAGAATTCGAGAATCCATGATAGATTTTTAAACTTTTGAACTTCCCATTTTCTTTGATCTGTTTTAACCTTGCAATTCAATTCGAACAATTTGTATGATGGTAATACGCCGAATATCGACATGGACATGATGTATATTAAAATATGTCTATCGTGTTCAGAAAGAATGGAAAATGGCAGCCAAGCACAACAATACGTCAATATCATAAATTTTATGTTGAGCATTTTACAATATTGCCGTCATTAAAATATTACACCGATTTTATTAATTGTTAAATACAAAAGTACAAAAACATATAATTTTAGTATACCTGACACATCATCAACAACTAACCACCTTATAACTTGAGTAGTCTGTTACACTCCGTCTTTACGTCTCCGTTTTTTTAGAAAATATTTGCGTGACTCTGTGATGATAAAATGGTAAGCTTGTTTATTTTGTAAACATTAAGCCCAATTCATTTCTTAAACATTTATTTAAAAAGTTCGGTTCATGCGTTCCTGTTAAAATAACAATTCATAGCTTCAGTTGTTTTATATCATCAAATCGTGAGCCCAAGACCCTGAAAATGTTTTCAGTTTAGGTCTTCATTTCCATAATAATTCATCGAAAAGTCTGATTTTTGAAGCCAATTCACGACCCGTTTATAGGTGGTTGAAGACGGTGCAAGTTGTGGCACGTGTCGGTCCCCTGCTAGTCGCTCAAGTTGTATGGCACGCTCCATGTGTTGGTCATTCAACCTCATCCAAACTCTGATGTCCAGAGCTTGACCACCTGTCAGATATGTAGAGCCATCGCTGTCTGAATGCATGACATTCTCATCAGTACCTCTCGCCTGGTCATCTTGATCATTCTTCATCTCATGTTTCGGACCATTGGCTGCGCCCTTGAGTAAACTCGGAACCTCATCGGGACCATCTTCGCTTTTGTCGGAAGAGGAAGATGCCTCCTTTGTCTTTTGGCTTGGCTCGAGGTCATCACAGTGATGGTTTCTACTAATTCCACCTGCGCCTTGTGTTCTCAAACTGCCAGTGAGACTCTCTGGCTTCATGAAGCCGTTGCTTGCTGAGGTTGACTCTTCGGTAACGATCCTCAGTGTTTTGGTCAGGTTTGAGAAATCACTCCCTGAAGGAGAGGAGATCGTAGCTTGGTGAAGGTCTTGACTGGCTGTGCAGCCTTCAGGAGCATCCTCAGATTTGCCCGAGACGGGCAACATCGGCTCGCTCAGGGGGCGTTGACTTTGTGATCTTTTGTCTCCATCCTTCTCACCTGCTGAATCATCTGGAAAACTAATATTCAACTTTGTGGAGGATTTGCTTGGACAGTTGGACCGAGCTGAAAATGTAGAAGTACAAGCCCGACTCAAACTTCTTCCTTGTGTCGCCACGCTGCAATTTCCACCTTTTCCCTCTTGACCACTGATATGAGAAACGTCCAAGAAATGTTCTTGAGGGTCCTTGCTCTGTGAAATTGATCCTGAGGTCAACATTTCCAGGGATGTCAGTTGGGTAAGACTTCGCGAAGAAGAGCTGTGTGCAGCTTTCAGCTCTTGGACACGTTCTTGCTCTTCCGGAGGGCCACTCGTCGGTGCCAGAGAAAGAACCTTTGTAGCATTTGTGACAGGCTTAGCGTCAGTATTTGGCAACGTCTCTTTTGAATTAGATCCTCTGGCAGGTTCTTTTACGCCAGGTGAGCGACCCTGACTCTCCTTGGGACGTTTCATCCAAGGAGGCTTGCAAATGAAATCTAGCTCATTCTCCGTACCTTGGGATAGGTATCTGTCGAGGCTGTCGCGTCCAGATGCTGTCGAGCTATCAAAGAATCGTTCAGCTTCGTTGAATCTACCGAATTCGGGGATTTTCTTAGAGGCAGGGTGAAGATCTAAGATGTCGACCTCGCCATTTGGAAGAGTAAAGCAAAACGGTGAGACAATGTCCAGAATTTCTGTCGAATCCAGTCCCGAATTGGCCTGGACTTGACCACCAATCTCAGAGTCAGAATCCAAGGCCATGAGCAGATTGGAGACAACGTCGGTATCGTCTGATTGAAAGCCAGAAGAGGTGACACTCGTCTCAGTCAGTAGCAGGATGATGAGTTCATCGATGTCCAAACCCCAGCTTGATGTCGAACTTGAGTCTCTACTTATCGCCAGGTCGGAGGTCGCCTCAAAGCTTTGACTCTTAAAGGAAGAGTTATCCTGTGTGACATTCAGGGAGGAACCGCAAGTGTTGACGCTGGTAATGTCGCACTTACTCAGACCCGATTTCAAATTAGATCTCGACTTTCCAGACCTCCTTTTGGTGCTCGCTTTATGGTTGTTGTTGCCGTTGCTCTTTGTTGTTTCTGCATTTTCTGTTTCGTCTACCTGATGGGTTACTGGTTTGGGTTCGGTCTGGTTGTCATTCTTTTCCTCCAGCTGCAGCAAGCTGAGATCAAGACGGAGCTGTTGTCGAATCTCCTCGGGTAGATGAGATGCATCGCGGTTAGTTCTCCTCCAACCGGCTGGCCAGGGAACCTCATAGCACCATTCTTCATTATCAGTGCCATCATGATCTTCATCATCACCGTCACTTTCATGGGATTTAGCTTTCATCCCTCCCTCGCTTTGAGTTTGAGCACCGACTGGTGGGTTGGGAGCGCTCAAACCTCGAGGTGGACTTGACGGTGTGGAGCTCACTTTGTCCAAACCTGGCATCACCTCTAAAACAGGATTTCTGTTGGGGTGACAAGCCTGCTGAACGCAGCTGTTGCTCGTGAGGAGAATGTTTCCATCAGGCTGACCCGTAGAAGGTTGCTGGGTCTCTGCGTCCGCCTTGACCCCGAGCTGCTCCTCTGAGTGACAAGAAGAGTTCTGGATGCCGTACTTCTTGTCATCGACGTCATCACCGTTGCTCTCCAACGGATCTGTGTTGGCGTTGTTGTTGAAGGAGAAGATGCAGCGTTGTTCCTTCATCCCTGTGAATCCCTCGACGTTTGTAGAAGCAAATTCGGAAGAAACATCTTTCTTCAAGACAGGTGAGGCGTTTTCATCACCCCGCTCCTGATTTTTCTTTGTGTTTTTCCTTCCACCATGGGCATTTGCTTTCGAGTCCAATAAAGGGTTCAGTTCCTTCCGTCTGCTGCTTGTGCTAGCTTTAAGGGTGTTGTTTTCTTCCTTTAGACGAAGAGGGGGTAACCTGGATGGGAAACGGAGTCGGTCTGATGTGATGACGGTTGCTTCTACATCATCGTCTTCGACTGTTAATTCCTCCGTTTCATTATCTGCTTCATCTGGTCTATTCCCGGCGGCTGTAATTCCATGGAATTTGAGACCAGATCCGTTTGGGTTCTTGGTGACGGGGGCAGGGAAGTTTGTAGACTCCACTTCTCTTTGTTGTGTGGTGCTAGCCTCATCACCTCTGATGCATGTCTCGTCATTGCAAGAGGTAAAGTTATCTTCATCCAGCGGTATCCCTGTAATGTCCAAAAGTTCATCGACGGAAAGCTTGGCCAGTAGCTGTGGCGTCAGGTCTTTGTCTTCCACTGACGCTAGACCTGATACCGGGCTCTTTGCTTGTAGGTCCCGCCCCATACCCTTAGGATTGGAAGTGAAGAAAATCTTGGGCTTGTTCGGTAGAATGTTTCCAGGGAGGCATTTGTTGATGGAGTCATTTGAGACATCGGGATTCCGAACGAGTCGTAATGCATGCTTTCCTTTCATGTGAAATGGCTTCTTCTGCAAGTTGTCTCCTGACAAAAAAAAAGAACACAAGAATTAAAATTGCGACTTTTATTTTTAAATAAATGTAGATTTTCCACTGCAAGCTAAAGAATATTGCCTTTAGGGTATACAGGTCTTGAGAAAAAAAAATGCTTGGATTTAGGAGGGTCTGACAAAAGGCCAAAGATCCTGCTATATAGGATAGAAACGCGTCAGGCCCTCCTATAACTCCAAGCATTTTATTTAATTATTTCAGGTCATCATTTTGGCTGATGAGCAGTTTGCAGCAGTTTATTACTTGTATAGAAAAACGAAGATGGTGATTTTAAAGAAGAGAGTAAAAGTTAATTAGCTTACCAGCTTGCCGATGACTTGGCTGTCCTATGATAGGCACATGCTGGGGCGGGGGGCTCATCAATGCGTTTTGGCGTACTCCATATTTCTGAACACGGTCAGCAAATTTAAGCCCTGTTCAGTAATAAAAACGGAAATAAATACTTTTAAGAGAGAAAATGTCCACAAAGACAGCTTGACGACTAAGAGGACTGTGCATGAATACAAGCTGTAAAAGGCTGAAATGATGTGGGTCTTCATCAAGAAATGATATAAAATCATAACGGTTATACACTTTGAGGTTTGAAATCATTTGAAACATAAGCAAACATTTTAAAAGGTTGACCCTCGATGAAAATAATGTTATACCTACCTTGATTTAATTTATCAAGGCACGATCGACTATCGCCCTTATCTTCCAGGATCGTAGGTTGCATGGTTTTTGTAGTCTCCACTACCACTACAATAAAACAGATTAATTAAATCAGAGAATGCACGTCATGATATAATTGGCTCTTTTGGTAGTTTTTTCACTGGTTAATTTGGCGTTTGGAAAACTGTCAATACTTAAAATTTTCAGGAAACAGTTACCCTTCGTGTAGGCCTATCCTGAAACATTTTGAAGAGTGAAATGATTGTTCACGAAAAAGAACGTATACTCACTTATCTTGAAGCACAAATCTTGATCAGTCGCAAAATTAAATAGCTTGTAATTGTAGAGCTGCTTGTGTGCAGTAGCATCAATAAATCGATAATAAACTAAAAACAAACTTCTTGTTGATTAGCACACAAAGTTTGTAACGCGTAACTCGGGCATTTGCGCGTTAAAAATGACGTCATAATTGAAATAGAATACAGATTGTGGACCCATTCAAAACCATTGTCATTCAAACTACTATAACTTTCAGTAAATTTATCATTATTATTTGTTCATGCCGATAATATTCTTTTCCGAATGTAAGATTTTCACACAGAATGCATGATATTTTATCGTTCTGGGTTATTTTTTATTATTTTTTTAAACGTTCGCTTTTCTCTCATTGCTCCGAGTGAGTTACGCGCGCGCGTAGAAAGAACTTGGCGCGTATTTTTTCAAAGTTTTCGCGCCAAGCCATGCGCCAGCTATGTTTTCAATGCACCACATGAGGCTACAGGCATACACCATTAATTATTCGGCAACAAAATAGCTTTTAGGTAAGGACAATAGAGCTATTATGTTATGTTAATATAGCTCTATGGAAAGGACAGCTGATTTATGGTTTTCTCATTATTTCACTATCACAGGGGTTATGCCGTAGTGGGATAGGCCTATGGGTGGATTACCAAGCACTGTCAGTACATGACCTGGATGGAGGTAGGAAAAGAATCAGTGCATGTTTGATAATTAATAGGCCTATGATCAAGACGAAATCCAATGAGTTACTGTATAATTATGTCCGCGGTCACCGATAATTCTTGCAAATAATCACCAAGGATATTAGGATAACTTGATCAATAATCACCACCGTTAATTAAAGGTAATATCATACTTTGGTTGATGTCAAAGAAATACAGATTCATGGGCACAAATATCAAGGAAGATACAGTAACACTGTTACTAACAGTCATCTGTGAAAATTTCAGTCAGTCCCATACGGTGCCCACTTTTTGAGAAAACAGTGAACTTAAAACGGCCACAGTATTTTCTTTCAATTTTGATCTTTAAAAGATCAAAAAGATTTTCGGTCCGCGGTCACCGATAATTCTTGCAAATAATCACCAAGGATATTAGGATAACTTGATCAATAATCACCACCGTTAATTAAAGGTAATATCATACTTTGGTTGATGTCGAAGAAATACAGATTCATGGGCACAAATATCAAGGAAGATACAGTAACACTGTTACTAACAGTCATCTGTGAAAATTTCAGTCCCATACGGTGCCCACTTTTTGAGAAAACAGTGAACTTAAAACGGCCACAGTATTTTCTTTCAATTTTGATCTTTAAAAGATCAAAAAGATTTTCGGTCGTCGTTTTACTAATTTCTGGATAAATACACCATTTCAGGCGGAACGTTTTTAACGGAATGTTTCTACCACAACCATCTTCAAGTTCATACCCTGTAAGTTATAGGTAAATCTGTGGAGATTTCTGTTTTGATTTGCTACCAAAGTACCTCCCCATTTTTTCCGCAAAATTAAAATTGGTGGCGCTGTTTATACCGTGTCAAATATCTGTCTAATGGTGGCGCTCTATACCCGGAAGTACAGAGCCGTTGTACTTGTAGTTTTGTCTTTTTTGACTCACAAATCTGTGGTGTTTATCTGCGCGATCTGTGCTACGCAAGTACTTTTCTCCGTAAGGTACATATTGAACGATTACTTTTACCACCGATCCACAAAAAAATGAAATTAAAAACACAGAATTGTATGTGTAAAAGTTGATTTTGGCATAATTTTCGTGTCGTTCGTTCATGTCGTTCTAACGTTAGTTAAACACTAAACAGTATTGCGCAGTTGAGTTTAGCCCTGTCACTGCAGCTGCACTGTGCAAAACCAATTGCACATTTTTTGTTAGGGTAAATCTCCGAGCTTGTGAACATCAAACAATGATAAGACAGGAACGCAGAAGAATTATTCCAACTTAAAGGAGACTGAGTGGTCGGGACTCGGCAATTAGTATTTTTCATTTTGAGAGTGACTGGGAGTGGAAAGGTACAACGTACATGTACATTTACACATGTATTTTAAATCACCATGGCTGATTTTAACATGATTGCCCAATTGTTAAAACGTCAATCAGCCAGAAGAGCAGAAAAAGTGAAGGAAGAGCAAGGTACAACATCCACATTTCCATCATCATGGTTACCTATTAAACATGCTAAACTTGAAGAGACAGGTACAACATCCAAGTTGCTGTCGCCATCCTTTTATGAATGGACACCAGGGACAAAACCCAAGGAAAAAGCAGAAACATCCAAATCATCAACGTCTGGAAGGATACCTACAAAAAGTACAAAGAGAAGAAAGATGGAAGAAGCAGAAAAATCCCCGTCAACGTCTGAAGGGACACCTATAAAGAGAAGAAGGATTAAAAGGCGGAGTGGAATAACCAAGCTGGAACAGGGGAGCCAAACAAATCAACCTAAACCTTTCAAGGTGTGTGACGTCCAAAGGAGTCGCCGAGTTGGAGTTGTTGCCAGAACTCTGGAAGAACTCCGAGCCAAGGTCCAGGAACGAATTCCAGACTTGATCAAGGGTTTTAAGGTGATGCTGGAAGATGATTGCACACAGATCGAAAACGAGGAGTATTTTGAGACACTGCCCAAGAATTCAGTGATCATAGCTTTGAACAGTGACCAGGCAATGACCGATGGTACGTACGTAGACTTATGACCAATGTCCCACGAGGCAATTTTTACAGGCAACTTGGAGGCAACCAAGAACACCACATACAAAAAGAAATTTAAGGTAGCACAGAACTCATTTTCCCGCCAATTTCTCGCTATCCCCGATGAAATCATGTAAAGAATCAAAGAT
This sequence comes from Astropecten irregularis, assembly GCA_963971285.1. Lineage (NCBI taxonomy): Eukaryota > Metazoa > Echinodermata > Asteroidea > Paxillosida > Astropectinidae > Astropecten > Astropecten irregularis. The sequence continues at coordinate 749,578 of OZ020264.1, forward strand.
GAATGTTATTTCTTCTTGGAGATTGCCTGGAACTGGTTGCCTGTAAAGTGCCTCGTGTGACATGGGTCAATGACATAACCACTTGACTTGAGTAAATTAGCAAGTGTTATAAATCACCTGTTCCTAAGTTGTATCATAGAGTTACAAACTCTATGGTCATATCAACATGTACTGTTATTCTGTGTACCCCAGTGGAATTTCAGGGCAATCTTTAAATAGCTTCACGATTGCAGCGAGTGCTTGCCACTGGTGAGAGTAATTAATGAATTAATTACCATTAAAATTGAATGACATTTTCATAGTTTCGATTTATTATTCATTCACTTTTTACAGTAACTTCGCCTGGTAGTTCAGGATATGTAGAAGTTGACGGTGGGGTAAAGGACCAATCTGAGGAACATCTTTCTCGGGTCGCTCAGAGAATCGCTCGGAATCCAAGTGTGCTGGCATTTCTACCCAAAGCTGATCTAAAGGTAGGCATAAAAAGCCTTGATAATATTTGTAATGTACAGTATGGAAAGTCACGAGAGGCTTTCATCTTCTTGTACTTAACCGATGCTCAGAATTTGGGCAACTGCCTAGTGAAGTTAGAAGGTCAACCAACAAGAGGTTCTCAAACATGATCATTGTTGATTTTATGGTTAGACAGTCCTTAATTTGCAAGTTCTCTAAAGAATCCTTGAGAATGGACCCTTCTGGCCCGTCAATCAAACTGTGCGCATTGACCAATTGGAGGACGCTTGTTAATCAGGTGACCACGAAAGCCTCGGTCAAACTCGGTCACATGCGGTATGTAAAACACGTACATGGGCGGCCCTTTAGAGCAAAGCGGGAATAGTCCATTCTTCCCAGGTAAATTAAAAATTGCTTGTCACAGAGCTTCTTCGCTTGTTCTATCTTACAGGTTGTCATTGATGCAGACATTCATGTGCTACAAGTCAAGCTGATGGATTCCCGAGACAATGCCGTCTTTATTCAAGATGCTTGTGAAAGACGGCTGATCGACCAAATAAAATCGGACGAGGCCCAGGATTTGCTCAAGCTATACCATCGGGCAAAGACTGAATCTTGCAAGTCAAAATCACCAAAGAAACGTCGGGCCAAGACCAAATAAGCATAGCTCCGGCTTGGTACACTTGTACTTAACCTTTACACTTTTTAGTTCACAATGATGAGATGGCCAATATGAACTTGAAACGCAGCAAGGTCATTTGAATTGTATCAATTTTTAATGTCTTCATGTCAAAAGAATGGAGACCAGTTTTTACTTGTACTTTTTAACTTGCATGTAAAGAGAGTGGACTGATTATTGAAAAAATGTAACAAAATATTTTCTCATGACTTATAATTGACTTATAAGACTTACAATTCAGTCAGTTTCCCTTGTGGTTATTTTGATGATTATATTATTATAAAAATATCTTCTCCTTCATTTTAGACAAAAATGCTATTTTTGTGTGAAGAATCTTTTTATTCTGATAAACACAATGTCAAAGCAAGTACATTGTCTTAGAAATAAATTAAATTCATACATATTCAGAAATGTCACTGAGTCTGCATAAAAACACCCCAAGTTTACAAATTTGTAACAGAAGACATAAGAGTGCACTACCCCACAATGAAGAAGGCGTGCTAAGTAGCAGAAAGTAATTTTTGAAATGTGAACATTTAATACGCATCGGATGCTGTTGTGATCCATTAACTATTTATATTAGTATACAGTACACCTGCCAAAAATCATGCATGAGTTTCTGAGCGTAGTGCAAAATGAAATCTCAAAATCAATGTATTCTTCTGTGAAGTTATTATTAACCTCATAAAGAACAAAAAAAAACAGCATTTGTTTTGAGAAAAACTGGAAATCTGGATAAAACTGGAAAAATGGCATCTCCGCATGGTTTTTAATACTGAGTGACTTTATTGGTAAGCATGATATATTTAACATTTTAATAATTATATCAAACTTTGAAATAGCTTTTTTTACAACGTGTGAAAATATTTTAATGTGTATATTTCCATTTTTGAAATGGGTTAAATTTGCTGTGTAAAGTAAAGTTTTATTCACTTTTTAAAGGAACCCAGAGGAGGAAAGCATTCCTTAGATCTGATTGGCTGAATAATGATCACGTACCATGGCAGTACTATCACCAGGATAATTTGCAGGACATGGCTATTGGCATATCTACAGATTTTATATTTTATCTTAATGAATATCTTCTTTTGTCTCGATGTTTTTTGAAACGCCAAGACAATACAGAGGATTTGAAGGAAATTTAAGAAGAGAATGTTTAATCACAATCACTGAATGAATATTGACAAATTGAAAGTAGAGCGAGTGAATGTGTAATTAAATAAAAGTTTTGATGAGAGACACAATTAAATTGAGCTTTCTTTTTAAATCTTTGTCGCTTTTTCCCAGCTGTACAAGACTGATTTTTAGAAGATACCTATATAAAGTAAAACCCTGAAAAATCCACAATATTAAATCCAGTATTTGATACCGGATATATACATGTACACATGTACTGAGCCCGCATTGCAGACTCAAGTCAAATGGCTATTATTCCTTCCAATCGTAATCTCGTTTACTTCAGATTTTCTACAAATCAGCATTACCAACTTCCACAAACCAATTCTTGGGGCCAATTTTATGCTAACTGTGCAAATTCCACTCTTGGGCACTACTAACTCTCGGTACTGGAAAAAAAAAACTTTCTTCCAAGACAAAAATAAAACTCCCAGCAAATGACTGATGTTTATAGCAGTGTATAACCAAACTTTTGTTCAGTTTGTGAAAGCATGGGAAAATTTTTCTGCAAGGGTTGGGGAAGAAATCTGTATCATTAAGCAGCACAATAAAATAGACCCCTATGATATGAGAGAAACTTGTTCTCCAATTGCACGTAATCTAAAAACAGAAACTGAAAATGATGGCATCCTTCAAGTAACTCGGACAATGAGTATCTGATTCACCACGTAGCAAGGGAATATGGGCTACAGATAGCAGATGCGGCTTCAAACACACCTGACATCCGGGTATTTTCATCTAAATTGATGTTGTCGGAGTGCCAGCACCTTGCCTGGCTGGTAAAATGGTTCAAAGTCAAACACTACATTCCAAGTTTCAACCCTGATACTCTCCAGACTTCAACTGTCCTATGACCTCGGACAGCATCTGGTTACACATAGCAGCGTAAGGGTTCATCTTCACGACCTGCGACCTTGCAAAGGCACTGCCGAGGCTGGCGGCCATCTTGAAATCAGCAAGGGCTTCGTCGCTGCGTCCCTCCAAGCGGTTGATGAGAGCACGTTGTGTGTAGGACTGACAGGCTGCTTTACCCTGACTGCTGCTCAGCTCGATGGCACGGTTCAGATCATCTAATGCACCTGTTGGCATAAGAAATTAATTGAAATTAGGAGCTCAAACATCAACTAAATCATGATAGCAGGGTGCACACCCTTCATACCCTAACCATCCAAAATTCACCATTTATCCCAAATCTATTCACAGTATTGCAAGATTTTAACGGACTAGGTGCAACAAACTGATTGCGTGACCGATGTTTATGTGCCATCACGTGACACTTATAGCGGGTATTTTGTCATCTCATTTGGCACAAAGCAGCAGTGGAAATGTGCAAAGAAAATGTGGACGATATAAGACTCTATTTTGCTTGTTTCCACTACACTGTTCTGCACCAGATGAGATGAAAAAATACCCACTATAACTCACATGACAGCATGTAAATATTTGTTGCACAATCAGTCTATATAAGAACCCATGGGTGGGGAATTCCCCACTAAGTTTTATATCCCTGAAAAATGCATATAATATTCTGTATGCTCATCAATCTTAATTGCTAAGCAACAGAAGACATCACAATACAAGTAGCTAGAGTCCGTCAAAGTATTGTCCATCAGTGGAAGTCTTTCCCAAAAAAATTATGAAAGGTTGTTACCGATAACATCTCCTTGTAACCTCAGTGCTTGAGCTCGGTTGTTGTAGCATGACGCTCTGTCTGGAGTTATCTGCACTGCTTTATTGAAGCAATCAATCGCTGAATTGATGTCACCATTTTCAGCAAAATGGACGCCTTTTATCTCCAATTGCTTCGCCTCTTGTACAGCTTCACTACTGTCGCCATCTACACGGTAAATAAAGAGCAACTCATGTCACACAGTATCCTACCAGCATCTTTTAATCTTCACATTAACTTCCTAAATGCACAGGTGGTCTATTCATGCATACAGGTCTTTTATTGTGTTGAAGAAAAATATTATTCAGAAGACGAAAATATGTCCAGTTCTAATACAGAATACTTCAAAAGAAGGCCCAAAGCCAAGGCCCAAACAAAAAACTAATTCCTTCAATACTTTACAACCCCGCACAATTCAGAATGGATATCGCCTGAAAATTTATTTTTCAATGTTTAAAAACACGATTTCTCATCGAAATTGCCTAAATTCACTCAAAATACCACCAATTAAAAGGGAAACAAACAGAGAAGTACGGGAAGAAACCACACACAGCAATATTATTTTAATTTCCTTTCACTAGAACTAGAAAAAGAAGAAAGAAGTATGCCTAGTAAAGGGACATGACAAGTCATTATCATTGAACCAACGTTTTTACCTTGTTCGTCCACGGAATCTTCTTCAGTGCGCGGTATTTCACCTCCAGCTGGGATTACTGGGTTAAAAATCACGTCCAACAGGGCGTCTTCTTTAGCTTTGTTCGCCATGGCGTACAGAATTTCGATTAACTTCAAAGCAAAGGGCAATAGGAATATTTTCAAGTTTAGTAAAATAAAACTAGTGTCAGTGAGTTGCGGTAGATAACACAACGTAAACACACGGCATGATGTATAATGTACAGTACGAATTATAAATAGGGAACCAGACGTAATTTAACCTTTCACCTTTCAAAATATTGCTTGGTACTGTTTCCTGTACCACAATATCTCTGTAGTTCGGATCACAAAATAACAGTTTTAAGCTTTAAAAATTAATCACAAGGGATTAATTTCTCATATTTGTCATTTGGAATCGTTAAGAATATTCTTCAACCATTTATCATGGTATTTTAGCGATTTGGGTTCAAAATTCCAAAAATGTATTCAGAAAACAGTCGTAGGCTCGGTACTGTTTCCTGAACCACAACATCTCTGTAGTTCTGATCACAAAATAACAGTTTTAAGCTTTACAAATTAATCACAATGGAGTCATTTCTCATATTTGTCATTCGGAATCGTAACAAATATTCATCAACCATTTATCATGATATTTCAGCGATTTGGGTCAATATTCCAAACATTTAATCAGCAAACAGTCGTAGGCACTTGTGGAGAGTTTCATCTGGTGCCTTTAGTAAAACAATTTGTAATACAGTGTATCATGTACACATTACCCATGTAATCAAGTTTTAAGTTTTTACACAGCTGTGTAACTAACGTTAAAATGGACATTGGGAATCCAGATTCTGCCGATGACGATGTTTGGGGAAGTTGGGAAGAAATGGAAGATAGTGGTGTAAGTTCTGAACCCCCATAATTGCAAATAGGCTGTCACCAGTGTCAGTGGACAACCTTGAAAACATCTGCCAGATCGATCTGGCTGGTTTGAGAAAGCTCCCACTGACACTGGCACTGGCACTGTACTAACTTGCAGCAGTGTAGCTAGGCCCTACTGAGTACTTGGAGGCTATGTGGATATAGAAAACATGTGCATGTATGACCAATTTGGTTTCCCAGCTCTATGAAATCATGGGCGTTACCGGAGATTAGTACACCCAGGGTAGTTGGTACCCAGCTTTTACAGTAAACTAACTCACCTAAATACGACTCTTTGGGTCTGGGTACCAGCTAACCTGAGTGTACTAAACTGAGGTAACCCCAAATCATGTATGCTGTGTTATTTTCCATCCATTAATTGCTGTGATTGGCCATTCCATATTTTTATACAGGCATTAGATGAACGTCTTGAGAAGGAGTTTAAATCACATCAATCAATGGGAGATGCTAAGGAGAGACAAGCACAAGTACCCGTTGTCATCCAGGATGATTCCATGAGGACATCTTATCAACCACAGCTTAAGATCCTCAAGAGACCAACAGAAGCAGGCGTAGAGATAAACGGAGATTTAGACAAGGATTCCAGACAAACTGTGGTAATTGATGATGATTTTGTCCTATTCTCTCGTTCGGACCGTGGTCACTGAACAATGCTTGACGATGTAGCTGTTTGAAAACAAGCATGCGATGCACAATGCACCAGTGCTTACATTGTACTTACACAATAAGTGACGTGTTGCTGACCGACAGAATTCTTCGGTAGTTGTGATGGCTGTAACCCTTGGTCGGTCATGGTGACATGGACCGTAATCCCATGTCACCATGACTAAGCAAGTCCATTCCACTATGACAGGCTAATCGTTACAATGATCACAGGTAGTGTGAGAGTTGAATTTTGCACCAAGACTAAAAAATAAACAAAATAGTATTTGTGTTTATAAATATGGTTACTTCTTCAAGGTCTGGGGCCGATTTCACAAAGCACTAAGATTGATCTTAAGTGTGATGAATTGATTCTAATTCCTAAGCAACGTGTGATGTTACACTACAAATCACCATGTGGTGATACTCTCTTCTTAAGATTAATCTTAGTGTTTGGTGAAATCCAGCCCAGATCACCTAGGCAATGACTTAGTCACCAGTTGCTATGGCAACAAGGCAGCTACCTCTTTTGCCTCTGTGGCCCTTCAAGCTAGTGGAAGGATTATTTAGGATACCCAACCCACCTATCCATGTACATTGTCCAACACTAATCACATTTTCATCATGTTATGCTCCCACCCTTTCCTTGTATTCTTGCTTCAAACCATGAACATCATCTAGATTGCTAAAAAAAAGTTTGCTAAGCACTCTTAAATATACCATGGATGCTTGAGTAACTTTCATCACGCTGCTTAAATTGTTCTTTCTAAGGCAAAGACGAAATCCTTGGCTGAGAGGGAAGCAGCTTACGCCGAGGCGAGAAAGAGGATCATGGGATCGGCCAAGAGTGATTATCCTGAAGAGGATGTTAGGTGAGTAGATCAGAGAAGCTCTGACATGTCGTCAGATTGTGAGGGAATGTCTTCCCTGAGCTGGGCTCCCTGTTCATCTGCCCTCATTGTTTAAACACCAGGGGTACCTTGGTGTCCTTCGAACCCCCCTGTCTGCTTGTTTCATCTGCAATGTAAGGAGGGGCAAGACATTGCACATGTTGCAACTCATATTCAAGTATTTGATGTCTGTACGTCAGTGCAAGAGAGAATCATGTTAGACTCTGAGAATAATACAAGTAATAAACTGCTGCAAAACTGCTCATCAGCCAAAATGACCTGAAATATATCAAATGCTTGGAGTTAGGAGGGACTGACGTGTTTCGATCCTAGCAGGATCTTTCTCAAGGGCTAAACGATGAATGACAAGAGCATGCAAGTGAATAGAAACACACATTAATGGATGAGAGGATCAGGACAAAACGAGGGGGGTGTTGGAGAATTGGGGTAGGTAAGATTGGTCAGACAAAGAGGGGTCAGATAGGCAAAATCAAAGGTACCAGACTACTCCGAGGATGTTAAAATGTTCTTGTCTGAATCTTATTCTCATTGCAGGCAAGGGATGACTGTGGTGGTTAAACCAGCAACAAGTGAAACAGGATCGCAAGCCCAAACAGAAAAACTATCTAAGGGTAAAAGGTAACAGATGGCATATACCGGTCAACTGTTATATTATGATTGTGTATCAGAGCTTTTGCCTCGGCAATAGAGGCACTTGCTCAAGGCCCTGGCATTGCCCTGGTAGTGCCCTGGTCATTGTTTTGGTGCCCCTGGCCATTGCCTTGGTGTCACTGGTCATTGCCTTGTTGCCCCTGGTCATTGCCCTGGTAGTGCCCTGGCCATTGGTTTGGTGCCCCTAGTCATTGTCTTGGTGCCACTGGTCATTGGCTTAGTTCCCTTTGTCATTGCCTTGGTGCCACTGGTCATTGCCTTGGTGCCCCTGGTAGTGCCATGGTCATTGCTTTTGGTGCCCCTGGTCATTGCCTTGGTGCCACTGGTCATTGCCTTGGTGCCCCTGGCCATTGCCCTGGTCATTTCATTGGGCCCCTGGTCATTGCATGAGCACCCTTTGTCATTGTCTTGGTGCCTCTGGTCATTGGCTTAGTTCCCTTTGTCATTGCCTTGGTGCCACTGGTCATTGCCTTGGTGCCCCTGGCCATTGCCCTGGTAGTGCCCTGGTCATTTCATTGGGCCCCTGGTCATTGCATGAGCACCCCTGGTCATTGGCTTAGTTCCCTTGGTCATTACTGTGGTGCCTCAGGGACATTTGTCTTGGCAAAACTTGCCTCATTTTACGAAAGCAAATCAAGTGCTGTTGTACTGTATATATTAGTATGAATTTTATCTGAGTTATGACTGTTGATAAACTGATACTTTGGTCAGGCCAGTCTGTCATGGCCCAGAGGCGTTGTTTTATTGGTCCCGGCAAGTACCCCGGACTGTACTTTTTAGGGGGCGACAAAAAAAACCAAAGGCAAAAAAATGGTAGTTGTACTGTTGAAGTTATTGGAAATCTAATCCAATGAAGTACAAACAAAGAAAGATACCAATTTCAAATTGGCTGATTTTTTTTGTTTTTCACTGGCATTAGAAGTTGGAATAAGTGGCGCAATTTTAGCTCATGGTTTCCCTAGAAACGCCGCTGCTCATCATACGACTGGGAAAGTACAACGGGCCAATTTCACGGCGCTTTTGTGCTAAGCATGACATTTCTGTTTTGATAAAAACAGGGTTAACAACAAAATTTCAATGTATCGTGTAGCACTTGTGATTGTTCTTAGGCTGTTGTTCGCTGACCATGAATATCAAATGGAATTTTTAACGGTGGTTAATTGTTTTATTGGGCAAGACATTTTTGTGCTAAGCACATTTTTGTGCTTAGCAGCTCCATGAAATTGGCCCCAGTGTATACTGTATAGGCAATTATGTTGTGTGTGTTACAAAGTAATGAGTATACGAACTAGTCTAGTATACTGGTAATAATCATGTTTGGATGAGCAATGAAATTTGGACCGAGCCCAGATTTGACCTATGACCTATGGACTACAAAATCTATTAATAACTTACAGTCAATTGTTTTTGTAAATTAATTAGCTGTTTTAGCTTTGTATGGACAGGTGTAATAGATCTTTCTTAACAAGTTACTGGCTTGCCTCGCTGTAATTGTGTGAATTTGTATTCATGTTTTGTTTTGTTTTAATTGACATAATTTGTATTGTGTAAAGAAAAATTGAAATAAAATAGAAGTGCTACTACACAGTGTTCAATTTTGAATTATTCATTACTCATCAAGTTCTTGAAAAAAAAATATAAATTCAGTCAAAATGACCTCCTGATGAAGACTGTTCATCTGGGACTGATTTCACAAAGCACTAAGATCTTAAAAATGTGAATAAGTAAATCACTAAGCAAATAGTATAGAGTTCCAATAAGATCAATAACCACAGTTTTGAATGGCGCCCTCTTTTGACGAGAAATATAAATGAACTATAACTCCGGTTCCTCAGAAAGGAACATGAACTTGGAAGGATATTCGGCATGGACAACATGTCCCAGATTTCCCCACCGGTCTTTTGCTCATGATAAGCATTCCAGCTTCCCAGATTTCAATAAAAGATGATTGGCTGTGTACAAAATAATGTACTGACACCACCACAGTTTTCTTAAATCAAAAGAGGGCGCCCTTCAAAAAACGTTTGTGCTGATTACTGTTTAGTGACGGATTATCACTAGCCCTGGTTAGGCTACATGATTTCATGAATCCTGCCATGAATCCTGTTCTAAGTTGACTCATTTCTGTGTCAGTTCTACCTCTAGGCCCAGGATTATCTTAAGATCAACCTCTTTAGGCCAAAACATTTGGTAACAATGACGCCCACATACGTCCAACCAAAGAAAAGATTTGAGGAAAGTACTTCAAACTTTCACAAACAACATAAAAAACAGGAATAATCACATATAGGACCTAATTATTTTCCCGATTTGTGTTTATGTAAAGACGGTTTTATGGAACACCTGATTGAAAAACTGTCTGCCTGAATTTATACATTTTCTGAGAAGAATTAAGACGATTACACAAAACGACATTACGTGCATGTGTCGGGATTTATGTATGCCCCAGATCTATAAAATGTATACAGAAAAAATAACTATTAAAAGCTGAAGCTTCAAGCCACAAAGTCAAGATAATTGAGCTAAGATTTTGACGAGTTAAGCTACACCAATGTGCTAAGTTATTTCACGTGGATGTTGATCGAGACTCAGACCAAACCAAGGTTAGGGCATACAATAAGCACCAAGCGCTGTTCTGTGACCTTTACCAATCTTGCGAAAATAATAACAACACACCGCGCATAAAAAGGAAATAAAGAGCGCATGCAGACGTCATTGAATGTTCATCCATTGTATTCCTGATGGAGGTTGCCTGAGGGGCCTTAGGCTTTGCTTTGTCACATAAAGGCAAGAAATAGTTCACACGGGGATTTGAAAATCATTCCCTGCGATATAACTTGTCAGACATTATGCATTTAAACCTCTAAATTCCGCGGTAGGATTTCGCGAAGGCACGATATGGCTATATAACTTCTGTTGATGACATTGATAATTATGATTCGCCACCATGCAACTTCTCGTGCAGCCAGGTCACATGTGGTAAAGGTAGTATAGTGCTTTGGTAAGAAACCAAAACAGAAATGTTCACAGATTTATATATAACTTACAGGGTATGAAGATGATGCTGGTAGAAACCTACCGTTAAAATATTTCCATCTGAAATAAAACAACGACCGAAAATCTGTTTGATCTTTTAAAAGATCAAAAATAAAAGAGAAAAGACTTAAGAAATACTGTGGCTTTTTTCACTGTTTTCTCATAAAGTGGGCAACGTATGGGACTGAAATTTTCACAGATGACTGTTACTGTATCTGTCTTGGTATTTTTGTCCGTGAATCTGTATTTCTTTGACAAAAACCAAAAAGTATGATATTACCTTTAAGTAATTGGATTGCACTTGTTGTACCTGAATGAAATTGTGTCCAAGAGTGACACTATATAGTGTCCAAGTGTGCATGCACACTGTCCGTCAACTCACAACCCAATATGGTGCCAACAGCTGAATACAGCGAAACTTTGGAAGTTCTGGGGCAAACTGATCAACCTTGGACAAATAATTGACCGATGTTGTGACAGTTTCAGCTGTAATTGAAGAAAACCACAAACTGAATCGAGCAAGGTATTCACGATTTTGAGTGGTTATATTTTCCTATTTTCCTCTCGATTTATAAAGGTGAATCTATAACCTTCAAATACTGCCTAAAGCAATTTGATTTGGACAATAATTCCCCCCGGTGGTCCCCAAAGAGTTTTATAGGGTTGGGCGAAAAGAATAAGTGTACAATGAACGAGAACACCCACACTAAACCTAGCACACATCTCTGAAGAAAAGACTGAATTTGAAAAGAAAACGTGTATATACAATGTATATGCTAAAGGCAAAAATACTTTCCACACAATGGCAGCGCTCGAAGGGACCGGTGCCGGCCAACTCGGCCCCAGTCAATAAGTTGGCATTGAACTGAAATTAGTAAACCTACGAACCTCAGCAGTCCACAAAAGGCGGCTCTGCCTGATGATTTATGACATATTTCACGCATTAGAATCGATACCATAGTGTTTCGATTTTAAAGAATCAATAATAAATTATTGCTTTCAACGACCGAAAGAATCATCTATACCCAAATAGATTATTCATCGAACCAGCTTTTGCCAAACCAGAGTACCTCTATTTTGCCTTATTTTTTAAGTAGGTCAGAAAAAAATGTTTGCATAAAAGAAAAGCGATTTAGAAATCGATTATTTAATAATCGAAAGTCTCGATATCAAAAATCGAATATGATGAAGTGGGAGGGTTTATATGCATAAAAAGGTGTGCCAGAGCAGACAGTTAGCCCACTTGTACACTTAACTCCAACCTAGAAGGACATCGCGTACATGAGATCATACTTTTATTAGTTCATCATGATTAGCTTCGTCCTCAAGTCCGCGTTGCTGTGCCTGTTATTCTTGCAGGTGGCCTCAGCATGGCCGGCTGCGGAGGAACGCCGCGAAGAGGTAAGAATTACATTCGAAATGCTTCTTCAAAGGATTTTAGTTCTATCAATTTCAGATTGGACTGTAGTTATTTCGTTTTCGATCCTCTGTTCAAGTCAGTAAACTTGCGTGAACGTTTAAATCTAGTACAATATTGACCTGGTATGAGCTTCAAGGAAGGGCTGAATGGTTTCAATTCGATCCTATAGCTGGTTGATATTGTTGCCTTCATGCCGTGAAAATACTCCGGTTTCGTTCCTTACTATAGGCACTAAGCTTTAGGAAAGTCACGTTTCGATTGGAAAGTTTTCCTTGGCCCCGTTTCAGTTCATCTTTAAATTGTACGAAAAGTGTGATGTACTTGTAAAAGATTAGTTTGTAGTAAGCCCTACTTTGTTTTTTGTTACATTTCATGACTGATGGCCGCGGTTTTCCTGTTTGTGAGCAGGGTGTCACCAGGTTTTTTAATAAAAAGAATCAGAACACCCAAGAACCTACAGCTTATTCACTAAGGGGGTCCTTCAATTTCAAAAACAATAAAACTGACTCCTTAAACTGGACTGCCTTTTTATGTTTGATTGGTAATAAATAATAAATAATTACATACCCCTTTTCAGTTTGAACGAAATGATGATGACGGTGATGGACATCTCATTGAGCTACTGAAGAGATATTTTCTAGCTGAGCGCAGTGTCTACAGAGAAAATGACAACAGTACGTAAAAAATGGGTCTTCATTGGAAAATATTTAGTCATAAGTAATGTGCTCATAATTAAGACAATATTTAAGTTAGACTGCAGTAAAGGTTTTGAGTCAAATTAGATTCCAAAGTCTTATCAACGTCACTGAGCACTGGCAGGAATGATAGTTTATGCAAATTAAACTTGTCCTTCATCGACGTACATGACCACTACATATTATACTCAGTGTTCTTTTAGTGCACAGTGAAAGAAAGACATGCGCTAGTTCAGGTAATATTGTTTTTCAAACCAACAGCTAAGACAAAGGTTCATTGTCTTAGAAGTCAGTCTCAGTAAAACAAAAACATGGATAAAACAAGTTCACATACTACTCTTGACAAATAACCCTCGCCTAAAAACTTCAATCACAAAAGGACTTTTATATTATACAGTGTGTCCCACAGAAAACCGATAACCATTTTCAAAAAGCTATGAAAAGAAATTGTATATTTTCAGCTATTTTATTGTTAGTCTATTGCGTTCAATATCTCCCAGGCCATTCCCTGACGAAATTTCAATGTAATCCATCCATGCATTACCGAGCAATTACTGATTGTCTGGAAAAGTCCATTTTCCTGCCATTACAATTGAGTGACAATGGTGGTCATCTTAACATTCTTATAGTTGTGATATGTCAGATCTCCCCTAGACGTGGCCGCCTATATTCACTATCATCACTAAGATGACCTGCCATGACCATTACAAAATGTCACTCATTTGTAATGGTAGCAAAATTAATTTTCCCAGTGAGATAGTGAGCTCATGAATGCAATAGACTAAAAATCAAATAGCTGAACACATACAATTTCTTTTCATAACTTTTAAAAAATGGGTACCGGTATCGGTTTTGGGGAAGGGACACACTGTATGCTGAAGGATACAAGACTAGCGTTCTTAAGACGGTTTTTACATGTACTTCAACTGTTTTTATGCGGAACATGGAAGTTGTCTGGTCCATTTTGGTCATCATTTGCCTTTACATTTCAGGGTGTGGTGAGGAGAACTTAAAAAGCAACATTGGTGCGTCCTCACTTGACATTTCAAAATGTGAAGGTACACAATGTGACTATCGCCTGATGAATAACTACCGTAAGTAAACTATCATCATTATTGTTTAAAGGGTCTCTGCAATGGGAATATAATGGCTTGAACATGTACCCAAAAAAACTGTACATGGGGACTGTGATTTTACCCTGTTCCTCACACTGATTGAGGGTTAAAAACAGGTTTTTTGGTTTGTATGCTAATTAGCATTTCCATATTCATGAGCAAAACTGAGATGTCATCTGGGGAACTGAGAGCAATAACCCAATTGATTTGTGCACAGAAAGTTGCGGTTGTTTTATAGGTTTTCTGACAGACCTTTTCCTCCTCATGGGTTTCATTTGGCCGAATATGTTCCTTTCACTGAAGTGGTGGTGTAATTTTTTTTACCAAACCATTTCTGTGGGTCAAGTTTGCCTCTTCATTTCTTATGTTTTTCATTATATTTTTGCTGTTGGTTCCCTACATGAGTATGCATGAAAATCCCCCATTTTACAAAGCCATTCAAAGGAAAACCAAATGCTGGTTTGAAACCAAAATAAGACTTGACATTCATTATCTGTCAGTATATTCTCTGTATGAAGGCAATAAAATAACCTGACTAAAAAAAGCACTGCAGCCGCCCTTAAACATGCCTAATATTTATACGGGTCAGAGACTGTGGGATTTTTCTCGGTCTATGAACTTATAGGCCTATGCACAAATCTCGCTCCCAGTGGAAACAAAATCTGATTTTGTGGATGAAAAACAATTTGATATCATGTTTACATGAGCTCACATCCGATAAATTGCTGTCATTCGTTTGAGGATTTGTTTAATGATTTTGATATTTTCACGTTATTATTTTTTGTCATTTTATATTTGCTTTGAAATCAAGACTCCAATTTAAACATCAAGAATAACAAACATGTTGGAGGCCCTTTATGTGAATTTTTTGTTTACGGTATTATTTTGTTCAGATCTGAAGTTCACCTACAATAAAGACGACAATAAGTACACTGCAATGTGCTTCAACCCTAGAAATATAGGCAGCACTGGAACCTTTAGCGAGTTCGAAGCTGCAGGTATTCATTTTTATTTCATTTTCGCCAAAACTAACAAAATAGGCCTATACAATATTTAAAGGTACTATCATACTTTGGGAGCATACCGAAACAGAAATCCTCACAGATTTACCCATAACGTACAGGGTATAAAGATGCTGATGGTATAGACCGTTAAAACGTGTCTGCCTGAAATGCTGTATTTATCCAGAAAAAAAGTAAAACCTATTACCCAAAACAATTTTGAACTTTTAAAGATAACGGTGAAAAAAATCAATAAATACTGTAGGCGCTTTCACTGTTTTCTCAAAACGTGGGCACCGTATGGGACTGAAATTTCACAGATGACTGTGACTGTATCTTCCTTGATATTTTTGCCCATGAATCTGCATTCTTTTGACAAAAACCAAAGTATGATATTACCTTTAAGGATCATCAAAGTGCCTATTATGAATTAAAAAATAAACTAAATTAAAAACAATTATGAAAAGAAAGCAAACAATTAAAGAGACCAGGGAGAGTTAATAGCAAACTTTCAAAACACTTTTTCCTGTGCTATAACTGCATTCCTCAGTCAAAGGTTTTGTATAATGGTTAAAAATTTCCTGCATTGTAAGTCACTCATGTATGACAGTACCCGCCGCCGGGCCCAATTTCATAGCTGCATAAACACCAAAATTTGCTTAAGCACCAAAAACCTTGGTAAATAAAATCAGTATGCCAGCCAAAACTCCTTGTGAATGATAATTATGCTTAGCAAACAATGGCCGAATACAAGTCAAAAGCACTAGGCCCTAAACATCACATGAAAATGTGGTTGGTAATCCTGTTTGATCAAGGAAGACTTGACACAATGAAGAGTCTTCAATGACACATTTTACCAATTTCTTCAGGCTCCACGGAAAAATAAGATAAATAAATAGTAACATAGATCTCCATTAAAATGAATACTTATATAATCTTTCTTGTTTACAGATATTGGGCCCAAACTGGAGCTATGCGGCGGTTCCGGTGCTCCTACCATCATTATCAATGGAGTGAAATCAAATAATGATCTGCTGATCTGTGCAACAGTCACCCTGTAACCCCTGAATGTATAAGGGTCATTCCACAAAGTTGGGGCACAATTTGTGACGCTGTCCCCTGTTACATCGGCAACTTCTACTGCCTTCTATTTTTACATTACAACAGAGTGAGTCATATTACTCTGCAAAGATAAAGCACAACTCTGCAAGAACCTTGTAAGGTATATAACGATGCCAATTTAGAATCCACATGCAGGTGACAAGATGTTTATTACCACTGATGTAACAAGGGACACCACAGCAAATTGTGCCCCAACCTCTTGGTGGAATGACCCAACAGGCAACCGATTTGCTTGTGTATCATGAATAAATCAAACAATTAAAAGATCGAGTCTTAGTTTTTTTTTAGATTATAGTTAAATATACCAACTATAGACCATAAATCAGTCGCACCAATTATAATTATTGTAAGCTTTATACAAAAGCGCGAGAATTTAACGCTGAACGCCTAATATAGTCCAGTTATTATCATTTTTTTAATCAATAATCATGAAACTATACCGTATAACAATAAGCCAATAAGATAACCAAACATAAATGTAGACAATAGGATTGGTATTTTTTTTTTTAATTTAGCATAAATTGGTGTTTTCATGTAGTTTTAAAAACTCACAACATAGCACTAACCTTTGAAAACTGTCATTACATTGGTCATCAGGATTTCGAGAAAACCTTTATTCACCCTAGAGCTTATTATATAAAATTTGATATATCTCTTTGGGATTAACAGTGTGTGTTTCATAATAATCGCATTTACAAACAGCGCATGTGAAAAGATGCGCAGTTTGTCGACAAATATTGGCCATTGCGTTGCAAA
Organism: Astropecten irregularis; assembly: GCA_963971285.1. Taxonomy (NCBI): domain Eukaryota; kingdom Metazoa; phylum Echinodermata; class Asteroidea; order Paxillosida; family Astropectinidae; genus Astropecten; species Astropecten irregularis. Next base: position 766,497 of record OZ020264.1, read on the forward strand.
CTCATGGTGGCGTATACGACTGCCGGCAATGGTTATCATAATCAGCCATACCACTTGGTATGTAACTTTGTTTTACTATTCTGGGTCCACTGCTCCCAAACTGGTTCTACCAAACAATCTCCATTTGACCTTTTTTTAAATCAGGGTAATTGTTTTCAGCCTCTTTGTGGATCTTTCCAGGCTCTGTGATGTACACTTTACTTTTGTATCCTGGTTGTCTTTCTTGGCTAGTGTGTGGGTGATTTTAATTGGTAGTTTTGATGGGAAGTTTCTTAGTTGAATGTATAGCCCAATAAACAAGTATATAACTCTTGCTTTGTAATCCTGCATCTGAGCTGCATAATTATTAACTTCGGTGTTTCTATAAAAAATTACTGATTTGTATAATGAACAAACAATACATTTGCAAAGTGACATAAAAATTGAGGTTTATAAAACAAGCATAGGATGTGTCTCGAATGTATGAGGTTACATCGTCATAGCAACGGCTTGTTTCTAAGTTTTTAACTGGACAAAAGAACACAAAATGGTAGACAAAACAAGCCTATTATAGAAACAGACCGTCTTATTTCATCAACAACAACATCAACAACAACAAACTCGAGGAGACACACACCATTTATGCTCAGAATTAAGATTTTAATAACGGATACACTGTGCATAAATCACAACTAATATATGATTCCTAAAAACCCACAACATCTCCACAAAACCCACATTATCAAAAAATAGGACCCTTTTATGCGTAAAGTACGTCATTACAAAATGACTAAAGCCCACAGCACACTATACGATCCGACTACGACCCGACTGGTTTTTGGAAGGATCGCAAAACATTCTTGGAGTCTTAACCGTGATTCGACAGTCGAATGGCTACCGACTGGCCATCAGAGTGGGTCTGCGACTGGGAACAATCACGGTTAAGAATCCCAGAATGCTTTGCGATCCTTCCAAACACCAGTGGGGTCCTAGTCGGAATGGCGGATCGTATAGTGTGCGGTGGGCTTAAGTATCAAAAGTGTGTATAAATACCTGACATTTCGATCGTAACAACAGTCCCAAATCTACCAGTTTTAACATGATTTTGCACATAACCCTTAAGGGGGATAGGGGTAGACAAAAGTGCACCTATAAAAGAACACACAAGCTAAAACACAACAGAGGAAAGAATAAAACTAATCCATAGCAACGGGAGCAAAAAATGCAACATCTCCGATTTTCCCGCTCAAAACAAATTACATATAAAGTAATACATAATGATCGTGATCTCTGTCTGGCAATGCACTCTCGTCTGTAAACAAGGCTTTGTGTGAGAACATTGCCAAGTTAGTTTAACTGTGTGCACTGAGGCGAGAAATAATAATAGAACACTGAAAAGTCTTAAAGGTAGTATCATACTTTGGTAAGAGACCAAAACAGAAATGTTCACAGATTTACGTATAACTTACAGGGTATGAAGATGCTGGTGGTAGAAACATACCGTTAAAATTGTTCCGCCTGAAATGGTGTATTTATCCAGATATTAGTAAAACAACGACCGAAAATCTTTTGATCTTTTAAAAGATCAAAAATAAAATAGAAAACACTTAGGAAATACTGTGGCCGTTTTTCACTGTTTTCTCAAAAAAATGAGCAACGTATGGGACTGAAATTTTCACAGATGACTGTTACTGTATCTTCCTTGATATTTTTGCCCAGGAATCTGTATTTCTTTGACAAAAACCAAAGTATGATACTACCTTTAAGTCGAACAATGAAGGTTGTATCACCTAGACTGGTTACCAGTCCATTCACTTCATTTCATTTGCCATGAATAAAGCAAGTATTGAATACAGCCGATTCGTGCGTCCTATACCAATTGCGAATCGAAGCGAATTTTAACGTACCGCACTATAAACTACAGTAGCCTATTCTACCAAATTTGAAGAAATAAAACACTCGAGCAACTTTTGTTTAGTGTATCCAGTAATCCATGACTTCAATTTCGATTCCCATGAAGTATGAATCGGGTTCATGGGGTGAAACCTCAAACAATTTCGCAGATCATAGTCAACCTAGATGTATTTTTTAGACACAGCAAAGCACTTCGTATTAAACACCAATGGACGGCATATTAGAACATCGGCGCAAATCGACGATGCTTGCCTGTGCGGAGAGAAACTCAGGAGGTTGAAGATGACTATCGTACTGTTACTTCCGTAGTACCTGATAGGTGAGAGCATCGCGTCTACAAAATAGAAGTATACAATCATGATTCAATGCTGAACTCGACCTATAGCCTGCTATCAGGTCTGCCGCAATTTTTTTAATAATTATGTTTTGTTTCATGATCCGCAAATCACCATACATGCACGTGAAATTAACCCTGAAAACCGTGAAATTAGCCGTGTCCGTCCCAATTCACTGGCTGCGGCTGCAAATTACGCACGGCAGCCACTAGCCAGTGACTGCAGCCGTTTCCATAGACTTGTGTGTTATTGGCGGTCGCAGCCAGTAAATTGGGACACGGCCTATATATATTTACCTTTAAAAAAACTACATGACATAGTATAACTATAGCGCGTTCGATTTGGTTACTCGCGCTTACTCGTGCTTTCAGCTCGGGTATAGGTGCACATGCGCAATTGGTAGTAATAAACGAACGAACGATATTTGCCCAAGTTTCAACTAGACGGGTCAAGACTCAAGAGGTCGTGCGTTGCAAATACTGCATCCAATCGTCGATTATAAGGCGATTAAAGCAACATTCGGCCATATCATTCCCCATTTCTGTCACTTCCAGTTTCAAAAATGATTTTCTTCCGAAATATACTTCTCCTGGCTATTTTACTCATCCACAAGTTAAAACAAAAAATTATTATCAATTTCGTTACAAAGAAAAGTTCCGTCTGTTTGCATTTTGGCCATCTTGGAACAATGCACTATGGGATACTTACCGAAGTAACCCGCTCGGCGAGTCGCTCACTTGGGCCAGGCCCGAGTAAGCGCGAGATGTGACGTCAAAGTCAAATCGAACGCTGTCGCGCTTCCCGGAGTAAGCTCGAGTGACCAAATCGAACGCACTCGTAGTGTATGGACGCGCACACGCACACACGTTTGCATGGACCTTATCGGAGATAGCCAAAAATTGGCTGTGCGCAAAGCACTCTGGGAAACGCAGGGTTGTTAGGGCTGGCGCTGAGTGCATAAAACGTATGGACATGAAAATTCAACTATGAATAAGTACTCAACTTTACACCGCTGGAACAAGTGACTCGACAGTAACATTCCATGGACCGTTGTGCAGCATCGTTATGTATAACAACTCAAAGCAAGGCTTTCTTCTAGGAAAAAAGACAACTTTAAACTTCGCGAGCCGGCAGCTATACGAATATACGCGTGTCGATTCGTGTGGTAAAACTTTTAAACCCAATGTTGCCCACTGTCCTTTGTGCGCGCACGCGCAGCGCGGAAAACAGGCTATCTTCGATAAGGTCCATGGACCTTATCGAAGAAGAAGGTGCATCGCACCGAAAGCTTGGGTGATCTACTTAATTGTGCGATAACAAAGAAGATAAAGTTAAAACAGTGCACAATGAAGTTATAGTTCACCCAAGCTTTCGGTGCGATGCACCTTCTTCAGGGGAATGGAAAGGCGTTGAACTCGATGTTCATTCCGTCAGGGTGGAGCGTGCCAAGTTGGAAGATGATCCGCTGTTCCAAAGAATGGCGCTGTGTGTCGGAAGAGGCTGTGGCAACAACGCAGACGCACATGTCCTTGGTTGAGTGCGATGGCGCGCTGAAATGTTCAGCCACCGTCAGGCCAGGTGTCTTGAGGCGGACACTCCGGAGGTGCTCCGTGAAGCGATCGGCGAGACGACGCTTTGTCTCACCGATGTACAGCATACCACAACGCGTGCAAGTGATGCAATAGATGAGATTGGTGGTAGTACAAGTGTAGTGGCCACGGATGTAATAATGGCCACGGGGACCATTGATATGACAAGTGTTGTGTACATGTGCGCAGGTGTTGCACCTCGGGCGATGGCAGGGATGCGTTCCACTCCAGCTAACTACGCGCACGGCGCACAATGTGCGCCACCGTTTTCAAACCGGAACGCGCTGTTCGCCAAACACGCACACAACGTTCGCCTAACATAGCTAACGGTGTAGAGGAGGTGTTTGCTGAAGTTGGCTAACTACTTTGAATGAAAGATGGACGCAGTACGCAACACATGTTCGCGGTTTGTTGCGTGTGCGTTCCAGTACAAAATCCAAGCGTAACGCAAACGGCGCGAACATGTTCGCGTATGTTCGCGTAAGCGGAACGCACCCCAGGTACTTAATTGTGCACTGTTTTAACTTTATCTTCTGTGTTGTCATACGATTCCAGTGCAACGCAGGAACTTTTTCTTATTTATCGAAGATAGCTTGTTTTCGGCGCTGCGCGTGCGCGCGCAAAGGACAGTGGGTATGTTTGGTTTTAAAAGTTTTACCAAACGCATCGACTCACGTACACGTATAACTTAAGTTGTCTTTTTTCCTAGAAAAAAAAAGCCTTGCTTTGAATTGTTATACATAACGATGCTGCACAACGGTCCATGGAATGTTACTGTCGAGTCACTTGTTCCAGCAGTGTAAAGTTGAGTACTTTTCAGAGTTGAATGTTCATGTCCATACGTGTTATGCACTCAGCGCTAGCCCCAACAACCCTGCGTTTCCGAGAGTGCTTTGCGCACAGCCAGTTATGAGCTATCTTCGATAGGGTCCATGGCTACAATGTTTGCCCGAGAGGTGCTATTTTTAGCGCTAGTGTGGAGCGCTATTACTGGAAAGGGACTATACAAAAAATTAATACACATGGGACAACAGTGGTGGTAATACACACCGATCCGACGGCGCGACTAAGGAGGTAGGAAACCCCCGCCATTATAATTACCGGTGTACCCCCGCCCGTATTTTGTCAGGTAACAAAAGCATTTACGTCCGCAGCACCCTATACTGCAGGATGTACATCATAGAGTGCGGCGGAGCGTAAATGGGAGATTTTTGGAGGGTCGGTCTATCGAAGATAGCCTGTTTTCCGCGCTGCGCGTGCGCGCGTAAAGGACAGTGGGTAACATTAGGCACGTTCTCACACACCAAAAAAGCGCGACTATTTGGGTCGCGATTTGGAGCGCGACCCAAATAGTCGCGCTTATTTGTGTGGGAACACAAATAATCGCGACTATTAGTGCGATTTGGAGCGCGCTCCAAATCGCACTAGTAGTGCGTCTTTTTGCAAATAGTCGCGATTATTTGCTGTGTGAACGGTGCACCAAAAAATACCGGTTTTTTATATCCCATCATGCAAGGCGGGCGCGCGAGTTAAGCACAGGATGCATGCCAACTTCACGCTAAACATTTAGAATCGCGTACGCGCAGTTTGATAGAAATCGTACCGGTGCGATTTGGGTCGCGCTTTTTTGGCTGTGTGAACACGACAAAGAGCGCGACTATTTGGGTCGCGCTCCAAATCGCGACCCAAATAGTCGCGCTTTTTGGTGTGTGAGAACGTGCCTATTGGGTTTAAAAGTTTTATCACACGCATCGACACGCGTATATTCGTATAGCTGCCGGCTCGCGAAGTTTAAAGTTGTCTTTTTTTCTAGAAGAAAGCCTTGCTTTGAATTGTTATACATAACGATGCTGCACAACGGTCCATGGAATGTTACTGTCGAGTCACTAATTGTGCCAGCGGTGTAAAGTTGAGTACTTATTTATAGTTGAATGTTCATGTCCATACGTTTTATGCACTCAGCGCCAGCCCTAACAACCCTGCGTTTCCCAGAGTGCTTTGCGCACAGCCAATTTTTGGCTATCTTCGATAAGGTCTTGAGTCAACAGTGCAAGCGCAAACCATTTTTGCGCAATTGTGAGCATGCGCGCGTTGTACTGCGTGCGTGCACACGTGCGCTGTAGTGACTCAAGACCGACTCTCCAAAAGTCTTCCATTCTTTTGTTGTCGGACAACAGGGCCCAATTTCATGGAATCCGTTACAGCCTATTTTTGTGCTAAGGGGCCGTCCATAAAGTACGTACGCACGAAATGCCGACTTTTTTGACCCCCCCTCCCCCTCTGTACGCATGGCGTACGCAGTGGTCCCAACCCCCCTCCCCCCCTGTACGCATACGCATTCCACATTAGGTTTTTCACTTCTCGTGGCACGTTGCTTTAGTATCATTAAAATGTCACCGTAATCCGGGCCGGTACCGTTATTGGGACGTCACTTTCAAATTCTGAAATGAATGACTAAAGTTTAACAGGTTTTTATACATTTACAGATGGATTTAAAACAATCCCGGTGCTTTTTTCACGTTTTTTACCTCTCTTTTCGCGCGAAAATGCTATGCAAATTTTTCGTTTGCGTACGGTACGCATCGACCTGAACCCCCCCTCCCCCCCTGTACGCATGGCGTACGCATCGGTAACAAGCCCCCCTCCCCCCCTTCGTGCGTACGTACTTTATGGACGGCCCCTAACGGACTCTGCTACGCGTCGGAATCTATTAATTTTTTCATGGAACCCGTAAGCAAGACTCGACCTCGGTTGGCGAAGAATTTCTAGGGTAACCGCGATCATTTTCTGCGAACGGGCTGTCGTATGCATCCTGTACAAATTCCTTGCTTACCGTTACCAAAAAGGAAACTCTTCCGTGAAATACGCTAACCGTAACCAAACAAATTATGCTACCGTAAGCGAAGAATTTTTGCTAACGGTAACGGATTCCATGAAATTGGGCCCTGGGCAGGCGGGGGCACACCAGTAATGGCGGACAGCATATCGTGCCGTCGGATCGGTGTATAGGTATACTAACCTTTCATTAATGTGGTTGCTGGTTTTCCTTCGATGGTGAGGGCGGTTTTGGAATAGTCAGGTCCGGCAAGTATTACGAGTTTGGCCGACTCCCAAATTGGTAGTTCCATTGGAGATTTGTATGCAAAAACCCCTTTAAGAAAGAAATAACACGGGACAGATAGCGTTGTCTTGGTTATTAAACTTTTGATTACTCATGGTATAACAAGTATACAGCCCTGATGCTTCGGCTCCAAAGGGGCAAGGCAGTTTTGCCTTGACTTTTTGTAAAAAATTGGGGCACCAAGGCAATTTTCAGAAATTTCAAAGGGCATCAAGGCAATCATAAAAAGTTGCGAAGGGCAACAAGGCAATATTAAAAAAACCACATATTTTATAGGTTATTACATTCTTACACAATAAAAACACATGACTATGTTCTGCTTGTTTCCTTCATGACATATTTTATTTGTCTTTCAATAAAAATTGATGAAGCTGCCAGTGAAAGAACAAATGAATGTAGCCTAGGCCTACATGTATAAAGAGAAGGAAAATTTCAGTAAATTTGCATCGGTGAGTGATTGAATTGAATTAGTTTTGTTTGTTTTACCTGTACACTGAGTTAAGCACTGTATTCTATAGTGTTGTGCATTTTCGGAGCTTTTGGAACCAGAAAATGCTTTGAAAAAATTAGCGGTTGCCCGAGCTCCGATTTATAAAAATGAATAACAGCGCTACATTGCGCACGTGTTGATAATGTGCACGCACGATCAATGGATGCATAGATAGCGATGTAGGAGTGTGTAAAACATGCCACAACGATCGTTGCGCCTACGTATACATTCAGTTTCTGGTCTCGATCTACATGCGTGTTTGGAAATATTGCGATGATTTGGTGCCGGCAACCCTACAGAATATTCAGTCAGAATCGTTCATAACTTGCTCAGCGTGACATGTCACATTTCTTACCGAACAATCTGCATTGAAGCCGGCCGAAATCCACGGACCACGGTACCGAGCGCGACCTGAGTGCATGCACCAAATACAGACATGTTTTACGTACGACATGTAGGCTTGCACTTCCGGCCTGATTGCGAATTGGCGACTGTGTACTGGTGCACAACGTATGCTTTGAATGGTGCGGCGCGGATACACATCGTGGAATTTTCTGGATGCAATGCTGCTGCTGCATGGACCGGGCCATGCGGCCACGTGGTGGGCATGCCTGTGCGTGTTTCACAGTCTGGGTACCGACTCAGGGTGTACACGTACGTGCTGCTTACACGCTATATTGGTTTGTGATGATCGTATTCCGTACGACGGCCGCCGTGTGAGTACGTTGTTTGTGATTAAAGTTTTGGGCAAAATGTTATTACAGACATCGCGATATCGGTTTCCATTTTGGCTAATTTTCTGTTTCATTTTTAGGAAGGGCACGACGGCAATGACAAGAAAAGGGCACAGCAAAAACTGCCGTGAAAAGTTGAATTTTTGAAGGGCATTGCGGCAATAGTTAGGGGCAACGACGGCAATTGCCGTCGTTGCCGTCGTGAAGTATCAGGGCTGAGTATAGGCCTATAATTATATGAGCATTTCCACGAAAGAAAGTGGGTTTGCGGTGACGCCATGTATAATCTCTTCTGTGAGAGTGTGTGGTTCTGAGAAGAACTTGTGGTCAAGTTATCTCGACTTTCCGAACAGTGTTCTCTGGAGTGTTCGTCCTCAGGAGAGTGACTCAAGAGAGTGACTCTTCCGCTGTAGGCCTATAGCATCATTCTAAATCGGGCCCAGGAAAACCTTATACAGGTATAAACTTACTGTCCCCATTCTGGAGTTCGAAAGATCCGCTGTCTTTGTCGAAGGTGGATTTCTCCTGAAAATTCCCCAAATGGCATTCTGAAACAGAAGGAAAAGGTTACATATCTCATGGTCAGTTCTATCGCAATCATGAAAATTATCCTTCTAATTCTTGATACATCCGGGTGGACAAAGACCTATAGTACCATGCAATACCCGTATTAACTAGGCCTTGAGATAATAATGTCTTTTGAATTCAGATAAAGCGGTATAGGCCTACTGCTCGGATGTATTTGATTATTTCAGGTCATTACTTATAGTTGATGAACAGCTTAATAATTGCAGCAGTTTATTATTGAATTAAAGTTACACGAATTAGTAAATGTTTCAATAATTTAATAGTTTAATTTGCAAGATTTGTAAGTATCCAGTGTATCACTTTAGGCCCTAATTAGTTTGGGAATGTGTTTTAAGTCACGAGTCAGCATGTTCACCAGTACAATGCTGACTTATAAGTGTCTTATCTGGAATTGAAAAAAATACTAAACTGGTTTCATGAAGCTCCAATTCCAGCAGCCTTTCAATCAGCTCATTTTCCAAGTTCCTTGTGAACTGCAACATGAAAATAAAAGAAAATGAAAGCAAAACACTTGCTCCATGTCTTAACAGAGTCACAATTCTCACAGGCCCTCAACTGCGTAAGACACTACATGTATCATACTTTGGTAGCATACCGAAACACAAATCTTCACAGATTTACATATAAATTACAAGGTAAAGTAGAAACATAGCATCACATTTTGTCTGCCTAAAATGAAGTATTTATCCAGAAAAGAGTAAAACCAGTGACCCAAATTAACAGTTTTGATCTTGTGACGAGATCAAAACCATTCTTAATGTTTCATAAGAAAAATTGAGTCGCTGGTTTTCGCTCAGACGACTCAGATGTCCGACGAGCTCACCGTTCACAGATTTATCATGATGTACATGCTGGATCAGAAAAAGTGTACTGTTTTGTGACCTTTACCAAACATGTATTATACCTTTAAAAATGAAAGGAATCTAGGCCTACTGTATGACATTATTTTACTTATTATATGTACACACTACTTAAGGGAGACCTTTGAAAACCGGTCTTCAAGTCAACAGCGCAGGCGCACGTACAACAGCGCAGGCGCAAAACAACGCGCGCATGCTCACAATTGCGTGCGCGTGCGCTGTTGACTTGAAGACCGGTTCTCAAAAGTCTCACATTGGTTCCTACCTGACTGCGACTTCCAGCGAGCGAGGCAGACTGTGCCGCCTGAAACAGACCAAGACACAGCACTAAGGTGGATACCAAACGGAACATGTTTGCAGAGTAATCACGGTGATAACAACTGTCTCTCTTCGTTTCAACCAGCAACTTTTATAGACGTACGTCCTAGGCTTCCAGCAAAAGTAATGCGCAGTAGAGTACATGTATATTCACATAGAACCTGCTCAAATTGGTAATCTAGACCTTACCAATTGTGGGTAGTTTCAAGGACATCACGTGGTCTTCACTTTGCTAAAAATAATATTCCTTTGTGCGGACAATACCCATAGATTGGATGCCAGAAAACGCTTCAAAAAACGTCGACAATGTCAATTTGATGGTGCCAGATATGTTCACCGAACTGTGAACGCCAACAATAGTTCAGAGTCTTTCAAATCCTATCCAACCATGAACAAGTGTAGCACATGACTAGGTACGAATGGTAAATCACAGGTGCGCCGACCATGGAGTGACGCAGACGCCTCCGAGTCTGACAGGCTTACCAAAAGTACAAGTTATATCAGGGCGAAAACCGACCATGAACTACGCTCATGTGTTACTGATAGATTGAGGAATGCTGTGAAGTGTAGTCATAGACCTTCAGTGGCCCTGTCAAACCAAATAATGCCCGAATTATAAGCAGGCCGGTGAATCCTTTAAAGCAACGCACCAACCGTCAAATTAGAAAAATAAGTTTAAAGAAACGAAGGAAAAGAAGGAAAAGAATTTTGTAACAAAGACCCATCATCATGAGCTGCCTGAATCGACCAACTGACTTTCTGCTTCATTCGGTACCGGTGTTTGGAACGTAAACTTGAATGTTGAAGCCATGAAAATCCAATTACACGAAAGTGCACTGGTTTGAATACAATATCCCATGCATTCATACCAATGTTATTCTGAAGTGTACCAGGCATGGACAAGTTTCTTAAAAGAATTAGACTGTTTTTCAAGTCAGGTACATTAGTTTTTGACTATTTTTTTGGCCAACGGCAACAGCAGGTTTTCATATCAGCCACATTGAAATTTTGAAACGACAACAACAACAACATCAACAAAAACAACAACAACAAACTTGCTCCATTCGGTACCGGTAATTAAAATACAAAACTTTAATTTTGAGGCCGAAAACTAAATTAACAATTGCAGAAAAGTGCAGTGGTAACAATACAATAATCCACCTGTTCAAGCCAATTTATTCTGTACCAAATTCAAGGACATGTTCGAGTTTCTAAAAAGAACTACGAGTCAGGTGGATGACAGGTTTTGACTTTTTGGCAAAACAGCACGTTTCCCATCAACAGTAGTGGAAAGTTTTAATTGAATTCAAGTCCCTTTGCAATATTGTTCAAGTTCCATGCTTGATTTCAAAGTCAAGCCATGGAGAATTCAGTCAGGTGTTTAAAGTACAGATTATAATTCCATACCTGGTGTGTTTAGTTGCACCGAACACTTAGTGCACAGACCTCCCACTTCTAGGCCATGTCCTGGCTTTGCCTAAATCACCTCAATGTGAAAACCTTTGGTTTACATTAAATTTTAAAAAGTGGTATTAAATACAGATCTAGAGATTGCCGGCAATGTATGATCACTTCATTTACTTTATGAAAAATAAACTAAAGTACATCCCACACTTCACTCTCCATAATTATGAAGACCGTGACTTCTATAAAGTAATCATGTTACAATATGAAGTCGATCTGCACCTTTTTTTCTTCTGCTCTCCCCTGACCAGAAGGGAAAGTTGTTTAAAATGTCATATATAGGTCATTCCTGGCTGTCTAGTAGCAATAGCAAGCCTCTCACTCAATCTGCAGCCTTGTTGACGAGTCTACAACTAGTCCTGATGTCAATGCACTTGTTGCAGCTGGTGTGGGGAGGCCAACAGGCAGCTGCACTGAGAATGTTTACTGTCAGTTCACACTTTATCTTTATCTTGCTTGCCGACGGCATGGTTGCCATAGAAACACCACTGATACAACTCACGTAGTTTGGTAGTGTCTGTCACTGAAAGAGAAGAAATCAAACCAAACATATAAGTCACAACAGAGTTAAAGCGATGGTACAGAACTGGTTGCGGCGACAAAACCATTGCTGACAGTGAAAGCACATTATGTAATCCATCATATACATATACCTTAACTGACAAACCTGTAGAAGTTTGAGGTCAATCAGCCATCTGGGTCACGAGAAAATCGTGAAAACCCGTTTACACATTTCAACCATATTATGCGTTTATAATAAAACCCTTCGAAGCGATTTATTCCAATTGGAAAATAGTTTCATTTATTTTTCAACGAATATGGCATTTCAGACAAAAAACATTTCATGGGATGTTTTCTCCTATCATCACCATTATACTGTGTATGTTTTATGTGAATCTGTCATCTTGAAGTGTACAAATTCTGTACCATCCCTTTAATGAAAAACTCGGCCTCAATAAAAACTTATCACCACTGACAACAACTCACCGTCAATATTCAATGCTTTGAGTTTGGCCTGAACATTGTCATTCTTTGATAGAACCTGCTGCAGATCGGCAGATGGAATTCTGGGTAATTGTACATCCCAATACAGGTAGATGTGCTTGTTGAAAGTAGCGTAGACCAGGCAAGGTTTGTTAATTCCAGTGGTGCTGTACTGACCTGTGGTGGAATGAAGCATTCAATGGTAACTAGAAAAGAGGCTGTTCATCATGGAAAATGGTAAGAAGTTAAAAAGTGCTCGATGGCTCACCATGATGACATCATCAACATTTTCGGCTGCTGACTGCTGGTCTTTATCAAGCTGATGAAGACACTTGCACAGTCTCAATTTTACATCGTCTTTGGTTTTGGATGTGTTGGGTTTTGGTCCTTGATTGGTGTATGCCCCGTCCAATCAGGAGACAGCATGCTTCTGATTGGTGGCTTAGGCATGTGCAGTGGAGACCAGATTAATATAACAGGGCTTTGATTGGAGCATGCTCCGTCCAATCAGGAGACAGCTTGCTTCTGATTGGTGGCTTAGGCACGTTCAGTGGAGACCAGATTAATATAACAGGGCTTTGATTGGAGCACATGCCCCGTCCAATCCCGAGATGTAAATTGAAAGTGTCTTCATCAACTTTACAATTATCATAAACTTGATTAAAACTAAGATAATCTACTTCGATCATGAATCAATCTTAATTGCTAAGCCAATTGTGATGTCACAATACAAATCACTATGGTGATACTGATAACTCATCTTATGATTGATCTTAAAGATTTGTGAAATCAAGCTCCTGGAAACCTATCACGGATACTGATCACATCAACCCACCTGCACAAAAAGCGCAGACATTTTCCTGGAAGTGGAATCGGACCGATTCTTGAGAGTGGTCAACGATGTAGGTCTGACCGTCCCAAGCACATACAACAACTTCATCTTGACCGTCGCACTAGTAAAACAAAAGAAACCAGAAAAAGTGTCATCATTGTCTTGCCTCTAGGAAGTAGATACAATGACGTCAACTTAGAAGTCATGAAGACCAAACAATCTTACAATGACTAGCATAACCTGACAGGTACAGTGAACAATGGGTATTCAGCTAATTGACTCACGTTAATGTCAAATTTGGTCAGAGCAAAGAGTTGATGGTCCACGAGTAACGACCAAAGAATCTTGTCCTCTTCGATCATCATTAACGTTCCTGCGAATCAAATGAAATGAAATGTTGTCAACTGCAAACTGCTTACCAACCCAAATAACCTGAGAAACAACAATCTGGGCCCAATTTCATGGCGCTGCTTACCATAAGTGTAGAATCAGTGCTTATAAGCAAACATTTCTGTACTTACAAGATCCTATTTTGTGGGTAAGCAAGGAATTTTAAGAGAAGAATGAGGATCATAAGCATGAAATTCATGAAATTTCTTCGGTAAGCATGGATCGGAATTGTCCCAAGATTTTTTAGCGCTCTGGGAGTTAAGTTTAAGATTCTCAAACATTGGATGCTATTTGTCAAGAGGTTTTTACGAAGAACGCATTCTAAGACTCACCATCCAAGGTACACATGGCCATCCTGTTGGGCAATGATTCCTTCCCGTCAGTTCCAACGTCACCATCCCGTCCATCACATTCTATTTCAGCTAAAAGAAACATCACAGAAACAAAATGAGCTTATATTCCGTCTCTGGGGCCCTTTTCCAAACCTCAGCTCCAGCTCAGGCTCAGGCTCTGTCATCCGTACGTCGCCGAGAATACAGGTTATGGTTTCTCAATGAAGCTGAAACTCTGTTTTCTTTTTCAAACCAGAGAATCTACTTCCAAACCGCAGCCAAAGACTCTTATTTCAGACCCTTTATTTTAGAATGGATTCATGAAATGGAGCCGGAGCCTGAGCCAGACCCTAGGTTTGGAAAAGGGCCTAGGTCTTGATTTGAGAGAGCATGAATTGCTCTTGAATTATAACATCGGGCATTCAGCCTAAAGCTATTATGTGACAAAATTTAGAATCTAAGAGGCATTGTACAAGAATTTATTCATATTTAATTAGGAGAATCCTGATTGAGTTTCAGGAGGTCAAAGGAACGGGTTTCTCACCTGAGCGACATATTCTACCGACTAATTCTGTAGATACGTTTGCATTACGAGCACGCTTGTTAGTTATGGGATGCCACTTCACATAGGATTCACCTGTACCGCTGTGGAAAGATGACAAGAAATAATGATTGATCAGCAAGTAGAGAGGCTAGCCTAAGTCTAATGAGCTGGATACACCTGTTTGTTTGAAACGTTTGACAGCAAACAGACCATTTCCCTAGGACCTCAACAATTAATGATTGTGGTTCGTCCTCTGTTAATATACCATTTATCATCATTATTTCATTATCATCATCAAATAACCATAAGGGAAACCGACTGGATTAATTTTAAGCCATTGAAAAGTGAACAAATAACAATTGACAGGGGCGGGATTTGAACCAGCAACCAGAATACCGTCCCGGCCACTCCAATTGAGCAATCAAGCCCATGACTGGTGTCCCTAATAGTTAATTATCTTCGTTCTTTTGGGCAGTTTTACTCATATTTTATGACTACCTCAAATCCATTAATGAGCCAATATCTGACACTGACCTATTTGCAGCCCAGGTGACCTCTTCACCTTGACCTTTGACCCAGCTGCACAGCAGCTCAGCATAGTTGCATCCGGGCTGTGAGACAATGAGCTTGGGCTGGCCATCTGGGTGCCTACTTAGCGACAAGGATCCGATCTTTAGGTGGATGGGAGCGGGACAAAAAGAAGAAGAGATTACAAACATTCACAAGCTACATATGGATTGTGTACAATTGTACTTACTACCACAAGTATATATCTAAAAGCAATCAACTTACAGGGTGTGGTCCATCTCGTTACCAATAGCAACATCTTCACATAAAATCTCACATAGTAACAAAATGTCGCAGAGTAGCAGCATAGAACCCCTTAGCAACTTTGAGTGGACAAATTCAATAATAAACGGTGTAAAATACATCATATGCCATATGAACATAAAACTATGAACTCATATTTATGGTCTACATGTCTTTACCTGTCCATTTAGTTGCCACTTTTGAAGCAAGACAAACTTCCCCGATGGGTTAGCATTCGCTTCCTTAAAACAGAACAAAATAAATAAAAACAAACAATTAATACAAGTAATAAACTGCTGTAAACTGCTCATCGACCAAACTAATGACTTGAAATAATTATATCAAAATGCTTTGAGTTAGGAGGACCTGACACATTTCAATCCTAGCAGGATATTTCTCAAAGGATAAAAAAATTAAACAATAAAAAGACTGGTACAAAAACAAATTTTGCATTACAAATCATTCAGAAAAATCCCCAAAATTTTCCAAAATATATTTTGTTCTTTTTTTATTCTGACTCACATTTGTCGTCGTTGGTTGTTTGTCTTGCCAGCGATATGCACGTACCACCCTATCAGTGTGACCCACAACAAACTCCATCTTGCCATCACCATCTGAAAAAGACAATCCAAGAAATTATATCTTATCAGATGCCTCAGAGAATGTAGAATTTCATTCATAAAGGTAGTATCATACTTTGGTTTTTATCAAAGAAATACAGATTCATGGGCCAAAAATATCAAGGAAGCTACAGTCACAGTCATCTGTGAAAATTTCAGTCCCATACGGTGCCCACTTTTTGAGAAAATCGTGAAAATCGGCCACAGTATTTCTTAAGTCTTTTCTCTTTTATTTTTGATCTTTCAGTCGTTGTTTTACTAATTTCTGGATAAATACTCCATTTCAGGCTGACAAATTTGAACAGTATGTTTCTACCACTAACATCGTCATACCCTGTAAATTTATGAACATTTCTGTTTTGGTTTTTTACCACAGTATGATAGTACCTTTAAAGGGCAATTCGATGAGAGTGAAACTATAAAGGTGTCTGCAGTAATGAGTGAAGAGACACTGATACAATCTCCATGGATGTCAAGGGTGCAAGAATGTCTTAGATGGGAGTGGAGTTGGTGGACTTACCGATGTCATCGATGAGGACCACTTTGATGTTGGCAGAAAGATGCTGAATGTGGCAGGGTAATAATTCTGACCGGGCTAATACCGGTGTGTCTGTCTCACTCTGTGTGGAGATAGACGAACAATTACAGACAGGATAAGACTCAACAAAAGTCACTATCAATATGTAGCATCATGGGCAGTTTCCATAGCAACATGTGATTTAACTTATCTAATACCAGGGACCAATTTCATGGCCCTGCAATTAGCATAAAAATTTGCTAACCATAAAATTCCTGTGTCTTATTAATAAAAACAGCATTAACAACCAAATTTCCACGTGTTGTGTATCACTTGTGATTGTTTTTTGGCTGTTATTTGCTGACCATGAGTATCAAATGGAATTTTTAATGGTGGTTTGTTTTATTTGTAAGCAATTTTCAGATTAGACCACAGAGCTAGCTCTATGTTAGGACCATCTAGAAAGAGACATATAGGTCAAAGATCAAAGGTCATTATCAATTGATAATACATACCGCTTGTTTATTTGTTGGATTCACAAATAAGACATTGCACAGTCCTTCAGCACTTATTGACACCAAGAAATTCTGCAAAGCATAAAATAAAAATTACAGCGTCAGGAATTGAAACCTGGTGACGTATGACTTCAAATGACTTTGGGTTTCCACAGCAATCGGGTCAAAGTCAAATGCCATGAAAAGGCCTACAAGAACAATATTTGCAAAATAAAACATAATTACCCTTTAAAGATACAGTACAGGATTGGTAACATACCCAAACAGAAATGTTCACTGGATCAGACAAAGTGTGAGTGTTGTTCTGTGACCTTTACCAATCATGTATTGTACCTTTAATCATCAAATATTAAACCACAATTGGGATACGGACTGAATTTTAAGTCATTGAAAAGTGAACAAAGACAAATTGACTGGATCAGGATTCGAACCAGCGACCCACGGAAAATTACCTTTTGTGAATTACAGACATCTCCGATGCTTATGCATGTTATCTGAAAAGAAAAGAACAACATCAACAAGTTCAAAATCTATTAACAGGCAACACGTCAGTCCATTAAGAGACTTCTAATAGCTTGTACACATTATTTCATGATAGCATTATTGAACTCAATACAAAGAAAAAGATTCTGGGTTGGATTTCACCAAACTCATCGTATCTTCCTAGTTCCTATCAATCGTAGGACTTATCGATTCATTTCAGCCCTACGTAGGATAGGTCCCCTACGATTGGTTATCCTTCGTAACTCGAGCTACGATCGATCGTAGGGCTTCATGAAATCGACCCCTGGTCACTAATTTTAAAACAATACAATGGGAGACTTTTGAGAACCGGTCTTTTAATCAACAGTGCACGCGCATGCACAACAGCGCAGGTGCAAAACAACGCGCGCATGCTTACAATTGCGTGCGTGTGCGCTGTTGACATGAAGACCGGTTCTCAAAAGTCTCCCATTGTTATGACAAGTTATTTACCATTCCCAAGTTGGAACAACAAGCCCAAGGAGATGTGTTGATTCCCTTGAAGACATGTAGCTCCCCTTCTACATTTCCAACCACCAACTCATTCTCCTGTCAAATCAAATAAAACGAGGATTAGTTGGGATGATCGAGGCCCAATGATGCCATTGCAATACATGGTTCATGGTTAGTTACGATCACCGCAAGTGGCAACTACACAACTTGGATGGAGGAGCTAGGAGGGAGGGGGATTGTTGGGGAGTGGGGTAGAATTAGACATAAATCTCAATGTGCTTACATCGTGGTATATTGCAGTCAAAATGAAAGCAAAACTTGGACTGTTATGAGCTTAATCAAATAAAAACAATTTTGAAGCAGAAGTCAGAGCAACAGAACCTAAAATTGCTGATGAAGTGCTAGTTACTAATGTGACTAAGCCTATTCAACATGCAGCCTAATTGCAGAATACCCTGCCACTTGATTCAAAGCCCTGTGCACAAACTGCAATGGACCGTTCCAGCTTTGCTCTTAAGCCCCGCCCACATGCGTGTTTACATGCAGCATGTGACTGAGTTTGACTTAGGGCCTGTTTGTTTATGACGAATCCTGTGTATCCTGATCCCATTTTAGCGTACCCTGCATAGGAGGTGGATCCCAAAATATCGGATCCTTTGCGTGAAACAAACAGGCCCCAAGGCTTTCATGGTCACCTGATTAAAAGGCATCCTCCAATTGGTCAATGAGCACAGTTTGATTGACAGGCCGGAAGGGTCCATTGAGTCAACATGCAGAATAACAGATGAACATTTTCCAAGCAACATGAACATGAACATGACTACAGTAACATGTTGGCCTACATACATACCAACAATTTTATAATGCCTATTCACAGTATTCTCACTCAGTATGAGTCAGTAGGCCTATCTGCATAAAACAGTACACTGTCACCTGTGTGACTCGACTGTACAGAAGTAGGGAGTACGATGAAATTTTAAATTTTTGAAGGAACCCAACAAGTTTGGTATCAATGGATAGCTTGTAATGTCAGAAATGCAATGGTGCTTAAATCAACTCAGTACCTTCAAAATTGACAGAGATATTCCCATTGAAAAGGGAGAAGGTTGAGTTTTTCATTCTGCCAGTTTTTAGATCTTGAACATCAGATTTCTACTCCAATCGCAAACTCAACTTTATTTAAGCATTTGTGTCTCATTATTTCCAAAAATTACTGCTTATTTTAGGTTGATGTATGAGAAATCTCCGAAAATGTAGCTTGAATGAAGCAACCTCATCCAAAACGCAGTATTTTGGAAAACATTTTGTCAAACTTTCGCGAAACTTCGAAGACCAACGAGATTTACTCGCAATGAATGCCAAATTGATGTATTTGAGCATGGTGCTATAGAGAAGAAATGGTTTTGAATTGATCGGAGTCGAGAGGGAGACGCGTAACCAGATTTGTGTATACGAGCGCAGATCACATGCAGCAAAAGTAGGCCCGCGCATTACACGTGTACAAAAGTATGCAGAGCAGCGCGCATGGCTCCTTTTACTACATCCATTCTAGACAAGAATGTTGATTTGAGTCGCAAACTTCACAGTTCGAGCGAAATCATCGAGTTAGAAATGCGTAAAGCGCACGTTAGCGCACAGGCCAAATCAAAATCAACATGCACCGTTGGAATCACAACACTTCCAGCTTTTAGAAAATACTCCTTCCTTATACCTTCTAATCATTTTAAAGTATCGTTTGCGTGAGTTTTAAAAAAAATTATGGACCGATTTTCCGAGCAAAAAGAAACATTCATTTGACTGGATTTTAAGACACCTTAAAAGTGAAAATTACCTGTAAATTTGGTATCAATCGAAAGCCCATGATCCCCTCTATAAGAAAATGGCATTTAATGAACGCAGAGTTCGTTTACCCCTTCGCGAACATAAGTCAAAAAAGCGACCAAAATGGTTTTTTCAACAAAATGGCGTCACCCAGTGAAATCGCTTCCGCGAATCTCGCCGACTACTTGTGCATTCAGATGGATTTTTTCCTGTTTAAAATTACAATTAAGTGAAAATAAATGACATATTTAGATAAATCAACTTCTAACCTGCAAGAGGATAGCAAATTTAAGGTAAAATATTAAATAATGTTGTTTTTAAAGCAAGTTTCTTTCATTACGTTTTTACACGGTAGCAGATATAAATGCGTTTTTACGAGATTCCGTCGTACTCCCTAACAGAAGTAACACTAACACTACAGTAACACTAACACTTAACAGTAGTATACACTGTACTCACGTTGTCATTATCAATGTCTCCCAAAACGATGGCATTTGGGAATACATTTCCCGGAAACTCGAATTCTAAACGATCCACAAACACAACTGAACGCATCACTGATGTCTCATGAAATTAATACAACATGTGCGATCTTGCGACGGGTTTAAATAACTGCAGGAAAACTCCGACTCGTTTCTTGCAGACGATGTTCTTCCATTTATGACTTGTCGTGTACCTAGTATCCCCATTAGTAAAGATAGCGCGTCTCCAGTGAAAGGTTAGGAGAACCGACTATATGCAATTTCAAACGCAAGAGGGCGCCCTGCATTATCTGCGGGTCTTTATTTACGGCTCTAGCTCTGTCTGCGCCAATTTGTTTCTCCACTTTTTATTGATTAATTAGTGGCTAGTAATAATAATTATATTAATAATAGACAGGTTCGAGTGAAATATTGTATTTACGGTATAATTTCGTTGACAAGAAATTGCATCGCATGGCTGTTCGACCTTTTTTTTATTGGGGGGAGGGGTAGATGGAGGGGATTTTAAGCATGGTTTTAAGTGTGTTTTCCGGATTCTTCATGGTTCAATATTCTTCATGGATTTTGTTCTTATTTTGTAATCCTGTATGAAGAATGAATGGAACATTTCCCCCACACATCGTCCATGCCACCAATTAAACCCTAACCCAACCATAAAACACCCAGAACCGTAACTTCAAGGTATTCCTGTCAAACACTGACAAACAGAGTAAATATCACTCAAAATGTTTGAACTTGAAGTACCTACTGTACATTTACGTCCAATGGTTTGGTTTATGTGGAGGACGACCTCTGTTGTTTACTAATATGTGACACGTGGCTGGTCAACTCGTGCGCCGACCAACTCGTGCGCCGACCAACTCGTGCGCCGACCAACTCGTGCGCCGACCAACTCGTGCGCCGACCAACTCGTGCGCCGACCAACTCGTACGCCAACCAACTCGTACGCCAACCAACAGCCTGTGTTAGTACTAGTCAGTTTCCATGGTCGGTGTATCTAGTCATTCCTATTTATACAGTATTTCATCAAAGCAGCTCAACAGAGCGAAGCTAATTATTATTTTACTGATGAACACAGTGCACGTTGTATAGTGTGAGACATTAAACTTTGTATTAAATTATTACATTCAGGAGGAAACATAACAGAAAGTTTAACCTTTCCTGATTAATCCAGAAACTTTACAACCCTGCTGGCGTTGGAAGAGCCTGGAAATTGGAATAGGCCTAAACGTGATTGGCCATTAATAATGTTAGTAATAATGTTTTTAACTTTCCCTACTCTGATTGGCTAATGAATGTGACGTCGTTTTAAGCTGTTCTTATGCCAGTGTGTATTGTACTTGACGGCGTACGAGTTTATTATTGGCGTACGAGTTGGTTGGTGTACGAGTTGGTCGGCGCACGAGTTGGTCGGCGTACGAGTCGGCCAGCATTCGATATACACTGGCACCCTAGCGAGAGTGAACACAATGGATGGACGCGGGTACCATGTGAATGTCATTTAAGCGATCGGCTGTGTTTTACACTAAATCCACAGATGAGGTTGCGGCATTTACGTTACAGAATCTTGGGTTTATTTACATTGCTTGTACTTTTGTTGTAGATTCTACAGTCGCTGTGTAATTGTGTAAGTAAACTCATATTTATTCATGCAACATACTGTATGCAGTACAGAGTTAGTGCAGGTTTCCACAAGTGCACTGATCAAGTGTGACACCTGTTATTTATTGGATGAATTCCGTAGAGTTTGCGATTTGCTGTTACAGTGATCGGGGGCAGGGATCGTAAGGACCGGTGTTGTATATTAATACACGTACACGGCTGTGTTCCGTTTTTGATGACTAATCAATTTATGGAGTCCTTTTAAAAAGTGTTTTTCTGTACCGAAATCTTAAATAAAAGAATTTCCACCTGTTACTGGGACCAGCTGGAACAGTGTTCTTTCCTAGCATCCATGGTTAAACATATTTGCTTATTTTCATATACGATATAGGCCTAACTGAAATATCTCCTAACGTTAGACCTACACCATTTTTAATTTTTCTGTATCATGCTAAATTGTAAAATTTTGCGATGATCACAACCCTAGGTCTGACATGGCGACTGGTAAGGTCCCAGTCCCCATGTCAGACCTAGGGTTACGATCATCGCAACTAGTTAAATTGAATTATTTGTCAGTTAGAAGTTTTAACGATTGTACTTTGCAATGTATGAAAGCTAATGGCAACGTGAAATGAAATGAAAGAATCATTGAAATACTAAGACTTGAATTTAATTTCAAGCATTTTGCATTTACTTTTGTCTGCAGGTTACGTCACATCACACGTCTACAAATGTTGATGTGACAAGGATTTGGAGATGCTGTTTCTTGACAGTCTCGCTATCTACACCAAGGTTCATGATTGAACTAGTTCTGGATTACAACTCAGTCGAGGATGGAGAATGGTCTCTTTTTATCCACTGAGGAGAACAATTAGTTCGACAATCGGAAAAACGGGTCAAAAATGGACGTGATGCCCGGGCGGTATCAAACCAAGTATTATTGAAATAGTCTACTTTGGACATGCATTGATGCAGATAAGGCTAGTCACAAGCACGCTCCTTGAAAGAAACTGAAAGGAAACTAGGAGTCATGGCTTCCCATTCAAACGATGGCGAGATCAATAAAAGTGCTGAAAACTCAGTCGATACAAGACATCGTCCGCATCCGCTGGAGAGGCAGGGCTCCCGTACCCGATATTTATCAGGTAGTGGACAGTCAGCCAACAACACTGGGAACTCTTCGGGAGCATCTTCAACCTCGTCGGAGGTACGACACACAGCTTCTGGCAAGGAGGAGAAGATGAACTCACCACGGCACGTTCCACACTCGCCCCCGCCATCGCCACACTCCAGTAATTCCAGCTCAGTCCACAAAGTACCAAGCCTACCACATGTCTCTCCTTCTCAGATAAAGAACTCGGATTATAACAGTTCAAGAATGAACAGCACCAATTTCACGTTTACAAGCAGTCCACGTGTGAGGGTACGACAGAATCGCAAGCAGGAAGACAATCTCCTGACGTATAGGGCGATGATTTATCTGGTTCTGTGGTACTTCTTCAGCTTCTGCACTCTCTTCTTGAATAAACATATACTGAGTGAGCTTGGTGGGGAACCAACAATGCTAGGTAAATGGTATTTTAAAGAAAAGTAACATCATTCAAGTCAGATTTGAGAAATGATCATAAGCATCGAGCTCCTTGGTACATTATAAAAGACCCAATCCTGAGCCGCATTTCAGACGGTTGTTAAAAGCAGGTGCTGCAATCAATTACATAATGGGATCTTACAGGTGCTATATTATTAATTCAAAGTAAGCCTTGTGTTTCCTTCACCACCAATAGAATCTATCATTGTCAATGAAATAGTCCCAGCAAATCCACTAATGTTCCGGGTCTATTTGCCTTGAACCTTTAAGCCACAGGTCTAATTATCTTTGAAAATTCCGTTTTTGACAAATTTCTTTTTCATTTTTCATCTTGCTCTGATATTTATAGAGACATACTGGTCATGTTTTTTTCTCACATGTTAGCCAAGTCCTGTCATTGACATACATGTGACTTATCTGGTTGATTTAATTACACAGGTTCAACCCAGATGCTAGTAACGACAGTCTGTGGTTTCTTCAAGATGTACATTCCATGCTGCCTCTATCGTCATAAAAGTCATGATGAGAGACCTAAAGGCTTTCTAAGGAACATGGTCGTCTTGGGTATAATGAGGTAGGAACATGGTCGTCTTGGGTATTATGAGGTAGGAACATGGTCGTCTTGGGTATAATGAGGTAGGAACATGGTCGTCCTGGGTATTATGAGGTAGGAACGTGGTCGTCTTGGGTATTATGAGGTAGGAACATGGTCGTCTTGGGTATAATGAGGTAGGAACATGGTCGTCTTGGGTATTATGAGGTAGGAACATGGTCGTCTTGGGTATAATGAGGTAGGAACATGGTCGTCTTGGGTATTATGAGGTAGGAACATGGTCGTCTTGGGTATTATGAGGTAGGAACATGGTCGTCTTGGGTATTATGAGGTAGGAACATGGTCGTCTTGGGTATTATGAGGTAGGAACATGGTCGTCTTGGGTATTATGAGGTAGGAACATGGTCGTCCTGGGTATTATGAGGTAGGAACATGGTCGTCTTGGGTATTATGAGGTAGGAACATGGTCGTCTTGGGTATTATGAGGTAGGAACATGGTCGTCCTGGGTATTATGAGGTAGGAACATGGTCGTCTTGGGTATTATGAGGTAGGAACATGGTCGTCTTGGGTATTATGAGGTAGGAACGTGGTCGTCTTGGGTATTATGAGGTAGGAACATGGTCGTCTTGGGTATTATGAGGTAGGAACATGGTCGTCTTGGGTATTATGAGGTAGGAACGTGGTCGTCTTGGGTATTATGAGGTAGGAACATGGTCGTCTTGGGTATTATGAGGTAGGAACATGGTCGTCTTGGGTATTATGAGGTAGGAACATGGTCGTCTTGGGTATTATGAGGTAGGAACATGGTCGTCTTGGGTATTATGAGGTAGGAACATGGTCGTCTTGGGTATTATGAGGTAGGAACATGGTCGTCTTGGGTATTATGAGGTAGGAACATGGTCGTCTTGGGTATTATGAGGTAGGAACATGGTCGTCCTGGGTATTATGAGGTAGGAACATGGTCGTCTTGGGTATTATGAGGTAGGAACATGGTCGTCTTGGGTATTATGAGGTAGGAACGTGGTCGTCTTGGGTATTATGAGGTAGGAACATGGTCGTCTTGGGTATTATGAGGTAGGAACATGGTCGTCTTGGGTATTATGAGGTAGGAACGTGGTCGTCTTGGGTATTATGAGGTAGGAACATGGTCGTCTTGGGTATTATGAGGTAGGAACATGGTCGTCTTGGGTATTATGAGGTAGGAACATGGTCGTCTTGGGTATTATGAGGTAGGAACGTGGTCGTCTTGGGTATTATGAGGTAGGAACATGGTCGTCTTGGGTATTATGAGGTAGGAACATGGTCGTCTTGGGTATTATGAGGTAGGAACATGGTCGTCTTGGGTATTATGAGGTAGGAACATGGTCGTCTTGGGTATTATGAGGTAGGAACGTGGTCGTCTTGGGTATTATGAGGTAGGAACATGGTCGTCTTGGGTATTATGAGGTAGGAACATGGTCGTCTTGGGTATTATGAGGTAGGAACGTGGTCGTCTTGGGTATTATGAGGTAGGAACGTGGTCGTCTTGGGTATTATGAGGTAGGAACGTGGTCGTCCTGGGTATTATGAGGTAGGAACATGGTCGTCTTGGGTATTATGAGGTAGGAACGTGGTCGTCTTGGGTATTATGAGGTAGGAACATGGTCGTCTTGGGTATTATGAGGTAGGAACGTGGTCGTCTTGGGTATTATGAGGTAGGAACATGGTCGTCTTGGGTATTATGAGGTAGGAACATGGTCGTCTTGGGTATTATGAGGTAGGAACATGGTCGTCTTGGGTATTATGAGGTAGGAACATGGTCGTCTTGGGTATTATGAGGTAGGAACGTGGTCGTCTTGGGTATTATGAGGTAGGAACATGGTCGTCTTGGGTATTATGAGGTAGGAACATGGTCGTCTTGGGTATTATGAGGTAGGAACATGGTCGTCTTGGGTATTATGAGGTAGGAACGTGGTCGTCTTGGGTATTATGAGGTAGGAACATGGTCGTCTTGGGTATTATGAGGTAGGAACGTGGTCGTCTTGGGTATTATGAGGTAGGAACGTGGTCGTCTTGGGTATTATGAGGTAGGAACGTGGTCGTCTTGGGTATTATGAGGTAGGAACGTGGTCGTCTTGGGTATTATGAGGTAGGAACATGGTCGTCTTGGGTATTATGAGGTAGGAACATGGTCGTCTTGGGTATTATGAGGTAGGAACATGGTCGTCTTGGGTATTATGAGGTAGGAACATGGTCGTCTTGGGTATTATGAGGTAGGAACATGGTCGTCTTGGGTATAATGAGGTAGGAACATGGTCGTCTTGGGTATTATGAGGTAGGAACATGGTCGTGTTGGGTATTATGAGGTAGGAACATGGTCGTCTTGGGTATAATGAGGTAGGAACATGGTCGTCTTGGGTATAATGAGGTAAAGATTCTGTTGTGAGAGGATCATTCATCAATAGATTGGTCAAGTTGAACATGGTTCAACTAACTTTTGGAAAAATCTTCTAACACAAGATAGGATAGTCATCAAATAACCACAAGGGAAACTGACTGAATTATAATTCATTGACAGGTGAAGAAAGATAAATTGACTTAAGCGAGATTCGAACCAGCAACCTCCTGAATACCGTACCGTACTGTTTCTTTGTTCACATTTCAATGACATTTAGGATAAGTTTTGCGATAACACCATGTACTCTTATTGTGAGTTGGTTTGATTCTGAGAAGAACCAGAGGTTTCACTTGATGTTTCAAACAGTGTGATCTGTTCGTCCTCTGGAAAATTTTAACACAAGTTTTGGTTAACCCTGCGACTTCACCAACATTTTTAAATTGTGTATTTGTAAGCAATTTGCTGTCAAATCCCGTAATGCTGGCATTGCTTGGCATTTCTGAGGCCTTCTGATTTAATAACATTGATGGGTTTTTTTCGTGGGTATGTGTTATAATGTTTGGTTATATTTCCCTTTTGGCTTTTACTTCAGGTTTCTGACCGTCATTCTAGGACTGATCAGCCTCAAGAACATCGCCGTGTCCTTCACAGAGACGATCAAAAGCTCCGCTCCTCTCTTCACAGTCATCATTGCGTGGATCATGCTCAGGGAACGCACAGGATTGTGGGTAAATTTATCTCTGTTACCCGTCATGGGCGGATTGGCATTGACCAGCTGCTACGAACTCAGCTTCACTCTGATTGGCTTCTCCGCTGCCATAGCAACAAATTTAGTTGATTGGTGAGTGAGATCGTTGATTTGAAGTTTTTGTTTTAAGAAGATGCCTGAGCTTTTCTTGTTTTCGTCAGTTTTTATCACTGTCAAATTGCATTTCATTGAAAGATATTGATGCCTCGTTTTTCCTTCCACCGTCAATTCTAAGCTAGCTTTCCATGCCTGTGTCTTATTTTGCCAACAGTTTACAAAACGTCTTCTCCAAAAAGCTTTTAAGTGGCAGCTCACATAGATACAGGTAAGGCTTTAATTCAAACACAAAAGATGTGTTTTTGAGCTGAAATCCTTGCTGGGGCATTTCAGCAAGGAACTGTCGCGGAATGGACACAATCCAACAATCTTATTGGTTGCACACAAACGTCATGTAAAAAAGCCATATCAATAGTCTTAAAATGGTTCTTAATCACAATATTTCACTTGCATGCATTAACATACATGCAACAACATTGTGTTTACACAAACGACTTCGAGCATTGACTAGGGGTCGATTTCACAAAGCCCTACGATCGATTGTTACTCGAATTACAAAGTATAACTCATCACATCTTTCGACTTCTACGTGGGGCTGCAACATCATAATTAGTCCTATGATTGATAGTGAGTTACGAAGAGTTTGGAGAAATCAACCCCAGGGAACTCTGATAACCTTCTCATCCTACACTTCACAAGAGTTGATACGATATTAAACACTCTTCACAGTCCATGAAGTGTCACAGGTTTTTGTTTTACAATTTTTGTGCTCACACTCATTCTTGCTTATTCAGTCCCCCAGAACTCCAGTTTTACACAAGTACGGCAGCTGTCATTCTCCTAGTGCCTTCCTGGTATTTTTTAGTAAGTACTGATCCAAATTTTGATTTGTTCCGTAAGAAAGTACCCTGATATTTGACTAAAGTCAAGACGATCATAGGGCTGCATAGCTGAGGGCTTAGGCCTGATGTCTGATTTAAATCCTGGGTCTGTCAAATGTTCTTTGCAGAAACATTTTTTGAATCGGTCGTGATAGACTGAGCCAGTTCTTCTAAATCCTTGGATCTTGAAATAATTCGCTTGCTCTTAAGAAAAATTTTAAAGATTTACTCACCGATTTCCTGGACTTGGTAGCAGATGAACCTTCTTCTTGTGCATTTGATAATCCTTCTTTCCGTCGTCACACTTGCAGGAGAATCCCTTCAAGCAAGGTCTTCCAGATCAAGTCTTGGTCATGGCTCTCATCCTAGACGGCGTGTTTTTCCACCTGCAAAGTATTACAGCATATGCTCTCATGGGTCGAATTTCTCCAGTTACGCATAGGTAAAGATAATAAATAACTCTGTTTTGTAATAATTAAAGTCATTGAAAAGTGAACAAAGAAAAAATCATTGGAGCGGGATTTGAACCAGCAACCTCCAGATTTTAATTATTTAGTTATGGAAATGTTAATCACTGAATTGCAGAGCAGAGCTTGAGCATTATTACCATGGAGCAAAAAATGTAATGTTTTGTGGAATTAGTAACTGGCTCGCTCTTTGACAAAAAAAAATAAAAAGTTGTTTTATTTGTAATAATAATAAATAAAACAGTTGTTGGAAACCCTAAGTTTGGGCTAAACCAAAGCAGGGAATAATCAAAAGCAAAATGACAGTAACACAACAAGCTTCAGTGTGTCTAAACACTCCCAGGCCATTTTGCTTGATATGCAGTTAGTAAGTATCTAGGTTGTATTCTAATTTGTGGAGGGAGGTAATTAGTAGAATGATTTCTCAATCTTTTGCTTACTTTCTATTTTCCAGCGTCGCCAACACAGCAAAGAGGGCGCTACTCATCTGGCTGTCGATCCTAGTCTTTAACAATCCGGTGACGATGTTAAGCGGGGTGGGTACCATCGTGGTTGTTCTTGGTGTCTTCCTGTACAATCGGGCTCGTGAGTACGAACTGAACAAGCGTTCCGAGAACAGCATAGGGGAGGGGGGCAAGCCGTTGATGTCCCCTGTGTGAGGTATACCATCCCTGCTCTACAATTCTTCTCCTTGGTTTCGGATTTTAGGTTTACTTTAAATACAGTATTCTGTCTGTGCTTTTATTTGCTCCTCATGTGGCGGGTAATATGAAGTTTGTAAGTTGTGGATTTCACAGACGTTAAAATCGGCACCTGTTGCAGACACTGTTCTGTCAACATGTGCGCCAGATCAACCTGTTCTCTTGTCACACCTGTGCATCTCTTTGTTCGTCGTTGTCGTTGAATATCCTTATTGATCTGGAAGTAGTAACCTAAGACAAAGCAAAGAGATAAACAGTGTTGATAAGATTTGAAAACCACACTTTGCAAATTTCAGATTTAAGTTTTGCATAGCAAAGCAAGAACAATCAGGTCATGGTGCTATAACTGTTTTAATATTCTATATTAATTTGAGGTGTTTAGATGAGTATTTAATTGATCATTTGCAAGGATTTCCACGGTTAAGGGCATACAGAGAGAATCTAATAATAAAAAATCATCATGCGGCCATAGCCTAATTTTCGAAATTATTTGTAAAAAATAATGTGATGCTATCCCTCTAAATACATGTATTACTTTTGCATTCAAAAGGATACCTTGAAAATTAAAGCAAATTTTTCAATTTATTACTGATACATTGATATATATTACTAAAGGAAACCAATAATTTGAACCAGGTAATAGGCCTAACAAACAATTCTTACACTTCGAATCCTAGCAGCAACTTTCTCAAATGCTAAATGACTAGAAGACAAGACCATTCAAGTAAAGAGTGTATTCAATAGAAAGATTACCATAGGAAAAGCATGGTAAATTGTGGTATGCAGCTGGGTTAGGGTTAAGAGAAAAATTAATACCATTTGCCTCTTTGTTTTCATCATTCTCAGGCCAGTGCGTATATGTTGCACACCTGCCTAACTTGACTCTGTGCTGATCTGTTTGTAATATTCATGATATTCATGATGCAATTCTTAATTAAGATCACCTTTAACTTAAGATGGTAGAATTTCTGACCTTTAAATCCCTCCAAGTATTTGTGTGGAGGATCAAAGACACTGAACACCTTTCAAAGATAAAGTACAGATATACAGAAATTTGATCTATTTTTCTAAAATTTGTAACTTTTTTCTTCCAGAAGTTCCAGGGATGAATGTTGTGCTACACTGTATGTGCTAATGTCTACTGGGGCAAATTTCACGGCACTGCTTAGCACAAAAATTTGCTAAGCATGACATTTCTGTCTTAATAAGAACAGGGTTAACAACCAAATTTCCATGTGTTGTGTATCGCTTGTGATTGTTCTTTGGATGTTGTACACTGACCATGAATATCAAATGAAACTTTTAACGTTGGTTTGTTTTATTGGGCGAGACATTTTTGTGCTAAGTAAAATTGTTTGCTTAGCAGTGCCATGAAATTGGCCCCTGGTTAGATCCTAGCGTCGATTTCAGCAAACTCATTGTAACTTACTATCAATCATAGGCCTTATGATGCATTGCAGCCCTATGCAGGATAGGCCCCCTACATTGGGCTACCCTTCATAACTGGAGTTACGATCCATCGTAAGTCTTCGTGAAATCGACCCCTGGCTGCTGCAGAAGCCAGAACAAAATGAAATTTATGTCGCTATTAACTGTATTTTTGTCTCGGAATTGTAAGATGCCTTTTGATGTTTTTGTTATGTTGCTTTTGTTTTGTTTGTTTGTTTGTTTATTCTTCTGTAATATTACCTCGCTTTTTTTCAAACATCCCCATGATAATGCAAATTGCAGATTTGGAATCATACAGTGGACCAAATATGGCTGCATGCATCAGTGCGTATAGGGAATTGGTTGATATCCTTGTACACATCATGAGCCACCATTTTTGGTCCAAAATCGTCATTTGTGTATCTTCAACATATGTTCTTATCATGCAAATCAGGTGTACAACCTTCTGCGACATACGTGGGAGTTTTTTCATTGAATGTGGCATGCGCACATTAAATTTTACTGAATGTTTGAGTTTGTTAAACACAAATGGAATGCA
Organism: Astropecten irregularis; assembly: GCA_963971285.1. Taxonomy (NCBI): domain Eukaryota; kingdom Metazoa; phylum Echinodermata; class Asteroidea; order Paxillosida; family Astropectinidae; genus Astropecten; species Astropecten irregularis. Next base: position 797,673 of record OZ020264.1, read on the forward strand.
CTTGATATGAATAATGTGATGTTTATTATTAATCACATTAATTAGCAATTAAGAGTTTCACTCTGTAGATGTAATAATTATAAGAGCTGGTTCTCAGTAATATCATAAACATTCTTATCATCACAAATCTTTAACTTGGTCATATAATCTTGTTTTCTCTCAGAAATAGCGGATACATGTTGGAAGGTTTCTTTTATTTTGTGTTGAGGCAACTCTCTTTTGATTCCTCTGAACATGTTATGAACACTTCAAAATGGATCTTTCCCATGAAATATGCTAATTAGATATGCGCATGCGCAAATGCACTTACTGGTTGGCAAGAAAGTTGCAGCTCCATTAGGCACGTACGTACCACATACAACGCAGAGGGCATGGAGCTTGCCAACCAGTGATGCATTTGCGCGTGCGGGTATCCAATTAGCATATTTCGTGGGAAAGGTCCATTACCCAACAGTGCCAAATGTTAAGCCTAACCCTCTGCACCTACCACACAAGACAAGAGCTGCTTACCACACACTACCACAGTCTCCATGGGGGAACCGGACCATAACCCATGCATTACCACACAAACAACACTGTGGTGTATTGTGGTATTCTGGATACCGCAGGAAAAGCCATGTGTGGTAAACTGTGGTATACAGGTGGGTTAGAGCTAAGCTCACACAATCAATACTTGAAATACTTGAAAGGGATATTACTGCAGTGACTGCGTTGGATTTTTGTGAGAAATGAATGGCACAATATTAGATTGGTTGCCTTAGCAACATTCCAATCTGAAACCAAGTCAAACCTTGATTGACAAGAATAGAAAATCGGAAGGAATGAAAATGAGACATTCCATTTAACTTAATCTTTTCATGGACCAAGTTCATGCAGAATATTAATCTAATTGCAGTTCAGTAATTTATTTAAATTCATTTTTTGGAGATTGTACCAAAATCTCTCAAATGAGATATCATTGAAACAAAATATAAATTTTTGAGCAGGTCATGCCCTTTTCTGCTCATTGTAAGAATGTGCCTTCGAATAATTGAATCCACAAATATTTGGCTTGTGGGATTTCATCCAAGAGTCTCAGACCCTGACTGAGACTTTGTGCTTTGGTTCTAAAGGTCTTGTCTTTAAGGGCGCCCCTTTTTATAATTTTGGTTCTCATTTCTTGCTCACCTTGAGGGAGGGTCGGTCTATCGAAAAAAAGAAAAGTTTGGTGGAAAAAAAAACCTGGCTGAATACACAAAAACCTAAAGAAAATGATGTTCATTGTATTCAATGTAATCGCTTTTGAATATTTTTGTATTATTTCAGTGATAAAAAGTATAAAAATTGGAGGTCTATTGGAAAAATAAAAAAAAGAATTCCCAGAATTTTTGGAGACAAATTTTGTCTCCAGAAATTCTGGGAATTCTTTTTTTTTTTTTCTTTTTTTTTTTATATTATGCCATTCTGACAGGGTCGCCGGCAAAAAAAAAAGGTTTTTTTTTCTTCAGTCGGAGCCCAAAATATGGGTCGGTCGGAAATGAGAACCACAGAATTAAAAAGGGGCGCCCTAAGCTTAAAAACTGGTGTTAATTGTTTCGTTGAAGTTTATGCTACATTATTTTGGGGGTCGTAGTTCAACAAGTGTGCTTTTGTTCACAATATTTTTTTGTTTTGTTTTCAGGGACAGACATAGGCATTTGGGACAAAATTGTCAACTTCTTAAAGATTTACAATTCGCAAGTTTTGTCCCAGATCCTTGTCGCATTGAATCTGCTTAAAATATAAAAAAGCTTCATTTAAAAACAGATGGATTGAGTTAATTTATCAAAAAAGGATATCTTTTGTCAGGCTGCCCAAATAAATGGACAAATAAAGCAATTCGTATAATTAATTTTATTTGTGACCATGTATGATATTAAGATCTATTTTATTTTGAATAATTGTGATCTTGCCAAAAGAATATTATACACACCAAAAAAGTTGATAACTTTTTTTTTTCTGAAACTGACTGATATATAAAAATAAATGACGAAATCCATGTTTTTGTGTAAGTTTGCGCATTATTTCTTAATTTAAGTCTATAATCTGTTGTCATGTTTAAGGGTGATTTTAGTCTTCAAATGGAGAAGAAGACAAAGCTTAATGACCTTCTTATCCACTGCACTTCCCCCCTTCTTACTAAAAACTAATTTTATGGAGGTGGTAAGGACAATGTTCAGAATTTGCTGAGCACAAAAGTACTTTTTATTAAATTTCCTTATAAATGCATAATTAAGCAAGGAATAGTTACATAAATCTAGGACTATTCCTTCAGTACAATGTAATTTGCAATTTTGACTAAAGTAATATATGCGCCATACTTGTCTTGAAAAATACACGGAATTGAAGAAATTAGCCTACCCGTTTTAATTTGATCATGCTTCTAAAAGCATGACATATATCATTATTTTGTTTGGCAAAATTACAGTTCAATGTTTTGCCTAATTTTGGCTAATTATGGGACTGGTCTTCCATTACATAGAGTCTCAGCCTCTGGCTACAACAATAAACCACCATTTGCTAAAATATTCCCTTCACCTTGACCCTTGACAAGTTGTTAATTTAATGAATATGTTTTTAGGCTAATCTAAATTGGGCCAAAAGTCCACCCCTAGGCCCTACCCTTGGCCTTGCCCAAGATTAATGTGTAGGTATTTCATGCACCAAAACAAAATATTAGTGACTTACCTTTTTTTTCTCTTGGCTTATCTTGGACAATCATATTAAATCTGCAAATGATAATTTAAAATAAGCTTTTCTGTGAATGGTCGTGTTTTACTGCACAAAACAAGCGAGAGAATGGTGACGAGGTTGACTGGTGTCGACCCGAGGGAGCTAAACGAATGCACCTAGTGGTGAGACCACGTGTACTGAGTCTGAGACTGAATGAATTTCATGAACACTTTTTTTAACAGGTGTGTACAATTAAATATTTTGTAATTGACAATGCAATGAATTCTTTCATTCTTTTGGGAAAAAAATCTGTATCTTAGCTGTTATTTCTGTCAAAGATAGCAACTGTCGACGAAATATTTTACCTATTTATCCGGTATTTTGTAGTATTGTACCCGACTTGCCGCACATGTTAACTTTTTTGAAGACGGCGCGTGTTGACTCGATATAATCTCGCGAGATCACGCGTGATCAGGGAACTTTCTTGTGCTATAAAAATACCTGGCTATGGCTTGAGATAACACGTGTGCCTATAGAAGCCGCTAGCAAGCGGCTTCAGCAAATCCCATAATATGTGTGTTATTCCGAGCCGTAGCCAATTTATTATGGCCTTCAATTTGCGCATGCCCGGATAGGAATTAGTCTGTGCCCCAAACGCTCACAAAATACCGATGCATATTGCGTTGAGGGATATGGGGAACCGATCAGAGGCTTTCATGTGGTTCTGAAAAGTTAATTCACCGGACTTCATTTGCGTTGGAAATTTTGGCGAAAAAACATGGCTCAGCAAGTAAAAGACATGATGGGAAGGATGGGGAAAGGTCCAGCTGGGCTTGGGACAGGCGTGAGGCTGCTTGTAGCTGCAGGAGCTCTGGCCTATGGCGTCAAAGAATCGATATACACAGGTAAGATTTTGTAACGAGACCGATTACATCACTCACCTTGCGCATCACGCGTGCTGTTCATTGGGCTTTGTCCAGTTCTCGGACAGATCAGACATTAATTTCTTTCTTGAAAACCCCCTCTTCTTTATTAAGACTTAAGTAAATATAAATTGCCTAACATTACTGCTCACTTTATATCTTGGCCTGGTTAGATTGTTTTGAAAGAATTTCATGGGTTTTGTTTGCGTCCACAGCACAGTTCAACTTTTTCAATTTTAAATAGGCCGAGGCCGCCCTAGCCTAGGCCTAATTTAAGCCCAACAAATATATTTACTGTTTCATCAAAAAATCCCCCTTTTCTTTTGACCTGTTTTCAGAAAGATCACTTATCACACATCTTTTTATTTCATTTTGAAGAAGAAAATGACAAAATTTATTTATGTTTTCTATAATCGCAGTTGATGGTGGTCATCGAGCGGTCATCTTTAATCGTATCGGCGGAGTTCAAGACACTGTCTACTCTGAAGGTTTACATTTCAGGATACCATGGTTCCAATATCCCATCATTTACAACATCCGTTCCAAGCCCAGGAGAATCTCATCGCCAACAGGAAGCAAAGGTTGTGGTTTGAATTCATTTGATTTGATTTTATTACAGTGAAAAATTAAAAGATTTAAACAAGAGCAACCCAAAACATTGTTGAATAGACCTAATATAGTTTTGTGTACAGATATGAACATGTACTTGATGTATAAAATCTTCAATGATAAGAATGGGAGACTTTGGAGAACCGGTCTTCAACTCAACAGCGCACGCTCACGCAATTGTGAGCATACGCGCGTTGTTTTGCGCCTGTGCTATTCTGCGTGCGCTGTTGACTTGAAGACCGGTTCTCCAAAGTCTCCCATTGATTGTGCCTGAATAGTTTTCATAAAATGGTAAAACAAAAACGTGGATTAAGTAATGTCAGTAGCCGTAACCCCCTCAGTTATTATGGCTCAGACAAAGTGTATGTTCCAGCTAGTCAATGGGCCTTCATAATGTTGTGATATTTTGTTGGTGTAAGGCAGTGCTCAGAGAATAATAGCCAAGGTGTAAGGGTCAGTTAAGTTAAACAGTGGTATGTCTGATAATTTTCTCCCGATAGATCTTCAGATGGTCAACATCAGCCTGCGTGTCCTATCCAGACCGATGGAGCAAAGTCTACCCAGGATTCTTAGGCAGCTTGGTACTGACTACGATGAACGAGTCTTGCCTTCCATCTGCAATGAGGTAAGAGTCTCAGAGATCTTCTACGTCACAGTCAAAGGTTTTGCTTTTAGGCTAAGGACATCCCTGAGGAGGTGAAAAGACTCTTGAGGTTAGAGGGAAGAGGATAAAATGACAAATCAACAGATACTTCAGGTCACGAGGCTCCCGCATCTTTCCTTCATTATTTTGTATGTCTGTTATTTGTGTTACAAGAAATAATTTGTAATATCTTGTGTTTTGTTTTCAGGTTTTGAAGAGCGTCGTTGCTAAATTCAATGCTTCACAGCTTATCACTCAGAGACAGCAGGTGAGGATGGAGACGAACCTGTTTGGTTTGAAATCAGTCTGCTATTATTTATCACGATGCATGATTGCTGAATGTCTGTGTCTCTTGAAGTTCTTTGTTGACGGTTTCTGTATCTTTCTCTCCAGGTGAGTCTGCTGATCCGGAGACAGTTGACAGAGAGAGCCAACGACTTTGGCCTCATCCTGGACGACGTCTCCATCACAGAGCTGAGTTTCGGTGAGGAATATTTATTACTAATATCCCTCTCACAACCTACTGCCCCTGGGGTCGATTTCACCAAACTCATCGTAACTTACTATCAATCGTAGGACTTGTGATGCATTTCAGCTCTACGTAGGATACGATGGGTTATCCTTTGTGAGTTGCAATTGATCGTAGGGCTTCGTGAAGTCGTCTCCTGGCCATTTTGGTCCAGGAATCTGCCAAAGCCCACTTGGAACAGCATCCCTGTGCTGCATTCTTTTGACTTGATATAAGTCGATTCAACACTCCTTGTATGAAGTTATGGTGCCTTGGGCTATAGTCCTTTATCCTTCCACACCCTGCTGGAGAACAGGTGTATTTTGATGAATGGTAGGTCTGTGACATTCTTGATGTTGATTCATTGTAGGCAAGGAGTACACTGCCGCTGTGGAGGCCAAACAGGTAGCCCAGCAAGAAGCACAGAGAGCAATGTTCCTAGTGGAGAAAGCCAAACAGGAGAGGGCTCAGAAGGTGGTGCAGGCTGAAGGTGAAGCAGCAGCAGCAGAGATGATATCCTTGCATCAATATTGGGGTGTGGTCAAGGGGCGTGGGCCAAGGGGCGTGGTCCAAGGGTGTGGTTTATGAAAACGTTTTTTGTTTTTTTAAAATTTTTTTGTCTGCTGCGAAAGAAACAGGTGTACAAAGTAGCAAACGGGGTGTCAAAAATATACCTCCCAGCTTGCATCTTATGGAGCATGTGTTTGAGGGTGTCCACTTCATGATATATGCAAATGTTATTAATATTCATTGGCATTGTGGGTGAGTCAGATTCAAATACATGAATATATTAGAATATTTTATTATTTGAATATTTGAATAATTGAACAGAGTGTCAACTGTCATGTGATGATTATACTTCCGAGTGAAGAGTCCGTCCCACCTCGGTCGTCAACGGCATGAGCCTTCCCATAATTCCATCTTGAGAAGCCAGAATCCTCATGGGAACAGTCTGTTAATCTTGATGGGTAAACCCTGAAGCCGTCCATCCGCCAGGATGCTGCCTCAGATCCTTGTTTGCACATTGTAACCTCAGACTGACATTAACCCTGCTAAGGGGCCACTTTCATCATAGACTCCCTAGCTGTTGGAAATTTGACTGCTAGGAATTGTACAACAAAGTGGCAAATGGGTGGGAGGATTGACTATTTTTCTTCCGGCCGGGTTAAGGGTACCAAATTGGGTGTGGGTCGGGATGAAAGGGGAACTGGGGTTGGGACAAGTGGGTAAGGTGCTGGACCTTTGGTGGACGGACCGAAATGAACTCATCTTTAGTAATCTGATGACATTATCCTCTGTTGACACTCATTGCTGAATTTGTGGACTTTTAAAATGTATTTGTCATGGCTTGGAGGTTGTCCCCTTTATGTGGGATTGCTTCCTTGTGTTCTGGTATCTTGTTCCTGGCAGTGCTACTGCTACCTGAAGATTTTTTCTTTAACTCTCGTCTCACTTGGGGAAGGCCATTTCTGAAAATCCTGGATACCTGAAGCTGAGGAAGATCAGAGCAGCTCAGAACATTGCCAGAACGGTAAGTAATATGTGAAGACGTCACCGGGTTCATGTAAGATAGGAGAATGGGTGATGATTGCAGTAACACAACGTAAAATATCCTCTTTTGTGAGTACTGGTAGTACTGAGAAGGACTGGTGGTATACTCGCCGTTTCAAACGGTGTGCTCTGTTCATCTTCAGGAGAACCCATCATCAAGATATTATTACCTCTGAAACAAGCTTTAAGGAACCTCCCAATTGTTTACGACACTTAAGGTGCCGTCTTCCTCTCTCCCGAAACGTAAGGCAGTTTAGGAGATTTGGACAGCATAAACCGACAGAATGTTACCTTTGAATAGCTGACAGGTTCATGAAACCCCTCCGCTTATATCCTTTTTTCCTCATTTGTTTTCCAGGTTGCTACATCGCAGAATCGCGTCTTCTTGAACGCCTCCAGCTTGATGTTGAATCTTGGAGATCAAACATTCTACGATGATTCGGAGAGACTCGGCAAGGCCTCCATAAAAAAGTAGAACCCTGCAAGTATTCGCCCACATCATTTTATAAGTTCTTTTGAAGATAGTGATTATGATGCATTATACAAATTAAACAAATCGTTGGATTTTGTTATATTTAGCATTCAACAATATACTCGTCCCGGTTATAATTTGAATTAGTTGGCAAATTCAAATTGCTGGTGTCATGATTAGGTTAAGGAGTAATTATGAAAGTGGAAAAAAGCTTGAAACTAGAAAACGATCTTCAGTGACAGTTTAACTGAGTCAAGAACTTAGCCAGGATTCAAAATACAATGCAGAATTGGCCCTTTTAGGACATTCTTTGAACTTGGACCAAGTCGGGGCCAAATTCCTGTGAACTATTTTCCAATATTCTCTCCATCACATCTTTACATGGAGTTTTTTCCTTGTTTAATTTTGCAGTCTCGTCAGCCCACCTAGAACATTGAAATTGTTTGCTACACTTATTAATTATGCAATCATAGATATAAAGTTTGTTTTATGTTCAATTAATGACGATTATATTTGCCAAAGTATGATCTTCAACTTGTGGCCTCATGAAGGTAGATTAAATTATCATGATTATAATTCACCGATCATATTCCATTCCTGGATGCTCTTGGCTCGTTGGCACGATACAAACTTGAAATTTTGAAATGTCCATCGTTAATGTAATACCTTTGTGATTGATTCTTGGAGCGTGACAGTAAAGTGTGATTGTGCTGTACATGATGAGTGCATGAATAAAGAAAACCTGAATTCTGAAACTTACATCTGTCGGAAATCTCAGTCAGTTCACTCCAGTGTTTTTGTTAAATCCACGTTGAATTCTAGAATCAAAACAAGTAATAAACTGCTGCAAACTGCTCATCAGCCAAAATAATGACCTGAAATATATAAAATGCTTGGAGTTAGGAGGGCCTGATGCATTTAGATCCTAGCAGGATCTTTTAAGCATTTGATAAAAATCCTCCTAGGATCGAAATGTCAGGCCCCCTAACTCAAAGAATTCTAGAATGACCGATTATTTGAACATCTAAGCAGAATCTTGGTTTTTGATGAATATGTGATTCTACTTATACATTTCTGCTGATTGAAACAAGTAATAGTGGGTAAGATGTAAACTTGCAAGAAAAATCTCGCTATAAACTAAGGAAATCGACGGAGAATCAATACAATAATTCTTATTCAACAATTATATGCATTTTTGTCGCATTGTTAAAAAACATGGGCTACAATTGTCCTATTACTGCACATGAACATTTTCACCTACATGTATACCAGTATTAATTGGGTACATGTAACTTTAAAATTCAAAGCCAATTTTCTCACACTTTTCTCTCTGACTTCTCACACTAAAACGAAACGAAACAAAAATGGAAATAAAATAAAATAAAACAATCATAAGGGTAATCTGAAGACTTTATTTCCATTAAAATATCACCAAATGTCAAATCAAGTAATTGTCCCTAATTAATTAATCAGTCTAATTATTCATTGTTTACACCTAATGAATATTCATATACAACTACGAGCGAATCAGGGAGGGAGGGGGGTTGTGAAAAGGCAGCTCTCCGAATAATTACTGATTTTTTTTTCTGCTTGATGCAAATCCAAGTAGAATTTCAGTTTATACTTCAAATCATCAGGCCTATTTATAGCATTGAATTTATTACTGTACATTATTTACATAATACATATCATAAAATTCAAAATACAAAGAAATGACCTGCCCTTTTTACCTTAAATAGCCCCAAATCTTCACAAGTTTATTTACAAATACCTGATGATTAAATCAGGCAAAATTTGTTTGGTTTAAAGCCGCGCAGGCAACTACTTAAAAATGCAAAAGATGAAAAAATGTACAGGAGTTTAATTCTGAGGTCTGATTACAGCCTCATCAAATAAATAAATACAAAAATATAGATCCCGGAACCGTACTGTCAAAGTCAACATGCTAGGCCCTTTTCCAAACCTCGGCTCCGGCTCCGGCTCCGGCTCCAGCTCCATTTCTTGAGTCAATTTTAAAATAACGGGAATCAAAATACACATCTGGAGACTTTTGGCTGTGGTTCGGAAGTAGATTCTCTGGTTTGAACGGGAAAACGGAGCTTCAGCTTCAATGAAAACCCACAACCTCTATTTTCAGCATATGGATGACGGAGCCGGAGCCGAGGTTTGGAAAATGGCCCAGGTCTCTGAACATTCTGGTACCCTTCGGCAATTGTTTCATGCCAACATTTGAAAAAGAAACTCAAAAAATGAGTGACGTTTTGTATTCTTATACAATAGTTAATACTTACTGATGTAATTTGCATTAAGCTGAGTTTATATAAGTGATTTTATTGCTCGTTTTGGTCACCTTTTTCTTAATTGGCCTACAGCTGAACATTGCCCGCAAAAAGACAACAAAATGGAAAGCGAACTCACTTTCCTGGGAATCTTTTTCAGCAAATTGGCAAAATTTGATAAAAAGCACGTCCAATAAGTGTCAACGGTTCTGTTTTTAGGTATTTATCATAATCAAAACAAAAAGATGATTAAGCTCTAATTCTGTAAAGTCAAGTGCTATGCTCCAGTGTGAAGAAACATTTATCTGGAAAAGCCCAGGTATGATATTTTCACAAAAAGAGTTTGTGCCACGCTTAAATAGTCATTTCCACAACCATTGCTTAGAAAATACTCGGAATGAGCATATCTGCTGAGTGCTAAACACCTGATTTACATTTGTAAACGACATTTGCTCAGCTCAACTTGCTTTATGAAATTATTCCAACAAGCATGATGCAGCCATTTTGGATAGAAAAACAAATTACGGAGTTGCAAATTAAATTAAAATTGGAAGCTGTTAAAAAAATGCCTGTAATTTTTCTTTTTTTCAATGGAAGAAACAAATCACAAATTAAATTCACCTCTGATGTGGACAAAGTCCTGCTCCGGAAAAAAAATTACGAAACTGTCATCAAACGACAAGCGGTTTTTATCCAATAGGAGTACAGTAGGAATTACCGATGCATATTTTAGGAAAACATACTCAAAATGATTTTGTAGGTATAAATACAATTATTCATAGACTAAAGTGCTAATTTAAAGGTAGCATCATACTTTGGTAGCATACCAAAAGAGAAATATTCACAGATTTACCTATAATTTACTTGGTTTTAAGATGGTGATTGTAGAAACATATTGTTACAGTTTTTCTGCTTAAAATGCTGTTTTTTATCCAGAAAAGAGTCAAACCAAAGATCAAAAATAGTTTGATCTCAGGGAGATCAAAACTCTTGTAAATAGATTCCAAGATTCTGTGACTGTTTTTCACTGTTTTCTCAAAAAGTGGGCACCATATGGGACTGGAAATTTCACAGATGACTGATACTTTGGGCCTGTTTGTTTCACTCAAAGGATCCGATATTTTGGGATCCACCTATGCAGGATACGCTAAAATGGGATCCGGATCCGCAGGATTCGTCATAAACAAACAGACCCTTTATCTTTCTTTATATTTTTGCCAATGAATCTGCATTTCTTATGGTAAAAACCAAAGCATAAAGTTACCATTAAAGCAGGTTAATTAAAATAGTTACTTTGCAAAATGTACAATTAAAATAAAAAACTAAGTAGAGTGCCAGTCGTCATTATGTCAATACGTGACTCATCGGTGATGGCAATACGATTCTACTGACGATATGCACGCTTTTAACAATAATCAGCATTGCTTGAAAGTACATGTATGCCTAATGCTTAACTTAATACTGAGAATTCAAATATGATTAATTAAATGATACTATAAAATTATTTTTTACTCATATTTACAAATCAGTTATATTGATGAAAAATTATAAAATATTCATTTCTCAGTGCCGATTGGCAAAAATCGCTCCTTAGCAACCACTCACGCTCAACAAAAATGGTGAGTAAAAGTCTCAGAATATAAACATCATTTGACACTTTGTCTGGAAACTTTTTTTTGTTCATTACTCGGCAAAGTGTGAGGATTTTGTTTTCAGCATTCCATGAAATTAATAGCCCTTGGTATTGAATTCAAGCTCAATTTTACACATTTGCAGGGATCGTTTGAATTTTCTCAATCAATAAATGTTTGGCACCTTAACTGGCCATTAACTCCCTAAAATTCCTGGGAAGGGGGGGGGGGTAGTTGGAAAAGGGTAAACTGTAAAGGTGGAGTAACAATAAAACTGTCTCCTCTCAAGAACAAAGAAATACTTGAGGCTTTGCATGGTGACGATTGATATGTAGATCGGTTTGCGGAAACACCATGTAATATTTGTTTGTACTTTCAAACTTCTTATTTTGTCGCACGTCTGGTTTTCATTTTAGTTTAAATTGGCAAAAGATCTACAACAATATGAAGAGTTGAAATATTTCATGAAAGCCTGTAGTGAAATGTCTACTACATGGGATTTAAGTTCATTTTCAATAAAAATCTTAATTTATGGAGAGCAAATGGAGACCAAATTTGGAAACATTCAAACTGTTTCTCCCATCTTACACACAGACATGTTTCTCAGAGTAGACAACACAACTCTCAAGCTATAACAGGGATCTCATTATCACTCTTATCCTTCTCAAGTAATTGCCTTGGCACCCCTTGCCACTGTCTCAATGGACCCTTCCAGCCTGTCAAACTGTGCCAGATGACCAATTGGAGGAGACAAAAAATTAACAACGGTTGCTAACAGTTGTCGTTACATCCATCAAAGTCAGTCACATGCTGTGTGTGAAACATGTGGCTTTACTGAGGTGGGCGGGGCTTAAGAGCAAAGTCGGAACGGTCCATTCGAGAGCATAAAAATCAGGGAGACAATGAATACAAATTATTTAGTACCCCCTGGGCGTCGCCCTGGGCGTCGCCATGGTGCCCCTGCCATTGCTATGGTGTCCATATCATAACATTAAAAGTTAATTTTTCAGATTATCACAGAAACGTGTACCCATTACCACTCAAACATTTCCTTTAACAACACAGCTCAATTTCTGCGATGATAAAAAATTCAATTAGGTATATATTTACAAAAAAATAATGAATCCTTAAAGGATATCATTTTAAAAATTTTACCTGATTAATACAAAAAAGATATGCTTTTTGAATCAATCAAGGCATAGCAATAAAAACGTGAATGGTGCAAGTGCATATGTGAATACATTGTTTAGCATAATACAGCATTCATTTCAAAATTTGAAAGCTTTTCTTTAAAAAACTGTTGGTTTCTTTTAAAAAGTGCGGTTTGTTGCAATTTTCAAATGCCAATCTTTATCGTGATCATAGATTGTTGAATTGTCATAGACGACAATATGATTACAATTCACATTCAGAAGTAGAATCTTACAGCAACGGGTTATATTAGTCAATAAAGACTCCCGTTTGCATCTACAGGGTCAACATTAAGTACACATTGTGATTTCGTCCGGAATTCTGCACCCATCTCTTGCCATTTCTCAGCAGTCTGTCGTTGATCAGTGAGGAGCCATCGTCTGCTGAGTAACTTCGCTGCGGTCTCTTCCGACGTCTAGGAGGTGTTGGGAGGCACTGGAAGGTCTTGGAGTTGGACACGGGAGGAAATGAGGCTGTCCTGACGCCGTGCTTCGGGTCTGACTCTAAATTAGTCTGATCTTCCGCTGAATCAGTTTCAGCAGCCGGGGGATGTGATTCGGATTCCTTGACAGTTCCGGGTTTATCAGTTGAGACTTCGAGGTCAGGGAGTGTCTGCTTCATCTGGACCATGTCTTGAGCCGAATGAAGCTGAACCGTCCTGATCTTGGAGATGGTGACAGGCTCTGCGTGCCAGCGTTTAATGGAAGAGGGCATCTGCTTGGGGTCATCCTTCAAAGATGAGGAGGATTCATACCCTGATGGCAAGCCGTACTTTGAGATGTGATCTTCATAACTTGGTGGTTGCTTGAAGCATTGGTCATGGGGGCTTCTTGTCAAGTTTGAGGGTTCAGGTTGTGACTTTGTGTAACCTTTCACAAGACTATGATAGCTGGGAGGTATTTGTGTATTGCTTGGCGCTAAGGGGGAGGTAGAAAAGCTCTCATCAGGTGTGGTCATCTGACTATTTGATGGATTTGATAGTTTTACGTGTTTCAAATGGCTTCTGTAGATCACCTCTTGGTCTTGGTGTAGGGGTTCGCGCAAGCCATTCTTGCCCTGGTGTCGGTTGATCGAAGAGCTGTCCAACCTATCATCTTCATCTCGTCCTGCTGGTCTGAGCATGAACCTGCTGTCCAGGATGGATCCTAATTTGGATCTTTTCCCAGACTGAAGGCTCTTCTCAGAAGACGCATTTTCAGGATTTCCTCTATGAGCGCTCTCCCTCCCCAAATCTGAGACTCTCTCAGTGGATGCGATCTTCCCTGCAGATCTTAGAGGCCATGACAGTCGCTTCTTATAACTATCACCAGACAGTGGAGTCCTTGATGACATCTGCCTGAATTTAACATTACTTGAGACAGCTTGGACTTTTTGAGAGTATGGCTTGGGTCCATAAACATACTTAGAGTAGGGGAAAGATGGTTCCGTTGGAGGTTGGCACTTACCGTCCGAGGAATGACTGTTCGGTTCACAAACTGAATCCTCTTCATAATTATTCTTCTGCCAATGATGGACAAGTTCTGAGCGGAATTGTTGACACTCGCTGGGGTCAAAGATATCCTCTAGTTTCAGGGGGGAAAGACTAGCCGAGTTCTTGGTGGATGATGGTGGGATGTCGCTGGCAAGGGCCGCACGGGAGACCTCTACAACGGTATCAGTTGAGGATATCGAAGAGGCGATAGAAGATGATGACGCAGAGCTTGACGTGTCATCGATGTCGTCCCGATCACTGTAGTCATCACTGTTATCATCGCTATCGTCGCTGCTCAATGCAGCACCATTATCAACCCGATGCGGTTGCCTAGTAACTGAATCCTTGACAACACCGCTGCATCTTAGAGTATCCTCCTCAGCTTGTGTGTGCTCTTGGATTTTAGCACTTTTCCTTTCCCAATGTTCTTGGTCCTTCAACTGATTTACTATCTTATCATTGTTGTTTTTATCATTCATGCTGATGGGTCCTGCATCCGTGATAACATTACATGATTTGATATCCACAAGGTCGACGTTTGAGGTATTGCTGTTGGAGTTTCGTCTGTTAGAGAGGTCTTCGGGGTGACATGATACATTTTGTGCATATTTGGGGATGGTGTTTGTTTGGATCTCTTGAACTAAATTCAGCTTGTCCAGGACAATCGTTGCAGTATCTCTCTCCTCTGATGTTAGATTCGATACCTTCGCCAATTGAGAGGAACTTTTCAGGAGCTCGGAGGATGCATCACTCTCGTAGTCTGTGCCACTGATGTCACTGATAGCATCATCACATGACACTGACAACATGTCACTGTCAATGTGATCGTCACAGCTTTCACTGTCATCAGAAATACTGCATATCTCATCAGCTATGATGGATGGCAGACTGACAGCCTTTAAAGAGCTAGTGATGACATCAGGCTCCCTTTCAAACGTGGAATTATTAGAGTCTGTTGTTGGTTTAGCTATGTCATCTTCATTTGTGATGGTGTCATCAAGATTTTTACAGCTCTGGATGTCAACCTGACACTTGTCCAACTTGCCGTTAAATTCATGACAGAGGTTTTCGCTGACTGTCCCAGTATCAACGGGCTTTGGATCCAAGCAATCTGGCTCATCACTGACTAGCTTGTTCTTGGAATCTAAACACGGCTCCAAGAATTCACCTGTGTCATCATAGATGATCCTTGATCGCCTCTCCACTGTACCCCTTGAGAATGTGCAGGGCTGCGATGAGGTGGGACTGATGGGACTTACAGGGGGGCTAGAGGCCGAACTTAATTTTGGAATTTCAATCGGTACAGGCTTGGTGATTGCCTTATGGGAGGAAGACTCCTCTCGCTTGCTTGCATCGGGGAGAAACACATCATCACTCTCTTCCTCTGAAACCTCTTTAGATCCATTGACGGAATCACTACAGTTTCCAGAACACTCTGTTGACTCTGAGATCGATGGTAATTCAGTTGACTGATCATCAAAAGTTGAAGCATTTTCAGATGTTGGAGAATCCAGTGAATCACTCGATTTGTCAAGACTTGGAGAAGCTTCTTTCAAGAGATCGGGGCAAGGGTCAAAACTCAGTTCAGGACTAAAACAGTCCTCAAAAGCATCCTGCACGAACTGCTCATAGTTCACAGAGCTCGTCGAAGACTCAGTCTCGCACTTCTGCAAATTGTTCATCAAGTTCTCCTCAGACAAGTACCTGTACATGAAGCATCTTTCAACTGCTGTGTAGCTCGCCTCAGACCTAAGGCTCAGCCTCTGCTCTCGAACAGCTTCTAAGACTGCAGACGTGGGAATGTTGAGAGCCAGGACATCCGGAAGGTCATCAACTGAGATGCAGAAGGTTCCGTCAGCTTCTAGGTCTGTTTGAACGGCAGAGTCTACGATCATGTCCACGGCAGAATCTGTAGATGTAAGAGCCAGCTCAAGGTAGAACTCTGAGTGTTCCTCTGCCAAATACAAACAAAAACAAAACAAATAATAATTCCTGTTTTTTTAAAAGTCACATTCACAATTCAAATTCAGTCAATTATACCACAGATAAATATATTGATGACAATGGAATAACTTAGTATTGATTTAATTGTTTAGTAACAAAAATCACAATAAAATCAATAAACAAAGTTCTTGCAATTTGTATCACTTTCAAACTTCATGCAAACAAATATTAACTTATAGGACACAAAATAGGCACAGTAAAATCAAAATGAATATTTCCAACACCTTCAATCATGCTAAACATCACTGTGAAAATAAAAAGAACGGACAATAAGAACAACTGACAAATAGACAAACAGTATTCTAAATTTGTGGACAAACAATCTCATAGACAAAACATAGATGAAAAGCGGCAGTCACATTACTATGAAAAAATTAATCAAAGAGATGTCTATTATTGCAGCATACACAAAAAGTATGAAACATTCCACCACACATGGAGTACAGGGTTTATACTCTGGGGAGTTTTTACAATTAAGGAACACCCAAACAAGTAAGATTTGGAATTTTGCACGGTGAAAACTAAATCTGAATAAGATTTGAGAACCAACCTTGCAAAGTACTCTTCATATAGGAAGAGGTGTGGTTCTAAGAAGAACCTCTTTCCTGAGGAAGGCCAGAGGCTCAAGTCAACGTCAAGTTCTTTCTTTAATACCGGTTCTTCTCAGAACCACATACACCTCTTCCAAAAGGAGAAATTCACATGGTGTGTCCGTCAAACCTACTCAGAACGCACAAACAGTCGCCATTTGCAAAAGGGATAGACCAGCTATAACCGTTTATATGACAGCAAATCATTCGGGGATTTTTATATCAAGCAAACAAGGACAAAACATGAGTGACTTGAAGGCAAACACTCATCACAAATCACAACAAGAGTGAATTTCAGCAATTCTACCCATTACAATAGGATATGTCACTAAAAGAAGACGACTTCTTTTTATTCTGTTTTGTTTTGGTTTGTTTTTGTTGTTTAAAAATTGGTTAGGATAACTTTTTTTGAAGCCATCAAGAATTTGTGCTAAGAATTTGTGCCACAAAATATAAACATAAAGCAGGACGATCACAATTGAAAACCATGTTGTAATGGGTAAGACGTTGCAGTGAATATTCACTATCTATCTCACGTAATACTTGTGCAAGTCTATTCTTTCTTATACAATACAAAACAGGACAAATAATCATTCCATATTTGGTGCTAAATGTGAGAATTGTACTGTTTTTTTACCTTTACTGTTGTCCTACTGGTAGGTCAAATAGACAAGACACAAGGGGAATAGAACATTAATCAACTATTGGTCTCAAAATAGAACTATTGGTCTTAAAATGTACTGGCACAGTAATTAAATAACTATTTTGAATATGTGTCAATTGGTATTTAAGGTAAAATGGAATATTTTTTAACCAAGATATTGCATGGATGGTTCCCAGGGAATTGTTTTTAAATTAACAGACAAATGACATCACTTCTTGAAGACATCCTCCAATCAATTCCAGGCGCATCAAACTGATTGCCTGTATATTGCTTCACATTGACCTTGCAGCTACTTGGGGAGGAAATTGAAGCTGGAGCAAAAACCTAAGGAATATCCTGTCCTATTGGCTAGATTTGTCCAACAGCCTTCGAGGAACTCACTGCAAACCTGTCTTAGCTTACTCCTAAAACAACGCCAACATGTGATGGATTATTGATCATAATATGGAGAAGTAAATACAAAGCACTGAATTGAGTTTCATGTAAGAGTTAAATGGATAAGAGAAGGTTGTGTGATAGATAACAGCAATCTGGATGATGGTCTCGGACCTGGGGCGTCTCTCTCTACCTCTGCACTGAGTTCTGAACAAGACGATTAATGTCAGTTAGTATTAGTATTAAGCAGCTTCAAGACGATACAGCTCATGTGTGTCTGGCTAGGACCTCCATCTATCCATCTTGTCCTCGTAATTGGATCTGTCTTCCTGATCTGTTTGGGAAGATTGGTTAGCAAATGGAGAGGCTGCTTCTTAGAAAGGTGTATAAAGTGGTGTTGTCTTTCCTCTTAACTACCAGTCAAGCTTCAAGACGGTGTTTTATCCATGTGTTCCTCCCTCTGTCAATCTTGTTCCTCTATCATGTCCATCTTCCTGACCTGTTTGGGAAAATCTGTCAGCAAATACAGTAGCTGCTCCTTTGAAGAGAAGCTGTCTCCTTTGAAGTCTTGCAGACATTCCACTAAAGGTACCTGTCAAGCATCTTATCTAGACAATGACAAGGAATCTCAACCATTAATCAAATAACTGATTGAAAACACCCGAGTCTCTGGCATACCTTCTGGGCTTAATTCCCCCGTGCTTCCAGCCACGTTCCCGTCCTCGTAACTTCGCCTCTTCATCCTCGTACCCACTGGTAGCGGGGAGAGTTCCCGTGGTGGCAAGGCAGCCATGCTGTGACGTCGTCTCATATTCAGCTTCTGGACAAGTCCCAGGGAAGACTTGCGTCGTGGAGAGTAACGATGCGTCGGTGAGGAGGAGAGAGGGGAGTATTCCAGCTCTACTGACTTGGTACGACACTGAGACCCACGAGGCTTGAATCGGGCCGTGTTGTTCACCTGTAGAGTAAGTAACATTTCATACAGAATGATCAATAAAAACCAACATCCGTCCATTTCTGAACTGACAAATCTTCTAAGCCTTCCTATTCATTTATCTTACCCATGTGTTGTAGTCTTCAAGAACGACGTGAACAAACAACGTTGCTTGGTCCAAACCTTCAAGATGAACGTGTCGATAACCTGCCAAAAACAGACAAACAGGAATCAGGAAGTGGATCCAGAGTTGCAAACAAGCTGAAATGTCAATATCATTCCTAAGTTAGAAATGAGTAAGACTTGCAGAGACACCGTGTATAACAGTCTTTTTGGAAGGAGTGCAGTCCTGAGAGTAAGCTCTCGACGTTTCGATCAGTGTGCTCTGGCTGTCCTCAGGAGCGAGAGAGGACTCTCCTGAGGATGGCCAAAGCAGTCTGGTCAAAATGTCAAGAACTTATTCTCATCAGTCCTTCTCATCGGTTACTACCTGGCATGAGGCTGGAGACTGGGAACGAAGCCTGACCGATAAAATCACGGCCGATTGGATCCTCGTCCCAAACAGCAAATCGTATCATCGCCATCTCAGGCAGGTGAAGCGTGAAGGTCATAGTGCAGTCCCAAAATGGATTAAAACCTGCCCCAAAAAAGATAATAATTCAACAATAATCAAATCAAATCACCAAATTGTTCAATCTTTCCCAGAGGAAGCAACAAGATCAACTGACTCTCCATAACAAACATTCAAGGAGCGCTTGTCCTAGTTTTGAATTCTTTAACTCTACTTTTCTCAGATTCGTCTTAGGTAACGTTTCACGCCTTCAGAAAGATTCCACAATAAGATATCCCACACTATATAGTTGATGTGTGCTCAAAAGAACTTGGATATGGAAACCACACAACTGAAATTTAAATGGTAAGACAAAAACCGGCATTTTGTTTTCTGTTCGAGAGTTGTTTATGGGATCAGTGGCCATTGGTCACAACCTAAGGTCACTACTGGTTATTTGCATTGGGTTATTACCGTTGTCCTGAATGGTTTTTGTCTGAGATTTAGCACAGTCCACTGGCAGTCCTATCACCTCAACCTCAACATAGGGATCAATTATCTGCAAAGAAAAAGAAGAACGAATAATTTAGATATAAATGATAAGAAGAAAGTTGTTTACGATATTTGTTACAAAATCTTCGGAGCGGTTTCTAGACAACACACTGATGAAAGTAAGATTGGAAAGACTGTGATTCAAATAACCACAAGGGAAACTGACCAAATATTTAAGTCATTGAAAGAAATAAAGAAAAATTGACTGGAGCGGGCTTCGAACCGGCGACCTCCTGGATACCATACAGGTGCTCTACCAACTGAGCTATTATATCAAGATTAACAAATAAAGTAATAAACTGGTGCAAACTGCAAATCATGCAACCAAGATAATTGACGTGAAATAAATAAAATGCCAAGAGTTAGAAGGGGCTGACATTTCGATCCCAGCATGATCTTTCTCAAAGATTTCAAACTGCTATGAGTCACTATGAACCAGATTATTCAGAGATACCCTTTGAATGAATAAGTGTTGAAGTTATTGGTACTTAAAGAAGGTAGGTTTGCGGTGACACCATATAATCTCTTCTGTGAGAGTGTGTGGTTCTTCTCAAAACCACACAGAAGAGATTATATGGTGTCAACGCAAACCTACATTCTTTTACCCTTAGAATGGATATGACCACTTGTATATGTAACACAGCGCCCTCTTTGGCCAGTTATTCGATACATACCTCTCCCCTCTCACCAAGCAAACTCTGTGGAGGTTTTGGGAGTTGCTGTCCGCTGATGATGTGTAAGGTCAGTTGCTTCTTTGGTAGATGAGAAACAGGGTCACCGCTGTTTGGATCAAACATCTTGCTCTCTAAAATTGAGACAAGGGATAACATATGTCAAGGGTAAGTCTATTTTTGCCGGTCAGATATCAAAAGACTCTGAGAAGTAGAAATGGTTTGTGATTTCCAACAACAATCTGGCGATGATGTATTTATCCAGGAAGAAGCAAATATACTGATATCGATCATCACTCAAGATGTAAAAGTGCAACTTTCCGGACGGATAAATGCTAGGCCCTACCACCTTTGGGTTGCCCAACATCACCCATGCTTGTCCCCCAGTCAAATACAATTGCTGCACAAGTCGACACCAAGAGCAACAAAACCAGTCATGCATTGCAGCCCGGGCCTACGTAGGATAGGCCTCCAGCCCCTTGCCCTACGATGGGTTATCCTTCGTAACTCGTGTAACGATTGATCGTAGGGCTTGGTGAAATTGACCCCCGGTCCCCATGACTCCACCACCACTGGTACTTTCTCACCCAACCCTCTAAGCATGACCCTTCCTCCAGTAGGTCTATCTTACCATCGCACAGGAGGGGATATTTAAGAACATATCCACAGTTTCCATTCTGACTGAACTTTGCTCTGCTCAGCTGCATAGCTCGACCCTCCGTCTGATAGTTCAGTGCAACTGAGGAAAGAAATATGACACGATTATAAGTCTTAGTCACTCATGGGCTCAAGCTTAAACTTCATCAACACAAAAGACAGTTTCCTAGATCTTCTTAGCAGAAATGTCACACTAGAAAGAAAGTAGAAGTAACAATGCGCTTCTAATCTTACATCAAACCTTATAACTTTGCTCTTCTTCCAAAAATGAAGTACACTAGCTTTACAGTCTAAAGGTTTGAGTCCAGAGAAGACAACCAGTCAAGGGCATCCTCAGTTGTACCTCAGTCGTAACGGCTCAATTGAAGAATACCCTGCCACTCACCTCTCCCTCGTTGAAGCCATGTTCATTGTCGTTCTTGACCGCTCATATGTTTTTGCACAGGGCTTTTGAGTGGCTGGGTATTCTGCATTTACTCGGTTGTAACTTTGGTGAAACCTTGTAATTCATCGCTAAATTCTCACACTAAGATCTTGAAGAGTTCTGACTGAGACAAGTATAGCTCCTCAAACCTCCTCCAAGCTCCACCTGTCCACTTACCAAGTTGGCAGCCACAGTTCCACATAGGTTGTGGATTATAATTACTGGAATCTATCCTGTAAGCCGAGGGATAGACGCGACACAGGTGGTTACCAGTGAACTGAGTGAAGTCAGGTGCTTTGGTCGCTACCAGGTTACTCGCTCTGATCTCACCCAGTGAAGGTAGCTCCCAGGAGGGCACTAAAGAGAAGAATCAAATCAATAGAGTAAAATTCTGGGTAAAACCCACAGAATCAGGTAGGAACTGAAAACCCAATCCACTTGTGGACTGAGCCGGACTTGAACCTAGGCCACCAGAGTTGAAAGGTGAGGAAAAAATTCCATCATCACACCCTGAAGACCCTTTCCCGCGCCTTTGTGAGCTGTCAAAAATAGTTTAATATTGACTGGACCGGGATTCAAATCCTCTTTGAGTGATCCCCCATACATATACCGTTCCCAGGTTGCAGCATTGCTGTGTGTATCATTGAAACGATCCTTGGGGTATGGTGGTGTGTGCGAGGTTTCATGGCTTCTGACTGCCAAACAAACAAAGATAATTGACTATTGGGGTCACCACCAACATAGGGCTGGATGGCTCAGTTGGTAGAGCGCCTGAACGGTATTCAGGAGGTCGCCGGTTTGAATCCCACTCCAGTTAATTTTTCTTTGTTCACTTTTCAATGACTTTAAATTCAGTCAGTTTCCCTTGTGGATATTTGATGATTATAAAAATGGTTTACTACTCAGTACTCACTTGCTCCCTTGAAACCTCTAAATCCGACGGATCGCGTGAACTGGACCAGCTCTGAAAGTTGCCGACTCAGCACGATCGATTTGCCTTTACGGCTTCTGACGGCTGGCAGCGGACTGGGAGCCTTCGGGTAACCAGTGGTTGACTGGTCCCCTGCTAACTCCTCATCAGTTGCTGGCTTCTCAAGGAGGTCCAGGCTGCCTCCCTCAGACGATTCTGATGAAGACTGGGATTTGGGTTTCTTCTGCAAATCAAAAGATGACAATGGTAAATAGTCTCCAAGAAAATGTTACCATAATTAATAATAAAAGTAATAAACTGTTGCAAACTGCTCATCAGCCAAAAAATTACCTGAAAATTCCAAAATGCTTGAAGTTACGAGGGCATGATGCGTTTTGATCCAAGCGGGATCTTTCTCAAAGGCTAAAGGACCCCCCTTTTGTCCTGATCCTCTCATTCATTTACACGTATCTTTAATTGCATGTTGTTGTCTTCTTGTCATTTAGTCTTTGAGAAAGATCCTGCTAGGATCAAAACGCATAGGGTCCTATAGGTTATTCCAAATGTACAGGCTGTCAAGGGTAATACCAAAAGACACATTTAGCTTAGCAACTGGCTAAGCACTGTTTCAGTTTGTGTGATCTTATTGAAGAGCGTAAGTTATCTTCCAAAATTTCTTCAGCAAATTATCAACTTCCATCAAAATTTTTCATTTCCAACACAAGCTACCAGCACAAAGAGCACGCACATATTCTCACATTTTTTGTGGCAGTGTAAGATCGAGAAATCCAAAGAAATTTAAGCAAGAATTAATTCCGAGTTCTGACCTTGGAAAGTTTGAGTCGTCGAAGCGTTCCACTCAGGCTGCTTGATCTAGAATGATTTCTAGAATTGCCGTCCTTCTCCCGGGAATCTTCCCGAACCTTCATAAAAAAATAGCAAAAAATAGTAAATTTCAATTTGAAATTCCTGGGATCCACTGATTTTTAAGTCAATGCAACATTAAATATTGATGTTAAAAATGGTACATGCAAAAATCAAACAAATTTCTGCAATTTGTGGGTTTAAGTTTTGTGAAAAATAATAATGACGTCATTTTTTCATTGCATTCAACATGATGATGATGATATTCTTTGCTTGCATGGTCATTCAAATGATATTTCATGCACATTTTACAAAAGACTGCATACCGTTAACAATCGTGGAAAATATGAAAAATAAATTGTTTGATGAGTCATTTTGGGGGGATTTCTTAATATAATGGGTGTTTCTATAAATGTCTGTTTGATATGCCATCTTTCTTTGCAATAAATAAATAAATAAATAAAAAAAATATCTTCAAATTTCTTTACCTCAATTAAAATCGAACATTTCACATTCGCATATAAATTACACAATGGACACAACACTCTCAGCATGCACAAAAGACTTGACAACATTTTGCTGTTTTTCTCTCAACAAAAAGAAAAAGTTTGTCAGTAAAACAGCAACAATTTGGGTTTTTACTTCTACAGAGTTTCAAGTATTTTTAAGTAGCGTTCGTATTTTGTTAGAACAATTTCCACTGAACATAAAAAACAATAATGAATATCACATTAATCTACCACAAAATCTAAATTGATTCAGTTCATGCATAGAGCTTGAAAACCCAACAGGGACGTATAAATCTGCACATTCTCTCTTGCCGTCTTGTGTGAAATACCTTGGAGACGATGCGTTGCCATGCCGACCGCGTCGGGGTTATTGGTTTCTTCCTCATTAACATAAGCTGTGCCATAGCAACCGTTTCAAACTTTTTAGTGGTGCTGCTTCTCTCCAGCTGGTAATGGGGAGCACAACACGAGACATGAGGTGCCAAAGGGGGGGTCGTATGGGGTAGCAAAAGAGGAACAATTATGTTAATAAGAAGGATAGGAAAAGCCAAAGCTACGGGGAGGTACGTGGATGGACAAAGTTGAATCAACTGTAACATGGATAATAACAGGAATTGTCAATAATAATAATAGTTACCATCCATGCAGAATTGACATGTAACTTGCATGGGTTGTATGACATGTAAACAACAACAACAACAACAACATATGATGACGACAATAAACACTGAGAACAAATTTCTTTTGCTTTGAGATGATTGTTTTTCACCATGACAACCAGATTGGCACATTCTCAGTAACCTAGTAACCTACGTAACATTAGGAGGTAAATAAGTGTGCCACTCATTACAACTGCTAAGTATGTAATTCGCTTTCATTTTATTTGTGATATGAGAAAATCGTGTGACCTACTTAGTGGCCTAGTGGTATGGCATCTGCATTAGTATTGCAGGATGTCATGGGTTTGAATCCCACCTGAGCCAGCGCATGATTTTGCTTATTTACATTTATGCCATAGGCAATAAATTATTTGCATTATTCTATCTCCTCAACAAATAAATCAATAATACCTGACTACTTAATTTTATTCACAAATTTTATTGAAAAAATACTTATTAAGATAAATACTTGGAAACTGTGATATGGACAACTGGATAGGGAGTGTTCAGTGTGTGAGAGGGGGAACTTCTTGAGTCGTCAGGATTTGTGCAAGTGAAGAACTCGTGAATTTCAACACAGGCTAAAAACCATGAACAAGGTGTAAATGATGAAAGGGTGTAAGACAGGTGATTTCTCTGGGTTTCGGAGGGGGGCGTCTATCTACTACTGGTTGTGTTTTGCACACAGTGTTTGAAGAAACCATTCATGTAGCTAAAGGTGTGCTCACTGACAAGCAGATACTAGGAAAAAATAGTGCATGTCCATTTGACCTCTAATGCTCCAGATGGAGGCAGCCATAGCTAGGACCATCAAATAATCTTAGAGGCCAACCTCTCTAGACTGATGACATCTTTATAGTAAAAATAATGCTTAAAGAGGCACCCAGTCCACAGCACGCAAGGCAGAGGTGAATTCCCCCACACCCAGCCCACTCCGGTCTACGGTGTGAAGAAACCAGTCCCTCACAAACCTATGTGAATATCATAATTTTGAAAGATATTTTTGATCCATACAAATTTTGGAGGACATATTCTTAACATTTATGGCATCCACGTATCCATGGCAACAGCGAAACTTGATGTGTGTATATTTACACTCATTCTATTACTAATTAGTCATGCATAAAGGAACCGTGCCAAATGGCTACAAAAATAAACAAAGACATGTCACGCACGGAAACAACAAGTTGCCAATAGCAACAACAACAACAACAACAAAAGAAAAATAAACAAATACAGCACAGAACGTAGACTAAACATGGTTTGTATGGTTGACGATATTAAAGAGGTCGTTGTAAACAAAGTAAACCTAAAGACAACAAAAATAACCTAACACAGAGATATAAGTGAAAATAAATCGAATTAAATAAAAATAACGAAAACCAAGAAATTGACCGTAAAAATCTGTGTTAAGACTGTTAGTTTACAATACAAGAATTGCGGACATGTACGACTGGTAATCCAATCAGTTCTATGTGATTAGTACTTGTATTCTGATGCAGGCATACCGGTATCCACTGGGGTACAGCTATACTAAATTACTGTGTCTTGTTAAAACATAAAAAAAAAAACATTGGACACTTTTTTAAGGGAATAAATTTCCGACAAACCTTTAATAAATGTCTGTCAAGACTGCCATACATAGGCTGTATGTGTTTTACAAATTGTCAATAAAACAAAATACAAAATTAAAATTTGAGTGTTTTAGTATGGTAATTTGGTAATGAATATGCAGATTAACTATTCAAGATTATGTAATTTTCAATATGTCAAATCTTAAACCATCCGAGATATGAAATCTTGCAGTCCGCAGCCGAAACAACGCTACCTTTCAACCAACATCGTAATCATGAGCCATTGAACACTTAGCCAAACAGCTCACTTTCAGAAACTTCAAAAAGTAATCAATTTCACAAGCATCTGATATTTATGTAAATTTATGGTAATTACATGAATATTCATGAATATGAGTCAATGTCTTTCAGGTCACCTTACCTTAAGGTCATCATCTAGCTCATCAGCACTGTCTTCCTCACTTACTTCTCCTGCTTCTAAGTTCTCATTGTGGTCTTTTGGTAATTTCTTGGCCTGGATGTGTCAAGAGTCAGTGACAAATCTCTGTAAACTAAGAACCAATAATTACAAGACTCTGCTCAATCTGCAGATGTAAGGAATCTCAGCTGCTTAGCAGAAAATTCTTGCTTACCACAGATTAGCCAAGATATTCCCTCTCAAGAAGAATTGTGAAGGTGTGCGCTGATGCACGAACAATGTTATGATATCTGTTACTGTGAAATGATTATAATGCTCTATTATAATGATGTGTAGCCATGCCAGTCAGATTACCTTTTGTCTAGATTCCAGACTGCCCCCCATACCTTGCCTGATGATGCCACTTCATTACATCTGATGAAGTTTAGTTGCTACGAAAGCTTACAAGCCTGGAATTAAACGGAGGCCACAGAGGCCATGGCCTTCGTTGCCCTGGTTCTTGGCCTTGGTGCCCCCTTCAAATGTTTCCATACACATTATGATTTTCCAATGGAAGTGCCCCTTGCAACGGAAAATTGGCCTTGCCCTCACCAAACCTTATTTCCAGCCCCGAGCTTATGCACATTTTTTACTCTAGTTAGTCAATAAAATGCTCTATTAAACATTTGAAACCTTTTTAACACATCACTTGAAGAAATAACAATTTCCGATCAAATTCAAATCAAGAAATGTGTTTTATCATAAATTATGAAAGGGCTGCTGGAGACTGGGTCAGCATAGTCAAACCACCTCACAAGCAAACAGGAAACCCTCATGGTCACGGATGTAGCGCTCAGTTAACTTCATTATAGAGAACCAATTACCAATGACAATTAAACACAATTGTAGGTTTGGTTGACGTCTGCCCAAAAGTGACAACTGCCCTGTCGAGCTGATTACACACATGGACTGTGTGAACGTGACAACGTACCGGACTGCACTCCAAACCAATTACAATCGATTCGTACAAAACAACCTTGGTATGTCACCATGGGAACTACATAATGTATAAACTGGTAATTAACAACCACCGAAGCACATATATGTAAAATGTGACTGCAAAATGGACACACACACAAAATCATGTACCGGCACAGGTGGTATTCCAAACTCAATCTCCGGTTTACAATTGGAAGTGACTATTTGCCTGCCGTTTATGATCTAAAGATTCAACGTTAATCCCTCTGTAATTTTGCTCACCTTGATGAGAATCTTGCCTTTAAGCTCTTCGGGTGATGGAAGTGTGGTTCTGTTTGGATCCGTCGAAGGAACGTGCAACATGTCTGAACTCAGAGTTAAGGCAAATGATCGAGACTGGAAAAAAAAAACCCATTGCTTGAAAAAAAGGAAACAGAACCAAAAAAAAAAAATGGAAAAAAAAAATATATATCAATGAACAATGAGCCCATGGGAAGATTAACTTTTGAATCAACACATTGACAGGCTAAAATTAAAAAAATTAAAGACTACAAACATAATCTGCTTGGGGCGTTTCGATTCTAGCAGGATCTTTCTCAAAGGCTTATTACTTATTGAAATCTATCCAACATCTAGGCCTAACAAAGACATAAATATAGAAATTAAAAGCTCATAAATTCATAGTGAGGAAATGTGCTTAAAATTGTATCGATGAGTGAAGAAAGTTTACTAGTTTAACTATGCATCTATCTAGGTCAATTCTTGATTACAGCTAGCTTTAAGAAAACCTTCCCTGAAGTTACTTCAGCCCCCAACCTGCCTATCTGACCCCTCTGTCTGACCACTCTTACCTACCCCCACCATCCACCCCAGTCCCAATCCTCTCATCCATTCATGTGTGTTTCTTTCACTTGCATGTTCCTATCCCCTCCTCATTTAGCCTTCGAGAATGATCCTGCTAGGATCGAAACGCGTCAGGCCCTCCTAACTCCAAGCAAGAAAAAAAAGAAGATGAAACATCCCAACTAAGTCTACTCCCCTTTTCAATTTTGTCCACGGTGCTATCAAGAACAAGCCCTAGTTATTTGTTCTTTCTTCTTCTGCATGTACCGACAGAACGTTTTCCTGCAAAAGTAACCTCCCTAACTTTTCATTTTAAAAACGGAAACCCCTCCTGGGGCCCTTATTATTTTCTCTGTCGCTGAAGATCACCAGGGGCAACATGACACTAACAAATGAACAAATCTTGGCAAACATTGATGAGGCAGGCCATGTGAGTTAATGTGATGGTGTTGAAGGTTTCCTATTTAAGGGATTCTGAGGCGTATGAATTGATGACGGTTAACCGCAAATCTAAAATTAATGGAGGCTGACCTAGATCTACTTTTAGTTCCATCATTGGGGGAAGGAGATGGAATGAAGACCGATTAAAGTTGTGATTTCGGATCAAATGAATAATGAAAGTTGTGGTTTTTGATGGACGGTCTGTTTAATAATCAACGATTGTTTGTTAGTCCATTAGGAGGCTTATTTGCTTGCACATTTAATCAACGATTCTAAATTGCTTTTCAGCCGTGCTTAAAAACTGCACTTTCCAGTCAAATTTGGGATTAAACCAATGAGTCTGATTATATGTACATGCAGGTTACAAACCATGAAGATCATGGTGGAACAGCAAGTTCTTCATCAAGAAAGTTGGAGGAAAACCCACTGAATAAGACGGAAACTGATATGAACGTAAAAAAAAGTTGGCTTTCCGACCACAAAATATTTAAAGTTATTGAAAAGTGAACAAACGAAAATTGACTGGAGTGGGATTCGAAATTCAGACTTTCTGATAGGCACTCTGTGTGGTATTCTAGAGGTCGCTGGTTCGAATCCCACTCCAGTCAATTCGTCTTTGTTCACTTTCCAATGACTTAAACATTCAGTCAGTTTTTCTGGTGGTTATTTGATGATGACAGAGCACATGAGTTAAATGTACTCTAGTCTACCTTTAACAAGAACAGCTCATCCTGAGTTTGGTTATGTTGAGTGGATGATGACTTTGTCCATGTGCCGTGTGATGACAGCAGATTATGCGATGGAGACAATTTTGAGGCAACACACGACTCAGGTCATCTCCAAATGAGCTGCTTGAATAGGAAATGAAATGTGTGATGCGACTGGATATATATGCACGCTGTGCAGAAACATTCGCAATTCATGAATCGTGTTAAAGAGGGGCTTTGCGGATCGGATAATGAAATGCACAACAGATGTCATGAATCGACTCTAAAGTTAGAGTGAGTTGAACACTGATCAAGAAGGAATCAATTTTGTTGTTGGCATTTGTTTTTTGCTTGGAGATAGGAGAGCCTGACATTTCGATCCTAGCAGGATCTTTCTCAAAGGCTAAATGACAAGAGGACACTAGTAAAGATACACATAAATGGATGAGAGGATCAGAACAAAGGGGGACAGAGTGACCAGGGAAACAGGGAAAGCATGCAATAAGGCAATGAAACCACAAAGAGAGGATAGAGGTAGGCAAATGTGGTCATCAGGGGAAGGATTTTTGTTGGAATTTTTTTTTCTGTTTACAAGTTTGAGACATAATTGACTGAGAAAATGAGAACCTGTAAGACTGCAATTGTTACTGCATGAGCTTCCCTATTCCAGTATTATGTACTGCTGTATCCATTCTTGTATCACAGTAATTCCGATCTAAGCATCTTATCTAACCAGTGTCAGTGTAAGCAACCGCAGCACATTCATTCTTGAAGCGAAGCACTAAAATTAATTCATGACTCATGCAACATTCTCTTTCATGTTGCAAATCATGACATGTGTCTCTGGCCTTAGACGTTACCAACATATGCGTCTAGGATAACTATGAATAATAGATGAAAGAGGAGCTTAAAAGGGGCACGGTTGAGAGGAAAAACAAGTGCCGTACGTGGGTGTTAAATCAAGCATAATGGAAGGACCCCAGCTGTTATCTTACTGCACGCAACCGGGATACAAATAAACACATGTATGGACGCAAGGCCGTGTCTTCATGTTATCTTTTCAATGAAGCTGTGCATCATGCTTGGAGGGCTAAGCAAATACAACTTGAAGCCCTTAGCTTCGGTTTTTGGATTGTTACAGTTTCTTTTCCAGAGTCTATCATTCCAGTCCGTAAAAATCATATCTCTAAAAACAAATCAATCAATTAAAGTTGAAGGTGAAAAATGAAAATCAACTGAAGCAGGATTTGAACCAACGACCTCCAGAATACCGCCTCTCTACCAATTGAACTATGTCTGAGCTATTAAAGCGTACATGTAAATCAAAGTTGATTTGATTTGATTTCATGGATGACACTGTCTGGTCATGAAGGATTATCAACATCCTCTATGATATCCTAAAAACAATGCACTTTGGCATTTTGGTCCAAAATGCTATGGGCTACCACAGAGTTCCACAAAATACCAAAGAATACTATGAAATACCAAGAAATACTGTGAAATACCAAACAATTACCTACAGTACCATCATATACTTGACAATGGAATAGCAAGGAATAGAATGGAATACCTTGAAAACAACAAGGAATATTTTGAATATCATAGAATCCCAATAGAATACCATGAAACACTCGTATAAATATGGCAATACCAAGCATCATAGCATCTCTAACAATCCTGTAAAAGATTCTTCTGTGACGAGTGATTCGTCACATTTCAATCCACACTGGAGAGGGGCAAAATAAAACCCAACTGCGGCCGCCCTCCCAAGAATAATGAGAGAACCATTGTGGCCCTACTTGTGCCGTGACTGTCCCCGTCCCAAGGAAGTCCGTCAAAACAAGAACAACTTGGCAACTGGAGGGATGCATTGTTACGCCCAAGGCAAATGAACCAGGTGATTTGCTCCCGTGGGTCTATAAATAGCCCAGGCCGAGGATACTCCTTGTGTTAAGTGGTCAAACACCAAACAGTCTCATTAGATTAAAGATGCCCCAATTGATTTCAGATTGAATTTACGAGAACGACAACGGGCAAACAAAACCTAATTATACAACCTGGAAAATAAAATAAAGCTTAATTGGATTTATTTGTATAAAAATAAACCAAAGGTTCAAAAATTTTGATGTTTCCCCTGGGTGAAATTATTGCATTTATCTGCGTTTTATTGTTGAAAAATGAATAATATCCCCTCTAGGCACAATTTATGTTGGTG
Organism: Astropecten irregularis; assembly: GCA_963971285.1. Lineage (NCBI taxonomy): Eukaryota > Metazoa > Echinodermata > Asteroidea > Paxillosida > Astropectinidae > Astropecten > Astropecten irregularis. The sequence goes on from OZ020264.1 coordinate 829,160, forward strand.
TACAGTGCCTCAACAGTCTACGTTCTTTTGTTTTGCAATGCAGTGATTCAGTGATGTAGTTTTTGGTTCCTGACAAAACAGACCAAGTACGTTCCAATCAACATGTCATACATCGTAAATTACAAGATACAGTTCCATAAACATCCCAAATCTCAGTCTCAAGTCTTTAATCATCTGCAGAAGGTTTCGTTGCATTTTCCAATTACTGCTGTAATTATAAATCATATTTTTTTGTCACGTGTCAAGTGGTTAGGATCTATAATAAATCAATCAACTAGATTATAGGCTTTTAGTGTCGCAGAGATAATTATAATCCAAAGTGTATGTCTACAACAAGAACTGTGTCTAACTCAATGCTTTCACTCAACCACTGTCTTAATTTAGTCGTTATTATACTAGAAAACATTCTAATGGCAAGATGGCATGGATTATGCTAGGCTATACGTATACAGCCCTGTTCCTTCCTGTTTCATTAATACAAGTAATAATTGCTGCAAACTGCTCATCAATCAAAATGATGACCTGAAATATATCAAACGCTTGGAGTTAGGAGGGCCTGATGTTTTGATACTAGCAGGATCTTTCTCAAAGGCTAAATGAAAAGAGGACAAGAACATGCAAATAAAGATACACATATTTATCTGGCCCTTAAACTCCAAGGTTTTTTTTCACCAATAAAATTCTTGGAGTAAGGAGGGTCTGACGCGTTTCGATCCTAGCAGGATCTTTCTCAAAGGCTTTCTCTTTCTTTTTAGACTTTGAAAAAGATCCTGCTAGGATCGAAACACTTCATTAGGCCCTCCTAACTCCAAGCATTTGATATATTTCAGGTCATTTTAGCTGTAGAGCAGCTAAGTAGAGCAATTAAGTTTATTTCTTTTACTGTCAAACAAAACTGGCGACACGCAGCAACATTCTCAAAGGATACCACCGAGTATTTCCACAAGATACTGCGCCATCTTCTTCTGCTGTTCCAGACTACAGTGATTCTCAATGGACAAGATGACGGGATAAGGGCTCGTAACAAAGGCATACTTGCTGATGATGGAGATAACATTATGGAATTTGATCTTGGAGGTTAGAGTATAACCATGATAGATGATAGGCTCTCCATCTTTCCCGTCCCAACAATCCACTGGGAAAAAAACAAACGGTCGGAATAATTTTAACGGTTGTTATCCCGTCAAGAGGAAATAAGAAATAAATTTCAATCAGTAAAAGTAGCGATGGGTTCTCATCAATTCCCTCCGGAATTGTTTCAAGGTTGTGGGCTGCGATTGCTACTCGCTATAATTTTATGATTCACAGAGTTTTTGTTAATGTTTTATTTTTCATCTGTCATTTTTTTTTAACAACATCGTATATCTTGTTCTTTTTCCTCCATAATTTTGAATTTCAGGGGGTTTATGAAACAGAGGCTCAGGCTCAGGCCCTGACATAGGTTGTAGATTTTCATTGAAGCTGAAGTTCTGTTTTCCTTTTCAGACCAGAGAATCTACTTCTGAACCGCAGGCAAAAGCCTCTATTTTGATACCCGACATTACCTGTTATTTTAGAATGGATTTATGAAAATGGAGCCGGAGACTGAGAGAGCCTGAGCCTCCATTTTGTTAACCCCCTCAATCTAAGGCTGGAGTTGAATTATCAGCTACATCTATGGCTGTTGCTAGGCTTGTTGCTATGCATAGCCTACGCTTCAGTGCAGACAGGCACAGTGTTGTCCTTGGCAACAGACATAGTCATAACCGTAGCCGTAATACCCTTATCCTTTTCCATTCTTCAAAAGACCCCAAGTCAAAAGAGAGTCTTGTTTCTAAACATGGTGCTTCAGCAAACTTAACCATTTTCATATTTATGCCACACAGAGTCTGACATCTCCTCATACTTACTTTCAACACAGCGGCAACCAGCTTGCAAGACCAGAGCATAGACGTCCACACTGGACTGAGACATGAGCTGGTCTCCGACCAGGTACGTGTTATGGGAAGATGCGATGTAGTAGTGGGTCAGAGGATGGGTCATGTCCTGATTGACTTCACGGTGAACGGGATTGAAGATGTCGCCCTCGTGACTCAGAAGATAGCGGGTGAAACCTGCAGGAGTGGACCAAATAATTATGAGATGTTGACTCCATCCAGACAAGACTTGTCCTCAAAAAGAAGCATCATATTTTGACATTCATGACACTGACGGTGCAACATCCTCCTCCCTACTCACCATCTATGCCTAGCCAGCCATTCTTGGCATTCTCAGGAATCGGTTCATATGTCCGAACAAGCTCCTGACACATATCAAGCTCCACATCCTCCACGCCTTGCTCCTCCTTCAAGTAACGAGCAAACTCCTCAAGAGTCATGTAGCCCTTGGTGTGGCCGTAGTCCCTCAGCAGCAGGTCAACCTCCTGCCTGGTGCTGATGGTCCGGTAGAATTGGATGAACTCATCAAAGTCGAGTTGACCGACATTATCATCCTGCGAATCTGCTTCCTAGTGGGTAGGAAGAAGGAAAAAGCCACAGCGATCCGTCAAACTATATGAGTCCTTACTTCTGAAACCTAGCAAAGTATTCTAAGTTAATCTGATTTGATTAACAACATACAAAGCAAGATTTGAGGCTTTACATGGTGACAATTGGTATGTGGATCGGTTTGCAAAAACACCATGTTTTAATCGTTCATACTTTTGTACTTCTCGTGACATCAGTGACGTCATGATCCAATTAACACATGACTATTTTACAAATTTAATTGCATAGAAACTTTAAACATTTCATAAATGTACAATAATTTATGTCAGAAGTGAAACTGGGAATTATTTTGAGCACTGAATGTTTGTTTTCTGTCAGAATGTGACGGTAAAATCAGTATCCCGCTGGGATCATTTCATGAAGAGACTCCACGTTCCCACTTGACTAATGTACACAACGAAACACTTCCATCAATTTGAAGAATTAAAAGCCGTCTAGACCGTTGCCATGGTAACCTCATATGCAACATTAACAAAAAAATAAATGGTGATAATTCCAGTGATGGGTGGTGTCGTTAGCTGCGATGAAGTAGTTGATATTAAAGTGAGAAGAGATAAAATTCAGCGTTGATCTTTAGATTCAACAGCTCCCCATACAAGAGATGTAGCCTTAGAGGATGGTGATGTAAGGTTATCAAAGTGTGTAAGCTGCTTAGAGTTCATCATCTCAGCAAATTTGACTAAATTTGATTTTAAAATTCATATTTGTATTTCATTTCTATTTTAATTAATCAATGTAGTTCAAATCCTAATTTTTTATGTTACATGGAATTCATTTTATTTCACAGCGAGAAATTTTAACCTGTTAGCGATAAGGATTAGTACTGGAATTGTCGTGGATTTTAAGCGATTCTTGTACTTCCAGAATAACTTGACATGGTCGGAGTTTTCTCTTAAACATGGAAACATGATCTGAAAAGAGGCTAGTACATGAGCTGACACTATGCATGCTGCGGGCAGAACACATCTACATGCAACATGAAACGATTCAATACGCACCCACAAGATATATTTAGGTCTCTCTCAGGTTGATGCCACGAGCAAGTCAAATTCTCAGGTGTGCCGTACGTCATCGTCATATTTCCAAATGAGATTCACACTCGTGCATTCCCAAGTCTTATTAAGCGTCCCCTCTTAAAGTCATTATTTGCATTGAAGAGTTTCATGAACTCTGTCGACTCTCTGGCCAAGGCTGAGGCTCGGTGTGGAGTCGCGTTTCCGTTACTCCTCCTCAAGACTAGAATGATTTCCCCCTCCTTAGCATCTCCCAACCCCTAGTTACCTCCGTCTTCCTGTCCGCCCACTTCCTACTTACCCTAAATAGTTGCTTAACCTTTCTCTTGCTGAGATTGACGTTCAACTTGTGTAGGAGTTTCAGGACTTCGTCCATACTAAGTAAGCCATCGCCACTCTTATCGGCGGCTTCAAACGTTGCTTTCAGCCAAGTGGAAATGGACAGTCAAGGAAATGGCTAATGATTCCTCCATGATTATTGTCATGATTTATCATTTTGATTCATGAAAATGGGTTGTCTTGGGCTCTGCACAGCCAGGGGATTTGGTTTTATGCCTTCGACTCAAGTCCTGTTTTTCTTTCATCAACTAAAACCAGTGCACTGAACTTTTACACAGAATTCTTATCCCCTTTACCAGTGTAATTTAGCATTCTCTGTAGGCTAGGATGTCTTTTCACCTAATTCCCTTTCAAAATTGGAAAGCTATTTTGATACTCTTAAAAGTGAACATCTTCTTCTAATTTGACCTGTTCACAAAAGAAAATTCGATTGATTGAAGTGCCAGAGCTCTGAGAACCCAACTTTTAAAACCCAGAGTTAAGAAGAACCTGTTATCAATTCTGGGGTCGATTTCACCAAACTTGCTATCAATCGTAGAAATTGTGAAGCACTGCAGCCCTACATAGGATATGATGATATATCCTTCATAACTCGAGTTACGATCGATAGTAGGGCTTCGTGAAATCAACCCCATGGTAGATTTTTTTGCAAAGTTGGTTTTTAGTCAAGGATATCAATCTCTGAGCTTGCTGTTGTTGACTCTTCGGCCCTCAGTCCTGACACCCTTGATCAGATGCTTGAGACCTTTGACCCAGATGGTAATCTCCTCTTCTGTGTCACTGATCAGGTCAAAGGTGTCCCAGGAGCTACCGTGGATGATGGAGAAACAGTTCTTGGTATGACACTTGGTGCCAGTGGCTAGGTACCTCTTGAAGGTGTCCGTGTTTGGACCTCTACGTAGCTCCTTGATGGAATCGATGCTGACTGTTTATCAAAAAGCAAAAGAAAAGAAAGAAATGGTGGTTGGGTAAACTAATCCAAGCGACAAAAAGGCACAATTTGCTTTTTTTTTTACCTAGCTACTTTTACGTAACACTCATTTCAAGTTTGCCTCAAAAAATTGCCAATGCTTTGATGATAGATCTTATAAATGCAGTGATGTCTGACACATAATTATTTGGCTGTAAAATGTTAAGTATACACCGATCCGACGGCGCGGCCATGGAGGTAGCAAACACCCGCCATTACTGCAGTGTCCCTGCCCGCGTTTTGTCCGACAACAAAAGAATTTACGTCCGCCGCACTCTATATTGCAGGGTGTATATATTGTCCCCTAATCATGGGATGTACACCCTAGAGTGCGACGGAGCGTAAATTCTTTTGTTGTCGGACAACTTGAAGGCTGGGACACTGCAATAATGGTGGACAGTATATCGTGCCGTCAGATCGGTCCGTAGCAGAAGTGCAGCATGGAAAAGATACACCAGTCTCCCTTCTTGTATGAACACGTAGCTCATCTTAATATTCAAGATTAAATCAAAATCAGCAAGATAATCTGTTATTTACACAACAGATGTAAAAATGTGGAAATTTACTTAATGTCAATTTGCAAGCCACCGACCAACACCGGCTGTCTACCCAACGACCATGTCAAACCTAATAGGTATATCTTTATGACCATGTTTGATTAGCATACTTAATGATCTATATCACTGACGTTATTTACGTCAAGGTTGACTGCGTTCATAATCTTACCCATCAATGCTTTTAATTCAAGGGCAATGTGGAAGAATTTATAATATTGTACATGCTTGAACTTCCGTGCTCCTGGTCATTGCCTCGGTGACCAACGGGTGAACTTTACAGAGGAAACGTTATGGCTGCCTCTACTTTCTACTTGTTTAAAACTCCAAAAATATCACTGTATCAGCTGGACACTGCCTTGTTTCCTAAAGCTCAACTTTTTCATGGAGAGGCAATTCCACTTAAAAATCTGAGACCAATATCGCAGAGCCGTCTACCGGTATTAGCACAAAATGTGTTTGGCATGAAAGGTCTCTCTGGGTTCAAAACTGGATCAACTAACAAATCTTCATGGATGTTTATTACTTCTGACTTGTAGGTAGGTTCTGTTTGTACGACTGACATTCACTCGAGGGTTTAAGCTGGCAAAACTGGAAGTTGGTCGGTTGGTGCTTAGGCCTAAGCGGCTTTATGAAATTAATAAATGGTTCCCTAGAAGGGTGACATTTGCCTTCAAAATCGTTTTTCTTCAAATGTCCGATGGGCTATTTGGTTTTTCTGACAGATGTACTTTAATACCGAGATGAGCGTCACAATCTCTGCACTTTTAGAAATGAGGCTCAGTTCCTCTCCGAGCCGCGTCCACGCTGCGATGGTTTCTGAGTTAATGCATGGCCCGTCACCCGCCCAAAATATACAGCCTTACTTTCACATCGGGTGTCGCATGACAAATTGATATGTGTCCTGGAAGTGACAAGGATCGCTAGTGAGGATATGTTCCAATCCACATGCAATTAAAACAAGCTGGTTGGGAATGATACATGATCAATCATTTCGCATTTACATTAACTACAGAACCAAGAAGTGGGGAAAATGGCACCGTCGATGCAACTAGAAGGCGGTGTCTTTCTCATTATACAAGCTGTCTTCATGTATGGATAATCCTCAGGGGAGTATGTCACGCTCATTAAAGAGGGATGTCGGATGGAGATGGCCCAGTGGGATGTAAGGTGTACAGTGAGACAGGTGGAACGATTGATACCCGATTGACAATCCATCTTTACCTCATCAAAGCTTCGCCGTTGACGATTAGAATCCGGTTTCAGAAACTTTTAATCAACCTTCAACTAGTCAGGATGAGACTCCTTGTACTCGGGCTCCAGCTCTGACATCCTTATGCTGAAAATAGGTTATGGTTTTTCATTGAAGCTGAAGCTCTGTTTTCATTTTCAAACCTGAGAATCTACTTCCGAATTAGTGCCAAAAGCCTCTATTTTGATACCGATTATTTCAGAATGGATTCATGAAAATGGAGCTGAAGCCTGAGACGGAGCCAGAGCCTTCATTTTGTAAATTCCCATAGTGTGAGGAAATCGGAAATAAGAAGACACCGACTACCTAGCTTCTCTCCTCGTTGAATGCTTGGCCAGCCAGCCATACTGTACTTACCAGCCTACACCCCATGCATGCACTACAGCCTACCATCTAAACTAATACCCGAGACACGTTACTTACTCAAACGCCACAAATGCTGTCCAGCCATCCTTAGCAATGTGCAGTCACGCCCGGTTACCCGTTACTTAAATCGGTCACCCATGAGAAGATGCGTGAGGAAAACCACACAACGAACATTTCATGTGATCTTTGGCGGTCTTGGGACCATGATTGCAATATTAAAATGTTCGTGATTATGTCAACAGCCCACAACAGAACTAATGAAACAGGATTTTAGATTTTCACCTGAATAACTCATATGGAATTCATGCTCCCATTGCTGTATAAGACTAAAGGCTTCGAGAAAGATCCTGCTAGGATCTAAACACGTCAGGCCCTCCTAACTCCAAACATTTGATATATTTCAGGTCATTTTGGCTGATGAGCAGTTTGCAGCAGTTTATTACTTGTATTGACTTAAGTATATCAGAATAATCAAGCTAGTTATTGTTATGCTGAAAGGGCATGTTGGATGGAAATTCCGTATTTTATATAAAGTGAGGACCAGATGGGGCTATGAAACTGGCCAAACCGCCTGTGCATGTTGAGAAGAGCCTCATACAATACAACACTGCCTTTTCTGCCCCTACTTCCCAACCAGTGCAGCTCAAAAGGATCTTGCAGCTAGTGTTCAATAACAATGTGAAGGACTTTATCACAAACTTAAAAACTGTCAGCTTCAGAGACTCGGAATGAAAGAAAGAAAAAAGTCTGACCAATATTTTCCACGCATTCTGATTGGATAACTCACTAGCCAATCAAAAGCCAAGACAGCTCATACCACATTACCACCCCAAACTCCACTTGATATCATAAGACTTGGCTGCACAATTTAAAAAAAGAAGATATGCAGGAAGCTTAAGGGCCACTGGTCGTCAAGTCTGTGAGTTCAAGACTACAGACCAACAGAGAGCTGCGCAATCACTTAAGCCATCTTCAGCTACAGACAGATTCAACATTGACCACGAAGTGATCTTCCCACGCGATGACAAGCTGAGGATTAACTCAACATTCCAACCGGCCGGGCCGGTGAAATCACTCTCCAGCTCACTGCCAAATGGTTCATGTGTGAGGTTCCTCTACTCTGCAGAACAAAATGATTTCCATCATTCGACTAAACATGGTGTTGAATTTTCCCAGCTGAGATTTGTCTCAACATAAACTCAATTTTAGAAATGCTCAGTGTCCAGACAAATAAATTAATCGTGGCCTTGTAGTTAAAGTCAGTTGTATTAAATTTATAACCACAAATATAACCTGACATAGATGTTTGCAATTTAAATAAATTAATAAATAAATAATTTTGTGGGATTTCGTCGATCTCAATTCACATTTTATCCCCATCATCATGGGAGAAAAAAAAATGATTTCTCAAACCCTCTCTACTCTTCAAACACTGTTAAAGGTAGTATCATACTTTGGTAGCAGAAATCTTCACAGATTTACCTATAACTTACAGGGTATAAATTAAAAGATGGTGATGGTAAAAACATACCGTTAACATTTGTTCTTCCTGAAATGCTGTATTTATCCAGTAAAGAGTAAAACCAGTGACCAAAATTATTTATGATGTTTAATACAGATCAGAAATAATACAGAAAAGTTTTTAAAAATACTGTGGCCGTTTTTCACTGTTTTCCCCCAAAAGTGGGCACCGTATGGGACTGAAATTTTCACAGATGACTGTTACTGTATCTTCCTAGATCTTTTTGTCCATGAATCTGTATTTCTTTGACAAAAACCAAAGTATGATACTACCTTTAAAGAGTGTATATATTTAAGCCTGGCTTCTATGCTTAGGATGGGTGAGACGGCCATCTATGAGTATAGAGAAGCAATCAATGATAAAATGTCTACATCACTTGAAGTTAATGGTACCAACTCAACAGCATATTCAATTCCTGTCCCGTCTGACTGACAGCCAAGATCCACGGCCACAGAAATAGGAATAGATCGAGCTACTATCAGACCATTTTCATTGCTGATATTGCCGGGTGAGTGGAGAACTCTTCACAAATCACTTAACAACAAGATGCAAGAGCCACAATTGACAGTTGTCAGCTAGTTAGCTGGCTGGCTGTCAGAACGCTGGGATTCAAACAGACAGGACATTTCATTGATGAAGAGGTTAACATTTAAGTAATTAAGTGACAGAAACTGATCATTATTTTGGCCTAGACAATTCTAGACTAAAAACGGAATGAAAACAGAATGAAGATGCAATACAAGGAATGGAATCAGTGCTTTTGATATATAAATTGTTGATCGCTGATATGAGAGCCTTTATTATGTCTTCATATACACCTGCCATTACACCTATTATTATACAATCTCCATCATACATGTGACAGGACCTCTTTACCAGTCTGGGGCAAGATTTCCACTCACTGTCCCTTTGCAACATAGGATAATAAGTCGGCCAAAAAAAAAAAAAAAAATTGACCAACCGATCAACCCAAAATTTTAATTTTTCCACTTGAGGGCAACACAACAAATTTTTTTTTGGCCTAATGGTCCAGGCACTTGGATGAAATAGCAAATGTGCATTCATGATAAAGAATAATAGATTGCACAAAGTCTACATGTACCTAAGCTGCAGAGAAACAACCAATCTTGTCCCAACCATGAAGAAAGAAAAACCTAGTAAAATGAACCATGTTCACGCCCAATACTCTATTACATGTATTCTCATCCCTCACATATCCTCCACCTGCCTAATGCATCCTTTAAAATGTTCATTTGGTTCATGCTCCTGTCCATCGATCGAGCCTTTAGCCTGAATGCATGCCGTGACATAATGACAATGTTACATCGTGCTGCATGTACCTCCCTTCAAGGAAAAAATCGGATTACAGAAACACAAGATTAGAACAGTTTAGTCATCATCCTGCCAGGGGCCTCCATGTGTGGCTGATTCTTCACAAACTACTGTACCAGCTGAGCAGGAGATTCATTATTGGCTTAAAGGGAAGTCACATGATTCTTACGGTCAATGAATGTTGGACATTAACAATATTTCGGGTTCACTGATTGTGGAATTAAACTGACCTTTTCAACACCAACAAAATCTTTTACAGAAACTTACCCCACTATATCTGAGACAGGTTTCAGGTATTAAAAAGCTTTATTAGATCTTAGTTTATATTCTAAGTCATGATTTTTTTTTCATGAGATTTTGGTCACAACTTCAAAGGCAACAAGAAGCACCTAAAATCACCCAAATGAAAACAAACCCAAAAAGATATCAGAGCCTTTTTTTCATTTTAGCCTTTGAGAAAGATCCTGCTAGGATCAAAATGTGTCAGGCTCTCCCAACTCCAAACATTTAATTTATTTCAGGTCATTTTTGGGTGATGAGCAGTTTGCATTAGTTTATTACTTGCAAAAAAACATATCAAATAGCCTCAGCATCCTTCAAAAGCAAACCAACAAATTCAAATGAATTATCTTTTTGCTGTGAGTTGTTATCATTTCCAACATGTCAGTGAATGAATTGATAGTCACGGGCAAAGAAGAAAATATTCAAGCTCAATTTGAATTGTTTGTTGATAGTTTTCATCATCAATCATTACTTGGACCAAGGGTGGTCAACTACAGCCCTAGCAGGAACTAGTCTGTGATATGATTTAGACCCATCCCCTCAGGAGTGGTTCCTGACCTTAGCTTGGGGCCAAATTCATGGAGCTGTTAAGCACAAAAAAATGCTTAGCACTTAGCACAAAATGTCAAGATGCTCAATAAACAAACCACCATTAAAAATTCCATTTTATATTCATGGTCAGCGAACAACAGTCAAAGAACAATCACAAGTGATACACAACACATGGAAATTTGGTTGTTAATCCTGTTTTCATTAAGACAGACATTTCATGGTGAGCAAATTTTTCATGCTAAGCAGGGTCATGAAATTGACCATAGAAGAGGTTGGATTGTCCCCAATGAGGTCAGCAGGTGTTTGAAACACATTATGCATAAACAGCCTTAGGACATCTCATTTACCTGCTACATTAACACCTATTAGCAGGTGTTTCTACAGACAGTAATCTGATTAATCAAATCCCCACTAGCTATATACTGCTACATCACTGTCACCTGACACTCACAACATACAGCCGCCTGTTAAAAACCAGATCCCAAGAACTTTGACTTGAGCTTGAGGCTTATACATGTAACTGTCTGTTCACAGATGACTAACTAGCTACACTATGTGCAGTGCATCATTTTGTGCATAAGTCACTATAAAGGGGATCAGAATTATAAATAGAAGAATAGCAGAAATTATTGCCAGTCATCATAATTCATCTAGAATCTGAAAAGGTCTTTGACTTGTGCACTTTGGCTCTCTTCAACAACTTTGGCTCCAGTCATTTAATTTTACATCCATTATCTTTTTAATGCTTGGAGTTAGGAGGGCCTGGCGTATCAGGCCCTCCTATAACTCCATGGAGGAAGGAAATAGACCTCCATGCTAACTCCAAGCATTTTATGATTTTCAGGTCATTATTTTGGCTGATGAGCAGTTTCAGTAAATTACTTTCATCCATTATTTTTCCAAGAAGGCCTATATATAAAAATTGAGACTTTGACTATAGTTTTGAAGTAGATTATCCACTTTGAACAAGAAAAAGAAGTTAAAATGGAGCTAAATTAATGTATTTTCGGATTCCGAACACAAGAACTGAGCTGGAACCTGAAGGAACAAACCATAAAGGTCTCAATGTTTATAATAAAAAAGAATGTGCAGACTGGACATTTGCTTAATAATATGAAATTTTGTCTTTTGTAAAAAAACAAACAATACTACATTGGAACGCCACTATAACGAACACGCTGGGATGCACTGAAATTGTTTGTTATAGTGGTCATCCGTTACAGTGAACAATGTTCAGCAGGCCTATACATTGTACACGAAAATTGGGAGCCAAGGATGATGTTCGGTATAGCCAAATGTTCAGTATAGCAGTGTTCGTTATAGCGGCGTTCCACTATATACGATTTTCAGGGTTGTGCATATCATGAATGCTTCATTATCGTTTCAATCTGAGTGTGAGAGACTTGTCAGAAACTGCTACACACAAACAATTTCTGTGATTTTCTTTGCAAGGAGGAGGAACATGGATCTCTTACAGTTGAAATGACTCAAAGAAAAAAAAACCCAAGGGCTATAACAAAATGTTTCTCAAGTATCCGTACTTCCTCTGCTATCCTCCGTGGACCCCTTATCTAAATAGTATCGACAAGACAGCACTGGAAAGTGATGTATGAATTTTTTTTTTTCCCTTCAGTCTTCAGAGGTTGTTTGACGAAACCTAAGGTGCGATGCATATCGGTATTTTTTCTGGGGGGATGTGAAGTCTTGCAGATCAAACACAATTACTTTCAGAAGTGTGCATATAATTGGCGAGCAGGGGCCGGGGCTAAATTGTACAGTTACTTGCATTCCAATTAAAGTGCACAATCAATTTCATACATGTGACAATTGAAACGATGCCAGACAAAGCACTTGTACACTGAAGTACAATGTATGACCTGCGCAGATATGTCATTGTAGTGTTACTTATCAGCAAACGCTCTACGATATTACCAAGGATAATGGGATATATGTGCCTTTTTTCGTGTTCATATGTGACACCACAAAATATGCAGATAGCAGCATGAATCAAACCAAGATGAAAGACATTATCTCCACCGTAAGAAGAAGGAAAAGAGCTTAATAATAGTATAATTATATCACTCTTGGGTGAAATACTGCTTCTGAGCCAAATCAGTACAAAAATCCATTGGATTTGAAGGGGACACGTCAATAAAATGATGCTTCGAATGCCTGGGCAGTTTAACAACATTAGTGACCAGCATTCCAGTCAGTCTGCAAATTGGGAGGACACAACAACTAAAATGCCACTGGGGAAGACTAAAGATGTAGAAATAATAAGACCTACTACAGAACAAGGAGCGGATTCAGGATTTTCCAAGAGGGAGGGGGCGTAGAAAAAAATGTGGCGATTCAATAGAGAAGGATGCATTTCGGGGCAATCAAAGCTAGCTAATTTTGTCTCAGTAAACTGTTAGCTCAGTAAACTAATCATTTGGGACACCACCAACATAGGGCTGGATGGCTCAGTTGGTAGTGCGCCTGTACGGTATTCAGGAGGTTGCCGGTTCAAATCCCGCTCCAGTCAATTTTTCTTTGTTCACTTTTCAATGAGTCAGTAAACTGTAAACAATGACCATAAGTCAAAACTTCCCATCAGAAACACATTGAAGAAACAGACAGGAAAAACGTCTTCACACACTTACGCCTAAAATCGTGGACCACCTATTGTTCCTCTTTTGTTTGGACAAACTTCTTAGCAGCAGCTCTATTGGTTTGTTACATGCTTGGAGCTTTTAATCGTGGATTGTATTGTCCCAAGTTGTTATTAGTTCACAGTTTGAATGCCAATATAAACTCACACACACTCCCCATCGCTGTAATCATTAAACACAAGTCCCGATCAGACTGCTCAGGAATGTAATGCACCTGTAAAAAATGCGCCTCGGGGAAAGCAACCGCCGGATGACAGGCTAAAAGGAAGGGATTCTTTCAGAGTTCATGTCATGATTATATCCTTGGCATATATTGCTTCCTACTTGGAGCAAGTCGTCTCAATGGAACATAACACTGGTGAGACAATCATCCGGTCTGTACTGTGTGTTTAAAGGAAGGTGCTGTCAGGCTACACCTGTATTACTAAGCACCTGTTATACAAAAAACCTGCAGACGTTCGTGCACCTGTTAAGGAGGTGTACTCTTGATCAGGTGGGATGTCAACTAGTGCATAAGTCTTCAATATGATGGTGATGTATGCTCAACATCAATTACGTAAGCAATTTAATAACAGAGATCACGATCATTATGTCTTTCATCTAATGTCATCGTGAATAATAATAACAAACATAAATGCAATTTGAAGTACCGGTATTCTCAAGTATGATTCTTTTTCTTCCAAGAAGTGGAAGAAGAAATCATCATTCAAAGCAAAAGAAACTAAAAGAGTGGGCAAACGCCTACGAGGTTGAACAAATATTTCATGAAGGAGGAACTTGAAGAGGACTTGCTTGATGTACTATGATGGCTAGACGCCATTAAGCTCATCAATTATTCACCAACGTAATGTCTACTTAGCGTACTGACTCAGAATTATTAAGTATCTGGCTGCCCGGCCAGTCACTGACACCAGGAGCCAATTTCATAGAGCTGCTTAGCACAAAAAATCGCTAAGCATGACATTCCTGTCTTAATAGTAAAAACAGGATTAACAACCAAATTTCCATGTGTTGTGTATCACTTGCAATTGTTCTTCAGCTGTTGTTCGCTGACCGTGATATCAAATGGAATTTTCAATGGTGGTTTGTTTTATTGGGCAAGCCATTTTTGTGCTAAGCAATTTTTTGTGCTAAGCAGCTCTATGAAATTGGCCCCTGATCAGGATGGTCTTACAGAGGAAGATCCTCAGAAGTGTGTCTGAAAATGTTTCATTGAAAAGTGAACAAAGAAGAATTAATTGACTGGAGTGGGATTCGAACCAGTGATCTGTGGAATACCGTACCGGTGCTCTACCAACTAAGCTATCCATCCCTACGCTGGTGTTGTCCCTAATTATCTTTGTTCGTTTGGAAGTCAGATGCCATGAAGAAACCACACACCACCAATTCAGTCAGTTTCCCTTGTGGTTATTTGATGAAATATTCCACATGGATTTCTCTAATCCTACAACTCGATACATCCAAGAACAAAATGGTTTGATCCACTTGCAGAAGACGCTCTCATATCGTGTCTGTCTCATTTTCCTCCCTGGTGTATTTTTGACAGCTGGAAGTTCACTTCAATATAATTCTTATTAGGATTTGTCTGCACTAGTAAGCAGGAGGTCACGGGTTCGAATCACCGAACCAGTGCATGGTTTTATCATGTGTACTCAACGCACTGATGAGCAAGCAGTACTGATACACGTCGGTAAACATTAAAGCTTAATTCCAAATGGCTTACAAATGTTTGTGTCATAAACAGAGCGTTAAGTGTAAGATAATTATCACGACATACAGGATTTAACAGACACCGCAGCAGCCGGTTCTTCAGTTGCCTGATCAGGCTAGCAGTACCAGCAGCTGAAACATCGCTACCAGCAACACGACATCGCGTGACTTTGATCACCCTTCTTTATAATTATCGCAGTTATGAAGTAACCAGCAAACAATGCAAACGTGGTTGATCCAGGAGAATTTCAGAATTCCATCCCAAAAGTCCCTCGCATCATATTTAGTCTATTCTCACTGTAACACCACACATCCAGGCATCAAGATCATCTATAATTCAACTACACAGCTGACTCTTAAGAACAGCCACAACTTCTGAAACCAGTCATGTGTATCCTGGGAGCGTCAGGAGAAAATTTCTCCCGGGATTACACAAGAATCTTGACACAGTTCTTGGCATCTCCTAGAGATGTCCCGAGCATATCATTACAAGAATTAAACCTCTAGATCATTACACAATTTACATCGTTTATCTTGACGTCAAGAGCACATCACAGCCACAGCTAAACCTCAAGTCCGTTACAGAATTTACTTGCTTTCTCCAGACAAATTTCTAGCATGAGGCTGCCCTGTATCTAGCTTCAATGTTTCTCCACTAAACCTCCACTAGGCCCTTCAAGAATCTTAAAATTACAAAGGTGTTGTTTGTTCAGGGAAAGCTTTGCTCTGATGTGGAGGCCCTTATTTTATATTTGTTCACTTACTTTTTGCCTTGTTGCCTTTCTTGGATGGTCTCCACCTGATACAGCTTTTGTTGCCGTCCAGATACAGCGTCTTCACTGCGCAGCGGCCAGAACCTTTGACCTTGATGACCCCTGACCCCATAGACATCGAGGTCAGACATCCTGTTGAAAATCAAAAATAGATATCAATTTAGTTTTGATAAAAAAAACATCTCAGTGAGATCGCCCGTAAAAAAAAATTATAGAATCCTACAGGGAAAAGGTGAATAAACTCCTAATTGTACTCCTTGGGAAAGCTGAGATGAAAGGAACTGTACCTATGGAGACATGGACAGACAAACCTATACCTCAGTACTCGGAAGACAAATTATTTGGAGAAAGCACTGTTAAGGACAGTGACATCTTAAATTGCCCTGATACTGTGCGTCAGAAGTAGTTACTGAAGTAGTTATCAAGAAGGATGACTCGAGGGCTCAAGAATGATCAACATCATGTCATTTCCCAGAGGCTCCTTCAGCTCTTACAGTAAAGTGGTCCCAAGGCCCTTACACCTCCATCCTCCTAAGACTCAGCTCTTAGGTTGAGGCTTCGACATCAAGCCATACCTCCTAAAGATACTGAATCACAGGGGATGCTGCATGCTAGTGAGTCTGCGTCTGCTTCAAGGTGTCAAGTCATCTACCTTCTGAATTCAAATGAAGGACTGACCCAGTTTGGCGTCTAATCAAAGTGTTGCCAAGACTTAAATTTACATTCACGGCAGGTGTTCAAAACTCGGAGTCCTCAGTTTTGCTTTTCTATCACATCGCATCCTGAGCACGTGGGTGGCACCCTGGAGTACCAAGAGGATAAGGATGCAAGACTAGGGTTCCTTAAGGAGCATAGGCTACGAAAATAGCTCCTGCCTCAGTTACGATCACTCTCAGAGTTGCAACAACAGAGTGCCCGTCCTCTAGAAGCGAAACAGGCTGATGACAGGGTGGCTTTGGGTCTAGGATCTACCTGCAAACATTTGCAGCCTGGGGCAAGATAAACTTGGTCAAGCCATCATTGTAAACAAGTGGATTCCTTAAGACCCAAGCTGTAACAATGCAAGCTCGAGAGTAGTCTATCTGCAGCTTAATTCTCAAGGGAAGTTTTACGTAGATACAATTTTTTTTTGGACAAGATAATCAACACCATGGACTAAATTTAAAAAACTTGCCAAACATCTTATTCACGATAAGTTCCACAGCAGTCTTCATTTGTGTACAATTTCATCTTTTGGAGAAAGTGGTACAAAAAGGGAGAGGGTGGAAGTTTCTGAATTTCTTCAAAGAACTAACGGCTCTATAAAATCTGGAAATGAATAATTAACCTTAAACGTCCAGCATACTACAGTTTACTATAAGTTTTCATAAGGTAAGTAGTGTATCCTGAATACCACAATACACCTCAGTGTGGTTTGTTCGGTAAAGCATGGCTTATATAAACCCAGTCCCTCCTGTGGAGACTGTGGTAGTGTGTGGTAAGCAGCTCTTGTCTTGTGTGGTAAGTGCAGAGGGTTAGAGTTAAGTAGTCGGGGACTACATGTACATATACGTGAATGCAGATAAGTCTTTGCAATAGACTCACCTATAATTGCCTAGCGGCATATCAAATGATTACCCAGTACATGTGTTCACCCCATTGCCTGAAGCAACTAACCAGCCAGAGCAAAATACATAATGCGAGAAACTCATTTTGCACATGGCTAGCCCTTTCATTAAAATAATCTAGTGACCCAGTTACATAACTAATACACCTCACTGACCAAGATATTACTTATAACTTTTGACACTAAAGAAATTTTCAAGATAGTCAAATGAGTGAGATGGCTGACCATGCGTACAAGACTTGTTGACTTTTCTCTGCCTGACTATCGCTTCTCTTAATTCCTTTTCTAAACCCCAGGGATCTTCCAAGACTCCAATGGGCGGACAGAAAAATTTCAGAAAATAAATTAACTTGTCCTCTCCGCATTCCATTACAAAACACAACCCATCACTCGGCAATTTTACCGAATAAAACATTGAGAAATTTATCCTGCTAGGATCGAAACGCATCAGACCCTCCTAACTCCAAGCATTTGATATATTTCAGGTCATTTTGGCTGATGAGCAGTTTGCAGCAGTTTTCAACCTGCATTGACAATAAAACATTAATCAAATTCTAAATTTAGGCTTTGAGAAAGATCCTGATAGGATAAAAAACGACGTCAGGCTCTCCTACTGACTCAATGAGCATTGATTCTTATAAAATTTTCACAAGTTTGTGGTGTGAAACACACTCTGAAAGATAGATGACGCTTTGATAGATGCTTGATGCTTCACAAAATAAAAAGTGTCTTCTAAAAGAAAATATCCAAGCACGACCAATGATGTAGCTATACCTTTCAGTAAGACCAGGCCATCGAGGCCTTCTTTCCTCAATCCCCCAAGGAGTGATTGTCCTTCGTCGTTTTTATACTTGAAGCTGACACTGCAGCCTCCCGACGGTCTCATCCCGGATTCATCTTCACCTGACCCACATAATTGCCACAAAATTCCAAAAATAACCATGGCAATCCCATCCGCATGTGTCATATGGCGCAATCCCATTAAAGTATTTATGGTGGCTGAGTAAAGATGAACCGGGGCATATATCTAGATTTCAATCCCAGATGCCGCGCCCGGATGTCAGCTGTCAAACTCACTCTCTGGAAGCGAGACCACATCTCCTCATCCCATCTCCTCTTCCGATCTCCTCATCCCATTGCAACTTCTCGATCCAAGACCCTCCTTTGCCAACCAAATCTGCTGAACATGTGACCTAGAGTCACACGAGAATTTAAAAGCTGCTGGTTGTCGCTATAGCTTTCCTACCTTTTGAAAGTTTGTTTCCTTCTCCTGAGTTATCTCAGAATTTTGATAAAACCATGGAAAACAGTGGCCGTTGCCTCAAAATGGCTGAAGCTCTGTTTTCTTTTTCAAACCAGATAATCAACTTCCCAACCACAGCCAAAAGCCTCTATTTTGATACCTGTACTTTTAGAATGGATGCACGAAATGGAGCCAGAGCCAAAGCCGGAGCCAAAGCCGGGGCCGGAGCCGGAGCCGGAGCCGGAGCCGGAGCCGGAGCCGGAGCCGGAGCCGGAGCCGGAGCCGGAGCCGGAGCCGGAGCCGGAGCCGGAGCCGGAGCCGGAGCCGGAGCTGGAGCCAGAGACAGAGCCTGAGACGAGCTCTGAGAAAGGCCCCTATACCAATGGCAAGGTCGTTTCCAGCTATCTGCAGCTCATAATATAAGCGGTGATAAATATCGTACTCTCCTCATATTTTGTGATACAGTGTCACACACAAACTGGAATTGGATTCTGGGTCAGGCATAGATAAAACCCCGACCCAAGGATTTAACCTTGCCGGACCTAAGGGCCAAACAAGGTCGTTAATTAAAAGACTCTTCCTTAATCAATTTAATTCCGGACCATGTCATCACATCGCATTGGCCCCATCAAGTATTCAACTTGACCTGACCCGAATTTACTTCCTAAAATTCTCCGAATAGCCACGACAATCCTGTCACTTAGCGGCCAGTGACTCCTAGTGAATGATGACCAGTTGCCGCTCAATATCGCCAGACTAACGGATTTAAACAAGGAAAAAAATATCACAAACCTGCTCCGAATTTTGTTTTATGCATCACGTCATAATTTTGCACTGGTTATTTTGGAGAGGTTAAAAAAAGTATGGTGTATGAAAAAAAATAAAAGAGGGAGAAAATTTCAAGAAAGACTTCATTGAATCTGATACACTGAAGAGAATGGATCACATCGACTTTAATCGTCACTGACTACTCAACAATTCAAAAGCCATCTCGTGATTTGAAAATCCAGTATAGAAAAGAGGTTGTTCATTGTCAAAACCGGTAAGAAGCTAGCGAAGTGTTTGATGGCTCATGATATGATGTTGGCTAAAAGTTAGTGACATTTCAGCTAAGGACTGCTAGCCTTTATCAAGCTGATGAAGACACTTGCACAATCTCAATTTTACATCGTCTTTGGTTTTAGCTGTGTTGGGTCTTAGTCCTTGATTGGAGTTTGCCCTGTCCAATCAGGAGACAGCAAGCATCTTCCTCGGCTGGATAAATGCTAACAGTCCGCACTCCACAGCTGAAACGCTGAGCCAAGTCTAGTTTATTTACTGCCTTTATTTAGAATTTTTCCGAAGTTATCAATTAACGATTTGCATTCTTTTTGTGGATTAAGAAGATGAAGGGGCAAGGATGGAATAAGACTGCCTCTTTAAGGAAAGTATAAAACCGTTGCTAGTGGCTTCACGTTCCGAACCTGACATGCGATACATCACAAGCAAAGAAATCCAAATCGTTAAACATTAAAAATATGAACGAGTGTAATGAGGTGCTCGATAGAATGTGACAATGAGATGAACTCCGGGATGAATGTCACTCATGTTGACCTCCGTGCCGGAATTAATCTATCATCCGTAGACAAATACCACAGCCGACGCGATCTCATCACTCAAGGAAGACAATCTGTTGCATAATGAATCAGCCGTAATAGCTCATTTTACGTCCCTGAACTTTTCAAACCATTTGCAAATTAATCTTTTATGTTTTTTTTTATGGTCGGACATAACGAGCCTGTCATACGATGGCCGGACTTAATTCATTCGTCTGTTAATGATTAACTGTTGATTGTCAGACACTCAGGGACAACTTTATAGACTTTCTAAATATAAGCAAAAATGGTAAGCACAGACAATATTCGCTAAGCAACTTCTGGTAACCAGCCAAGAATGCATGCGATTCATATAACGATGCAATTGGTTCCCTGTAGATTGGGCTTGGAATGAACATTTGATAAGCAGAACTTTGCCGAAATTGGCACCAGATGTGGTCCTCTCTCTGTGTTCCCAGTCAACGATCCTTTCTCTTTTTTTATTTAACTTAAGGTGAAAAGTTCATGAACTTGTTTTGTCCATGGAGGAATGGTTCACCATAAACTACCCTAATGAATTATGCATGAATTACATGCATATTCATGAACAGTATCTTAGGATTATTCCTGATAAGTCTTGCATATTTTATCATCTAGCCTATCTTGTGGCTACTGCACAAAATACTGCTGTCTGAATGATTTTCTTTTTATCTAAATGTAAAAATCAAACTATTTTAAGCAGTGGACAAGTGTCATTTTGCAATCTGATGAAACAATTTTTAGTTTTTAGATACAATGTAAGGAACCTCTATTGCAGAATACTCAACAACCAAATGCACAGGACGGTTTCAAGTCAAAAAGGACTAACCAACATTTCAAATGTTCCATGATATTTCTTTAGGAGACCACAGATGACAGACAGATAAAAAAAAAAAAAAAAAGCTCTGATATCAGTGTGTGGCGTGGGTCTGAGACATCCTCACTTCTGAAACACCTTTTGTTAAGAATCGAGCCCCGAGTTTATTCACCAACTACAGCCGTGATGTTTAAAACAAAGTAATTAAAGCTCTGTCCTAATTTCCTATTCTGCGTCAGCCTTGTTGGTGCTTCAGCGACTGCATAATGGGATGAATGAGGCAAAGCCCTCTGATTCTTCATCTTGTTTTAGAGGAGGGTATTAGAAGGACAGTCAGGGGAGACAGAAGAACCCAGAAAATGTGCCACTCTAACACCTCAATGCTAGCATCTACATGTTAGACACCTTCTCTGCCCACGATGTACTCTGATAGCCCAAGAGAAGAGTGCGAGGGTTTGGCGGCGGAGAAAGCTGTGAAATAGTGCAAGTCTGATTTATCTTTGCGGCTTGAGAGCATAACTTATGACATTTAAGGCTCAAATTTCAAGAAGAGTGGGCACGGCAGTAAAAATCTGTTGCTTGTCACATTTTACTCAGCGAAAACAAATGAAGTCACAATCTGGGTTAATAGCCAGTATCACTTCCTGAGACAACCATTTTTTTCATCTAATACAGCATTTATTTTCAATTTCAAGATAAGATTTTGATGAAAGATGAATTGAGTGAGATTGGACGGAATACTTACGTGTTATATCTCCATCTTCATTGTCTTCTTCCTCTTCACTGACGCTGTTCTCAATCCAGCTATCAGTACTCCCGCTCGTCCCCAGCGACCGATCCCCGCCGTACCTCCTAGCCCTAGGGAACCTCGGAAGCCACACATCGTCCGCCTCCTCTGGTCCTCTCACAACCTTCCTCTCCGGAGTCCTACATCTAAGACTTCCATTGTTTGGAGGCGATTCCAGTTGGGTGTTGGAGGTGAAACCATTGTCTTGCTCATCTGGGGAGAAGCCGTCGGAGAGTTGTCTGGAGGTGACGGATTGAGGCGTTTGGTAAGAGGCTCGTTCCTCCAGGATGGAGTCTTCGGATCCACCTAAGGAGGCGATTGATCGTGTTCTGTTGGAGCAGGATGAGCTTGAGGAATCCATGCGTAATTGCCGCGTCACAGCCGCAGGCTCCATCTTCACGTAAAGATCTATAAAAAGCAACAAACAACACAGAATGCATCTTTAATACATTTGATGACATTTGAAATGAAAACCATAAAGACCTGAGTTTAATTGTGTTCTCTCATACGTGAACGCAATTCAAATCATGCACACAGAGTAATAATAATAATGAAATATACCTAAAAATGTTTTCACTTTTTCATTTTGATGTCTACATTTGAAAAAGACTTTCATTCAGTCAATAAAGATTGGTAGTAAAATTTTACTTGCAACCAAAAAGAAGAAAAATTGAAGAATTATTTTTAGAGAAACTAATATTGTGAAAAAAAAATCTTGAAATCACAGCACTTCAGTGAGAGAATGAGGAACGTATGATTGCTCCAAGACAAGAACACAAGGGGCACGGGATTCAAGCAATGAATATATCACCGTGACGATAGCATCTTCCCTACGTGTCTGAAGATTACACTGCTGAGGTTACGAGGATTACATACTTTCTTGATTAAATATTTATTGCTTTTGACGCCCCGAAATGCCAGATGAATCATGGCTTAGCATCGACATCACATCGCGGGGGATGAGATTACTGAAGATTATGAAGGCATATACGGGGCAGATAAGAATCAAACAGGCAGAGGAAATAAATGCATAATATTGCCTTTTTTGTCGGCGTGAAAGTTGTCGTGAACAAAATATCTGCCTTCGAAAACACTGCTGTTATTGCGTTGTAATGCTGCAAGCGGAGATGACGTTTAAGACAAACACTGAGCAACCTGCTTTATGGAAGCGAGTCAGCCTTTCCACAGTGAGTTACTGATAACAAAAATAGCACATCAAGAGGCTGAGCTCCAATATGGTTTATGCTGAACGTCTGTACAGCATGCTGCATCGTGGAGGTAATACCACTTGATGGCAATATGTTAATACCAAGAATTCTATTCAACGTTTAATTGGTCGTGAATTGTGAAAATACCCTGACGCATCTGCTTCATGCCGACAGAGCAGGGATGACACAAAAACAAAGAGACAAGCGCCTATCAATCGCATGCTCCCCAAAATAGACGACGAAAGAAACTAAAACACCCTGAAGTTCACCCCTTCAGGAATGCAACTTCAAAGGACACTAACACGTCCTCCATCTGCCCAACCTTCCACCATTGACCCTCAACACCAAAGGTTCCGATAGATAGCCTCTCTCTAGTCATGGTTCAAGGAGCTCTAAATGACATGCATGAATGAACACCAGTCTAGGTGATGAGCACTGACTGAGGTCAAGGGCAGTGAACAGAGCCTTTGAGATGCACTCCAGGTAATTGAGGGATATTGCATCAGATGCTTACACAGCTGATCAGCAGGGTCAATGCAACAATAACATTTAAGGGAGGATATCGATGCTGGTCTTAGAGAGGTTATATATTAAAGGAGCACTCCTCATAATTGAAGGATATTTTTGTAATGCTTGCACAGCTGATCAGTAGTCTCCATACAACAACAATGGTTTAAAGAGGATGCTGGACTTAGCGTTGTTACATCTTAAAGGAGCACTCCTCATAATTGAGAGATATTGCTCTGATGCTTTAACAGCGGATCAGTTTACCTAAACAACAACAAGGTCAAGAAGAGGCTGAAGTACTTTGCGGAATAACAATATCTTAAAGGGGCACTCAAGGCAGCAGGTTAATTGCTGTAATTTAGGCCAAATACGAGGGATAAGTAATAAGAGTCTTAAAGGGGCAATCAAGCTAAAGTAGTCTGAAGGATACTACTCTGTAATCAACTGTAAGGAAACCTATCACACTATACAGACCCAAATCATATTTAGGTATCCAACTTTTCCAAAATAATACTCTTCGAGAAATAATAGTCATTTCTCTAAAAGCGGGGGGTTGAAACGCCAAATTGCCAAAGGAAACATGGCGCCGAAGAAAGAAGAAAAAAAAAGAACAAGAAAAGACAACTAAGACGTACGACCAGCTACCATGTATGGAAAAAGATGGGTCTTAAAAGCCCTCTTGAAGGATGGCACACTGACGGAGTTTCTGATAGGGATGGGTAGACTGTTCCACAATCGAGGAGCAGCAACAGAAAAGGCCCGATCACCTGCACTTTTAAGTAGGCACCATGGATTCATTGCTGAGAGTAAACTCTGAATCCAAGCCTTCTCCCAAGATTTGTTCTCTGTCGCCAGGGGACAATTTCATAAATCTGTTAAGCACAAAAATTTGCTAAGCATGACATTTCTGTCTTAATAATAAAAACAGGGTTAACAACAAAATGTCCATGTGTTGTGTATCACTTGTGATTGTTCCTTGGCTATTGTTCGCTGACCACGAATATCAAATGGAATTTTCAATGGTGGTTTGTTTTATTGGGCGAGACATTTTTGTGCTAAGCAAATTTTTGTGCTTAACAGTTTTATGAAATTGGCCCCAGACCAACACTAGGTAGATATTTCAATCCTTGCCTGATCCAAGCATTACACTCCGGAGAGCATTGTGCCACCCCAAAGGCAACCAGTGTACATTATAAATCAAAATCAGAACAATTTCCCTAAAGCAAGAAAACCCAAATATAGCTCCATATTAAAAAAAAGAAAACCCAGGATTTACGGCAGAATGCCCGCAAAACACAGCTAGAGCAAGTTCTGCCTCGGGTGAGATTTACTCCCACGAGAGACTGACAATCTCGTAAGTTTCATCCGTGAACGGCCGGAGCTTTGCAATGTCAAAAGCTTCAAGATCTAATCTATGCCTCTGTGATGTGCAATGCCGGGCTGGCAAGCCGTCATCACGATTAAAGGGAGATGAACACCAATCATGAGATGGGTTGATGACGGAGATGCTATTAGTAAGGATTTTAAGCACCATTAATTCTGAAAAGAAGGGAATTAAAGCGAATTAATATGGTTAATATAATCACCAAAAATTAACAGAAGATAGGAAATGTCAATTAGACAAATCTGAGATGAGTTATTTCAACAGCGGCGGGCTGACCACAACTCACCGCGCACCGGTCATATAATCAACTGGTCAAGATCTCAGGTTGATTTCACGAAGCCCTACGATCGATCGTAACTCGAGTTACGAAGGATAACCCATCATAGGGGGCCTATCCTACATAGGACTGCAACGCATCATAAGTCCTACGATTGACAGTAAGTTACGATGAGTTTGCTGAAATCGAGCAACGGGCCAAATTTCATATTTGTGAAATTTTAATAAAATTCATTATATTCCTGATACGCTAAAAATGGATGCTAAAATGTAACAAACACACGTAGCCAGTCTTCGGGCATCACATATTTTAAGGATGTCATCACTCACCCATGTTTTTTTCCTCCTGATATTTATTTTTATAATAAAAGTTCATAATTTCTCACTAACAGCTATTGTTGTCTTTCCTCACACAAAGTGCAGCAATTTTTTTCCTGGAACCCTACCAATATTTATTTTTCTGGTGGTGAATTTTCAACATCAGGACAAACTAGACTGGAATATCGCTTGAAATGTGCAAGGATGACATTTGACAAGTGAAATGTTCTGAGAAATCAATCTTTTCACGATAATAATAGTACACGGTTGGTATTTATAGCAAGCTTTTAGTTAGATCAACACACTTAACAAGAAAAATAGACAGTATATGCTCGTATCAAGCAGTAACAGTGCTGAAACTGAACTACAAAATGTCAAAAGAGTGAAGAGGTACGCAGGAAAACCTTGTCTATGCAAATTGGAAATTTGAATGGATTTTTTCTTTCAAGACACACAGGCAACAAGATGCAATTTAGGTCTTCCTGGAGATAAAACATTAAAACATGGTTGGTGATGATGTCAATATTTCATCCGTCGTAAACCCATACATCTACTATAAGCCTTTAATGTGACTTCCAATTTTAATAGCAATGATGTGCATGCCTTATGTGGTCGGCACAGATTTATATCATTACCTAATATGAAGAGCACATGTGTGTGTGTGCACTTGTTAAATGATAATGGATGTTTGTGTGCAAGTGCACAGACATAGCAAGGTCATTCCCATGGCCATATGCAAGACACATGTAGAAATACTGTTGTTTCTAAATCCATTACAGAGGTTATCATGAAACTGGGCCCAATTTCATGGAATCCGTAAGCAAGACTTTCAGTTAGCGAAGACTTTCTAGGGTAACTGTGACTATTTTCTGATAACAAACTGTCATTATGCATTCTGCAGAAAGTTCTTGCTTAGCGTAGCGAGAAAGACAGCTCTCCTGTGAAATACGTTTTAAACCGTAACCAAAACGTTTTCTACCATAAGCGTAGAATTTTTGGTAATGGTAACGGATTCCATGAAACTGGGCCCTGATCTTTAACCCTAACCCTCTACTGTTTACCACACATTACAAAAGTCTCCATAGGGGAACTGGATCATAAACCATACATTACCACACTGTGGTGTATTGTGGTATTCAGGATACCACACTAACTTCACAATGTGTTGTAAACTGTGGTGTGCATGAGGGTTAGGGTAACAATTAAAGAGTGAGAAGGTACACATGTATTCTACTTCAAACACTTATGAAATTTTGGGAGGTTGGCAAATATGATTTTTCAGTTTACTGTGCTCCAATTAAGTCTGACAACGTCAACCCCTGTCCTGTTTATAAGGAATGCCTCACGGATATATTTCAGGATGATAAGTACAACTGTCCCGTCCGGCCGCATTCCCGTCCCAAATTGCAATTCAGCTTAAATCTCTGAGTTCCCGAATTCCTCCACGCAAACACCGAGCTGAAGCCGAGCCTTATCTGTACACAATTAGCCTGCCTCCTGTGGGCCCATTCATCAGCGCACAGGTAATGTCAGACGATAATTTCACATATCCTGATCAGATCCATCAATTGTTATTAGAGGCAATGTCAGAATCCCTGAAGGCCGTGGGTAAATGGCAGAGGAATCATAAATGTTTCAGACGAAAAAAAAAGGACCTAGTAGACTTACAGTGAGTGCACTTTTTCTCCATCCTATCTACATTACACATATCCCATCAGGGGTCAATTTCATAGAGCTGCTTAAGCATAAAATGTGCGAAAAGTATGAAAAGTCTTCCTTGATCAAACGGGATTGCCAACCAAATTTTCATGAGGTATTTACCGTCTTGTGACTTTGTTGTTTTTGGAGTTGTTAAAGGAGTTTTGGCATACTGATTTTTTTTACCAACACCAAGGTTCTTGGTGCTTAAGCAAATTTTGGTGTTTAAGCAGCTTTATGAAATTGCAAGTTGGCCCACGAGAAACAGTTGCTTCAATTTCTAGGTAGGCAATTGATGTTAAAACAAAAACATGAACCAAGGCGTGACTACACAAAAAGGCTTTAATTAATCATAAAAAATAATAATGCAAATCAATCTTAATTAGCGGGAAAAAACAAGATTTTGCGAACTCACAATACAGATACTAACTAGTTACTATGGCAATATAGAAAACTATTAATATAGAAAAGCATTAATTGGTTGTGAAAATCCAGCTCAAGAATGGAGGGAGACTAGGAAAGTGGACAGATACAAAACTCGGAGATATATCATTTCCATCGAAAACAGCTGACCAATAGCGTTCCGCACTAATGACGTCACACCATGCATGCACATACCCCCACTCACCACACGTTTGGATGGCCACGTTGCCAATGTTTGTCTGAGGTTAGGTGCTATTTTTAGCGCAAGTGCGCAGCGCTATTGATATACTTTACGTATTCTAATCCTCCATCTGTGAGAATGAGCGACGACCTGGTATGCATGTCAGGCTGAGAAACATATCATTGTATAACCGTGCAGTGTTTACTGAAACCCAATTGAATGTTCAAATAATTGCTCATTGTAACCGAACTCCCATGTACAGGTGGTTTTATGGAACATACTGGTACATGTGTGTAAAACAAGGCCATAAATAACCAAACAATAAATAACATGATGTAAACAGCTGAACTTCAGGCTCCAACAAAATAACAAAAAACAGGCGGCGACACAAAGCGCACCAAGACCACATGTGCTCTTAGACGCAAGGTAAACAAAGCACCAAGTCTCTTCCAAACCAAACCCAGCCAGACAATAAAACATGGGACATTTTGACTGCTAGACAAAATAAATTGCACATGGTGTTTGATACATTTGCCATTTAAAATAATAAAAATATATGCTTGGAGTTAGGAGGGCCTGACAGGTTTCGATCATAGCAGGATCTTTATCGCAGGCTAAAGATAATAAAATAGTTTTTGTAAAGTGCAAATTCTGCCAATTGTTGACGCTCAAAGCATTTTACAATAAAAACTATACAAACTTTAAAATAGAATAAATATTACGTTATCAAAAGATGTAATTAACATTGGCCTAAGACTAAAAAAAATCTGAATAAATTTAAATAAGAACATTAAGAAAAACCATATTAAAACAAAACACTCAAAATAGAAATCCTAGAAAGCGGAATCTATATTAATACTCTTGAAATAATACTTGCCAACCAAGAAAAGCCCCAAAATCTGTAATTTTTGCACTTAATCCTCGACCATGGAATCCATTTTAAAAAGAGCATAAGACCTACAGCATCCTATATATCCCATAATCTCTTCCTGATCAATAATAATTATCTGGCAATACTGAGTTAAGCCAATCTGCCTTATGTTACGGAGCTCGGACGATGAACTGCAAGCAGACGTCAATGACATCTGTGAAACTCTGCTTCAACAATGCACTACAGTCATCTGGTCATAGCACTCACAAAATATTCCCTAAAAAGGTTCCACTTTTTCTGAGTATTTATGTTTCTGAGGACTGTTATATGAGAAGTGAGACTTAAAGGTAATATCATACTTAAGTTTTTGTCATAGAAAATAAGAAATACAGGTTCATGGGAAAAAATATCAAGGAAAATACAGTAACAGTCATCTGTGAAAATTTCAGTCCAATACGGTGACCACCTTTTGAGAAAACAGTGAAAAATGGCCACAGTATTTCTTAAGTATTTTTCTCTTTTATTTTTGATCTTTAAAAGATCAAAAATAATTTTGGTCACTAGTTTTACTCTTTTCTGGATAAATACAGCATTTAAGGCAGAAATATTTTAGTGGTATGTTTCTACCATCTCCATCTTCATACCCTGTAAGTTATGGGTAAATCCGTGGTGATTTCTGTTTTGGTATGCTACCAAAGTATGATACTACCTTTAAATCACTTCCATGATTATTTTCTTTCTACCCTTCTCCACTAATGCTTGGAGTTACGAGGGCCTGACGTGTTTCGATCATAGCAGGATCTTTCTCAACGTCTAAAATGTAAACTCACCACTATTAATAAAACAATTTTTTACTTCAGGGCATACATGTAATTTTACCACGCAATAAAAAAAATGATAATAATATTGATATTTGAAAAATGTAGAATTATTCTCTATGACATTCTACTTTAAACTGTCAGTTTACTTCTCTTCGCGTCTGCATGCTTTGATCAAATTATAAAATTTCCTTCCGGCATCGCCAGACAATTGTGTTACATAATTAGATTTGTCAACAATGTCTACTCTTGTGCAAATTTTCACATCTAGGCCAACGTAAATGATCAGAGTTGTTGAAAGGAGGAATGCGGTTAGCATCCACCCTCCCTCCCGCCCCCAAACCGTTGATGAAATGTCCGACGTGAGAAGAAGATATCTCTACATTCAAAGCCACTGGCTGTGTAGCTCTACCGACCCATCATTTGGTGAGTTCGTTTAGCTTCCACAGGGCAGCCCCGACTTAGGTATGGTCGTGAATACTGCGCAAAACAAGCGAGATGGCATAGGGATGAGGTTGACTGGTGTCGACTCGTGGAAGCTAAACGAACACACCCATTATGATACACGAGGAAACAAATCAATTATCAGGATGTGGAGCATGTTGTTATAAGACGCAGGAGTTCTATTTGTTTAATTACCGGTAATCAAATTGTTTAGTTTTATTTGAGCGACAGTCACTGAAAGAATGCTTAAATTGCATTTAGACATCAAGGGTTATCGTCAACAATGAATTCTGGATGGTATGAATCACATAATAACGTTGAAATGCATTAGAGATGTCTGTATTATCTGAAAAATATTTCTAGCAATACAAGGGTCAGACTTTTTTTTAATTTTCATCTTGGAAATGATTATTTCGAGCCTCTTAGGAATTATGTCTAAATGTTGTTACCATTTCTTTCTGGTTTGGCATCATAAAGAATAAACGTTTGTCTACTTGTAATGCTTGTCTGCTGCAGCAATGTTCTATAATTTAAACAGTAAGCTATGGTTTGAAATGCAAACATCAATATTGATAAAGATCCTGCTTGGATCGAAACCCATCAGGCCCTCCTAAGTTTAAAGGTACAATACAGGATT
This sequence comes from Astropecten irregularis, assembly GCA_963971285.1. NCBI lineage: Eukaryota > Metazoa > Echinodermata > Asteroidea > Paxillosida > Astropectinidae > Astropecten > Astropecten irregularis. The sequence goes on from OZ020264.1 coordinate 859,835, forward strand.
GGTAACATACCCAAACAGAAATGTTCACAGATTTAATACATATAACTTTCAGGGTAGGAAGATGGTGATGGTAGAAACATACCGTTAAAATGTTTCCGCCCGAAATGGTGTATTTATCCAGAAATAACTAAAACAAATAGCGAAACAGTTTTGATCTCGGGGTAAGATCAAAACCACTAAATTTATGTTTGATAAGAAAATTTGACTCAGGTTTTCGCTATTTTTTTGTGACTCAGATACATGTCCGATTAAGTTAAACATTTCACAGGTTTATTATTTCATGTACATGCTGGGTCAGACAAAGTGTGAGTGTTGTTGTGTGATCTTAATTACCAATCATTTATTATACCTTTAAGCATCAATATATGCCTGTTTCTTATTTATAATTAGTGTAATACTGTAATTATTAGAAGAAATATATACATTGGATATCACCACCCCTGTTAGGCCTCAAAGTTCAGAGTGATTCCTCTAATGTCTGGGAGAATTATGACGGCAATCATGCGTGGCAATGCAAACACATTCTGAATAATTGCCTCAAGTAGACTCAGCTTACGTCAAGAAAAATGTCACACCTCCAGGCAGACGGCCTTCTTGTAAATGTGCATCTTATTCCTTGGCGTCGTTAACCCCCTTCAGGGGGGTCAACAGGACTTAGAGAAAACAAAAACAAATATCAGTGATACTATTGCTGTGAGCAAGTCACAATAAAATCACTAAAATGTCATTATCATATGAATTATGCCGTGCATAGGGTTTGTATAACAAGTGGACTGAATAAAGGCTGACCTGGACATTTTAGGCAGATTTGAAGTTTGCATGGTGGAGAGACTAGAACAAGGTAAGGCTTGCGGATACTCTTTTGGGAAGGTGTGTGATCCTTGTGGGAGATTTTCTCTGACTAGTCCTTCTCAGGACTGCTCACCTTCCGAAAAGAGTATACATGGTGTCTCCGCAAGCCTTGCCTAGTTCTAATAATACTTAGAGTTAGGAGGGCCTGACACGTTTCGATCCTAGCAGGATCTTTATCGAAGGCTATGTAAAGATCCTGCTAGAATCGAAACGCGTCAGGCCCTCCTAACTCTTGAAGCATTTTACAAATTTCAGGTCATTATTTTGGCTGATGAGCAGTTTGAAGCAGTTCATTACTTGTATAGTTCTAATTTAGACAGAATCGAATTCCAAATGAATAAACTGGAAGTAAAACCTTCTGCTCGCCTATAAAGTCTTTCAACATCTGTTCGTCAATCAACCCAACAACCTGTCTGCTCTATTAATGAATGAATGATGAAGCCATTCTTCTGTTTATGAGAATCATCCTAAAAGGCCCACTCAAGGTGGGGGATAAAGAATAAGGAATAGAGCAAGGAAAGCATTAAGAAGTCCTGGAGGAAAGGAAGTGTTGACATTCTGTTTAAATTGAGACAAGTTTTATAGCCCGCAGGAAAACGGGAGGGCAGGGAGTGCCAAAGTAAGGCAGTACGGTCACTCCACTGGGAACAGGCTAGAGGTGAGTACCTGGAAGTATTTGATTTTGGAACAGTGACCGTTAAAGAGGAGAATTGGAAGAAAAGAGAGTAGAGAAAGCAAAGGATTGGTAGGGATAGAACCTAAGGCAACAGGCTTACAGAGCTATGGCCAGGTCTATTGTCTTGATGTCTCCGCGTATTTCCAATGGAGCAAAGACCTAGACCTAGCTCTAAACAACAGATTGGGATGCAGCCTTAGACACCTTTGAAGTATTCTTTTCCAGTAGCATCTGTACTGGTGCTTGAGTGTGATTAATGACCAACTTCTTATACACCTCATCAGACCTGTCAGGCATTTCTTAGAATCAGTCCATCCCCCAATTGGAAAATGTCACCTGCCGTACTCTAAACAAGAAGGCAGTTCTGTTGATATAAAGAGCATTTATGAACCCAAACCGGCGAACCCGATGTCATCAGCTGCTACAAGATGACTGACTATAGTATGAAGCTTGTCAACGACAGCTAACCATACGATTCTCACCCAAACATCCTTCACGTTAGCCCGGCTGTCTATTTACGATTAAGATCGGATGATGATGAGGGGCTTGTTAATAAGTACAGGGATTCCACGGACACATCTACTCCTACATTCTGTCGTTTCTAATGGAGCTTAGCATCTCATCAAGGATCATGTATATGCGTTGAGCTTTAATTGCCGTTTAATGGCAAATTTCAGCTCATGAAGGAACTTACGGAGTGGCAGGATACATTAGAAGAAAGGACTAGACAAGCTGACCGGATGTCTGGCCGGTTGGTTTTAATTACTTGAGACTTAATTCGATGAGCACCGTTATAAAAAAATATTCAGCATCCATAGGTTTTCCATCGTAGTTTCAACACTGATTGACTGACTAATCACTCAAACTACAGTGTAAGCATGATCCTAGGATCAAAATGTCAGGCCCTCCAAACTCTGAGCATTTAACCTTTGAGAAAGATCCCGCTAGGATAACAATGTCAGGCCCTCCAAACGCTGAGCATTTAGCCTTTGAGAAAGATCCCGCAAGGATAAAAATGTCAGGCCCTCCAAACTCTGAGCATGTAGCCTTTGAGAAAGATCCTGCTTGGATCAAAATGTCAGGCCCTCCTAACTCTGAGCATTTAGCCTATGAGAAAGATTCTGCTAGGATCAAAACGTCAGGCCCTCCAAACGCTGAGCATTTAGCCTTTGAGAAAGATCCTGCTAGGATCGAAACGTCAGGCCCTCCAAACTCTGAGCATGTAGCCTTTGAGAAAGATCCTGCTTGGATCAAAACATCAGGCCCTCCAAACTCTGAGCATTTAGCCTTTGAGAAAGATCCTGCGAGGATCGAAGCGTCAGGCTGTCCGACCTCCAAGCACAATATCATAAGATGAAAAGAACAAAATTGCAGACTGATCAAGAAGGAATAAAAGGAAAGACGTCTACACTGTATCTTCAAGTTCCTTGCCGTCATCGCGTTGGCCATTCCTCAAATAATTCTAATTTTGGTCACTGGTTTAAACCCTTTTCTGGATAAATACAGCATTATAGGCAAAAATATTTCAACGGTATGTTTCTACCATCACCATCTTTATACCCTGTAAGTTATAGGTAGATCTATGTAGATTTAAGTTTCGGTATGCTTCCAAAGTATGATACTATCTTTAATAAGAAACATTTCTGGCTTGGCCAATGTGGGGAACGGTAATGTCTTCATCAGTCATCGATATAATGAATGCGTCCACGTTCTCTCAAGTATGTGCCTGAGACACAAGGTACTATATGCATGTCGTTTTCATAACTTATGCATGGAAATACAATCATGTACCATCTTCTCCATATTGATTGTTCTTCGGACTAACCCTGTTATTGGTCATGTGACCTAACCAATATTTCTAGCTAGCTCGAAGCAGTATCGGCCGTTTCCGCGGCATACGACGCGGAAGTATAATTACTTTGGGATTTTATATCATGCTTGAAGAAACACGGAGCACACGGAAGGGCTACCTGTAATTATTTTTGTCTGAGGGACATAAGCTTATTTAGGTTTCGTTTCAATGATTGATTACATTTTTTTACTTCGTCATTTCTCTATTGATGGTTAAAACATGATAAATGAGTACAAGAAAGCAGCATCACTGTTTGATTTTTCAAAAGACGTAAAATTATAAACAGGAACAAGGACGAATTTGAAATTGTTTTCAAGTTTTATTGGACCAGAAGAAAGTGGGTTGAATGGAATTAATATGCTGTATGTCATTGAAAGACGATTTTCCATTCTGACTCGGCAATTCCTAAAAGATTTACGATAAACCGGGTGTTATCTTCCTTTTAATCTTGAAGTAAATATGTAAGATCTTGCCAAGATAATGTGAGTTACACAAACATATCCTTTTGACAATGCCTAGTCGTACATGTTGGGGTCTTTTTAGTTAAATGTCAGCAAGCCACTTCTGAATATGGAACAAAAATATTTTCAAGGTAGGCAACTTCATGTCTCTATTTATATGATATATCCTCACAATTTAGCCAAATTCGCAGCTTCACTACAAAAGGTTTAAAAAAGACCCCAAAAAGTATCCATATCAAGGCCTGAAAATAACCACTCACCTCTCACGGCCTTTTAGTAAAAAGCACTCCTCTCAAAGGCAAAGCTTACTCAGTCGCTGCCATCGGTCGTTGAACTCTTAAACATCCTTTAAACGCTCTTCATTTTACACCTGGGATTCAGCGCTGATCTCACCCGATGTCCTGAAAAATGCATCAGAGGATGCCGAAAAAGAGACAAGAACGAAAAAAATAAATATCACCACGGAGAAGATTCTCACCGATCCTTTATGAATATAGAGAAAAAGCCGATGCCGCCGAATGAAAATCAATAGTTAATGAATGAATTGAAAGTATCTTGGGGAATAATACATAAGCTCCAACACTTAACGCACTTGCATCGTATTTACATGTCCTCGCTGTACTGTATATTAATTTTTGTTGCCGGCGCGGGGAGATTGACGATGAAGCATATCCACATAACATACAATATACCACATTGTGGACAAGGCTCTAGCACAAAATACTCATCTGGTTTTGGCACGGATCAGGATGAAAGCTCATTATTTTAAGCAACTCTTCGATTTGAAGAGCACTTTATACATGCTGCGTCTTTTTTTGGATATTTGAGAGCTTTTTTAATAAAAAATCCTATCAATACTGATTTTAAGCTCAGATGATTGGAAAAATACCAAATCAGAATCATGTTGCTGTGAATGTTTAATAAATTACTATATGTGAGCAATGGAAGGGGTCCACTCCTGTGAAGTAATTAAGGACAGCAGTAGATATAGACTGACAAGATTATGTTATTGGACTACCAAGTCCATCAGTCATGGGGCCCAGGGTGGGATTCTGACCATGGATCCTTAGAATGGCTGGAGGAAAGCTATAGTGAATAGCACAGGGAGAAAACCTGTCATCAATGACAAACAACTGTATCAGTCAGAGCCTTGGATGGGATTCTAACCATGGACACTTAGAATGGCGGGAGGAAAGCCACATAATTGCAGAGACAGAATATCAGTTAGGGAATAGCTACTGCATCAGTCAGCACCCAGGATGGGATTCTAACCATAGACCTTTAGGATGGTGGAAGGAGAGCCCGGCCGTCTAAGATATTCAAAATCTGACTCCAAGTCAGTACCCAGAGGCCCCCCCAGCAGGCAAATGCCCAGAAACTTCAGGGCAATAGCCTCTCCTGATAAAACAAAGTTCAAGCCCTCAGCACCAAGACAACGAGGTAAAAAGATTGACTCCATCGCCTCCAAGGTGTCAACACCTTGATAAATCCTTGCTCAAGATATGAAGATCACGTAATGGACCGTAATTATTATTTATCTAACTCATCGCACATGTACTCTACGTGATACCACCACATCGTGATAGGTACCAAATAATTTGTTGGTAAAATACCTGCACAGAATTTACAATTACCTTCGAGAGGAAAATGATTGGAACATTTCAGGGACGCCAAAACATGCTTAATAAAAATACACGCGAATGTAGAAGAAAGTGGGAGCTTGCAAAATATCATAGTAAAAACAGTAGTAAACCATTATTGAAAAATTATAAATGACAGAAATAATATTGGGACGGCGTTGTTTCCTTATCATAGTGAAAACAGTGTAATATTAGTGAAACATTATTGAAAAATTATAAATGACAGAAATAATATTGGGACGGCAAATGCTTTAAAATGCAGTTTTCAAAAACAAATCACAGCAGTACTTAAAAACATTGTAAAAAGTTGCACGGAGCAAATATAAATCACCACGACAACCTTTCTGCTTATGATTCTCTGTTACTTTCCACGGCCTTCGGCTCAGACGAAGGAAATATTTTCATTTTGCAATACTCCAGGAGGCAATTTACTTTCCATTAATTTTTCAGCACCATTAGCGGGGGCTACCATGCATGTACGTGTGAGTAATACTAAGTAGCCCCTATCGCTGTTATCAGATACATGTACAGTGTACCAGGCCAATTTGCAATTCAGGGTACTCCTTATTTCGTTTTCCAACGGCGGCGAAGATTTTTGTCTTAAATCTCCCGGGCAGATACAAAAAAAGGAAAGATTAATTGATGGCAATACTGATTTATCCGGAATCTTTCTAGAGAATATCCCCAAGGATATCTATTTCAGGATCACTTTCTGTTTCTGTAGGGGGAAGAGGTTAGCATTTCATGATAAATTAATGATCAACAGGCTTTAGTGTGATAGCTAGCTACTGATGAGCCGATAGAGTATGCATGGCCTTCATAAAACAGAGCCGATTTTGAAATGCAAAGGCGATTGTGAAATTTAACCTTGTGTGAGATTCCAACACATCTTGTAAGGTGTAGAGGTGTTTGGATCCTTGAGGAAGCAACTTTCTAATGACGTCTCTCAACCATGGAGTAGAGGGGGCACCTGTGAGGTGTTGAGCAGGTTGTTGATTTTGAATTAAACCTCCACACCAGTAAAGAACAGCAATTCTTTCTCTCACCCCTTCCATAAATCTACCGGGAGCTGAGATGACCCAGAGGGAATCTTTAGGTGTCAGGGGTAGAATACAAATCATACCACAGGTGACTACATCTGATGCACCTCACACATACAAGTGCATGATTATAAAAGAAAATTGAACAAGAATCAATATCTTCTTTGAGAATGAATTTACAGCGCCAAGAAACTTAAGAATTTATTCAAAATGTCAAGCAAGTCAATACGAAGCTTCCATTGACGTACATGTCTAATCTGTGTTTGTGTTAATTTCTCCTCATCACCATGGAAAACTAAATCAATTTAAGCCGTAAAATAAATAACCAGAATCACAAAAAATGATAAGGAAAAACAAACAAACAAACAAACCCCCCCCCAAAAAAAAAAACAAAAAAAAAAAAAACGTTCTTAATCAAATATCCAAAGAGACTGAAGGTAAATTTTTTTAAATGTGACCTGAGTTGAAGGCTACTTAAATATTTTCATTCAAACAACAGCGATCTGAAGCCTAGATTTTTCCCCACTTCCAATTCATTCTACTGTATCTATCCTTAAATTGAATTAGCAAACCTGAATCATTATGTTCTTTGCCAAATACGTCAACTACGTGTTCTGTATTTGTACTCAGCCTCATCGCCAAATACGCGGCCAAATATACCCGTCTGGAAGTAATGCAATTAAATGGCCAATAATACGATAGAGGATAAGCTGTGAACATGTACAAATATCCGTCCTCTGCCTCTGACAATTACTAACAAATGTCTTGCCTGCATAAATTGATGTCACGGAAGGGAATGGAATAAAAAAACTGGAACATAGGGCAGGAGAGGGGAATACCAAATCCTAGCCATGAATTGAAACTCTTCTACTTACTCCTTTTCATTTTTCTTTCAGTTAATTTCCCGGGTAATCTTTTTCCCAATACTAATCTTTTTCTCAACATTAAATTTTTTTCTCAATATTAAATTTTTTTCTCAATACTAATTTTTTTCTCAATATTCGTCTTTTTCATTTCTACTTTAGCATTCAATAAAGATCAACAACGTCACGCCCTCCTAACTCCAAGCATTTGATATATTTCAGGTCAATATTTTGGCTGATGAGCAGTTTGCAGCAGTTTATTACTTGCATTAAAATCAAAATATCAAAATAATAGGCTTCTAAATCTTAATCAATTTCAGTTTTAACATTCTCAAACAGGTTAGAAAGTACCACTTTGAATTGATACTGCGATCCTCTGCCCAATTTTGTTGGGCATTGCGTATTTTGTCTGTCAATACTAGCCTCATCTGAGATTGTTTTCTGGAGCCATTTTTATGATGATATTCAAGAGGAATACTCGGAGATTCACGGTCAACAAGATCTGCCAATCACAGGTTGATATAGGGCGTTTACAAAACGGAGGCTCAGGCTCAGGCTCCAGCTCTGACATCCATATGCTCAAAATATAGGTTGTGATTTTTCACTGAAGCTGAAACTCTGTTTTCCTTTTCAAACCAGAGAATCTATTTCAGAACCACACCCAAAAGTCTATATTTTGATACGAAATGGAGCCAGAGCCTGAGACGGAGTCTGAGCCTTTGTTTCGTAAACAACCATAGATAAGCAAAAGTAAATGCAAACTCAAATTGCTCTCCAACCAAATTTACCTAAGAAGTAAGATATTGGTAAGTCTGAGCATGGTCTGAGGGACTGTCACAGTAATAGCAAAGCAATTTAGAACAGGTTGTTCCTGATCTAAGAGTAATTACAATCATCTTGTATGTTCTCCAGCTTCATCAGTTGACACAGTGACTTTATACATGTTCTATCTCCTAGTATATTGGTTATATCCTCTCTTATGTCAACATGGAGGAATGAAGAAGACCCAAGTGGGAGTAGTGTGCATCTATAAGGTACACATGCTCTTCACCAGACCTCAGGGCTTAGGTCAGATGCGTGATTGGGGACTCACAAGCTGCTCCCATTGATAGAAGCTGATGAATGAATGAACCGTCCAGGAATGGAAGCATATAAGTTCATCTCTAGGATTCCTCTAAGGGCTGGCTGACATAATATGACGTTTTACTTCAGGGCAAAATCACTGAGATATCGGTGCAATGAATGCAGTTCATGTAAAACTCATACAGTCACGTAGACTAGGTATGAGTGGAAGCGGACGAGATCATACAGGGGTCGATTTCACAAAGCCCTATGAGCGATCGTAACTCGAGTTATGAAGGATAACCCATCACATAATGCATCCTACATACTTGTATGGCTACAATGCATCAGTCCTACAATTGTCCTACAATTGATAGTAAGGCCCTGTCCCAAATCTCTGGCTGCGGCCGCAAATAACACACAAGTCTATGGAAATGGCTACAGTCACTGGCTAGTGGCTGCCATAGGGGCGTGTGCAATTTGCAGCCGTAGCCAGAGATTTGGGACACGGCCTAAGTTAGGATGAGTTTGATGAGAATGACCCCAGGCTTCATGCATATCCAGAAAAAAAAATCAGAAATCACAGCGCTAAAAAGATCTCATTTCCTAAATTAGGGAGGAATTATCAGTTATGGGCCTGTGAAACTTCTGTGACCAAGGGGTTCTCAATAAGGGTACTAGCATAGAAATTTGACACTAACCTTCAAGTACAAAGCGACGAATGTAGGCCCTACATCAACATCAAAATCCGCAATGAAATTGAAATTGGGCTCTGCTCTCTACTTTCATTAGTGTAAGGTTACATACATCTAGAGAAATCTATAATAATGTTCACGCAAAGGAGTAATATCAAATCAATACACATTGTGTTAACATGCACGTCATGAGCGTGGGAACGTCACGCCATCAACACAGGTGGCAATGAATTTTTCTCAGAATGTCAAAAGCGATCCATTATAATTACTAGTTTATAAGCTTCAAAAGTGTACTTAAAATATATTGATATGTTTGTGTTTTGGGCGTGTTGTTTCTGTTTCTTTGTTTTAGTTTTTTTTAAAGATGTAGTAAACAAATGTAAGTGGACAGCTATTATCAACAACAACAACAAGAACAACAAATTCTGGTGCTATGTGACTTTGACTGAGCAACAACCAATTGTACACATACACAAGTTTCGTCTCGGCCTCTTCAATTTTTCCTCCAAGATTCTATCGATCGGGATTGATTTTAACCGGTAGGCAAGCAAGTTAGCTGTAAATTTCTGCCATCCACTTCAATTTGATGGTTTGGTTGTTCAGACTTGTGAGGGAATTGGCTTGAGGCCGTTTAACGCAAACGGAGTCAGTCCGTCAATATCTGACTGCAAAGTGACGCGACTCTTCTCCTGTTAATAACCATGTTCCAGTAAGAAGGCATACTACTCACGCCTGGATGTTTATCTCCTTCTGATCAATACTTCTCATTTTCAGAAGGAAAAATCTCAGAATGATGTGAATTTTTCTTGTATTTTATTCTTTGCAAAGTGAAATTATACCATTCTTGAAATTATTGCACTGTGTATTACTTGTATTATTTCTATTATCATTATATTCCTGGCGAGATTTTTGATGAAACCAATATAATTGATCCTGTTTTAATATTGCAATTTTTTGGGCCTGGGCAGTACTTGAATTTTACTTCTTGAATTTGAGGACTAGAGCAGGCTAGTCGAAACATTGAGACCTTACAAGAAGTGCGAACAAAATAGAAGTGTGAAAGTATAAACGATTCTATGTTGTTTTCACAAACCGATCCACATACCAATTGTCATCATGTAAAGCCTCAAATCTTTCTTGAATTTGGGTTCTTTAAAAAAAAAAAATCGGAGACAACCTATTCAGAGTTTATGATCCAAAAAATTATTAAAAACAGTAGCACAAGCATCTGGGCAAGATGCAAATTAATGATCGAGCTTTGGATTCATCTCAGCTCAGCTCAGGATAATTGAGATGTGCAAGCTGCAAACAAGTTGAAATCATTCACCATTGTTTATGTTGAGGGTTCATTTCCCGATTAGAAGAGCAGTTAAACAAATGAAAAACTGAACATTTGCTAGGCCAACCAAAGTTCTCAGTTTTCAAACAAGAAAGAGAAATCCATAAATTGATAGAATACAAAAAAAAAAAAAAAAAAAAAATATTGAATTATTCATCCCAGACAAAAAAAGCAGATATTGCCCGCATCAAACCTGTTCCTCCTATTTCCGATGTTTCATTTGAAAACCTGTCATTTAAGAACAGGTGCAGTAATAGGTTTACCCTGTATGGTGTGAATAACTCTTCCGGGAAGCATGGTGGTCCTGGAGGAAGGTAGAGGTGTTTATTCCACGTTCCGGGCAGTAAGCTCGGGACAGCTACTTTCAGAACCACCTCACTTCCCAGAGATAATTCACATGCAGCGCCATAAACCTGCTATTTAATGTCGTCAGCATACCGAGCCTCAAATCTTATCTATGATTTAGACTCATCTATAGAGTTGTGAAGTTGAAGAGAGTGATGGGAACAATGATCAGAAGTACAAGGGGATTTCAATGACCTGTCATGTGGCGTGATATTCAGACGTTTTTGTCATCAAGCCCGGTATCAAGATTCAATCTAAAATTGAATACCAATTTGGAAAATGTCAGTGTACTTTCTCAAGAACTTTAAAAATTTTGTCAAGCTAGTCTCATAAATGCAGTCATCAAAAAAAAAAAAAAAAAAAAAGTTAGAGAGTACAATGCAAGGGCTTATGAGTCAGGAAAAATACAAAACAAACAAAAAATACTAGCAATCGTGGGATTATCCTTCTCAAAATCACAACTTAAAACAGTAATATTTCCTGGTGAGAGTACAGTGCATGAGAGGTGCGATTACAATTCTTTTTTCATTTCGTTTTATGCTTGAAATTTCAGGTGACAACCATCAAACTGCATGACGTCCATTTGAACAAATTGTTAACGCAACTTATGACCATTCATCCGATTCAGCTATTTGTGAGTTTAATAAGGAACATTTTCAGCCATGTTTTGAAAAACTAACAGAGTTGTTGACATTCACAAAGGTCAATGACTTATGCTCGAGTCTGATTCAAGTCGTTTTGACTAGCGATTTGACTTGGAGAAAAATAACTCGATAACTCGTCCTATTTCCCATGATCCTCCCTCCCCGTGAAAACAGGAAGATCCGCAGGATCAACCTACGGTCCAGGGATAATGGTTTTCCTGTAATACGAGTATGAGTATTCAATACATGTAAATAATATCATAGCCTGATATTGAGGGGTTCATGAAACGGAGGCTCAGGCTCAGGCTCAGGCTCCATTTTGTGAATCCATTCTAAAATAACGGGTATCAAAACAGAGGCTTAGGCTCAGGCTCCAGCTCCATTTTGTGAATCCATTCTGAAATAACAGATGTCAAAACAGAGGTTATTGTCTTGCGGTTCTGAAGTAGATTCTCTAGTTTGAAAAGGAAAACAGAGCTTCAGCTTCAACGAAAAACCAAAACGTATATTTTCAGCATATGAATGACAGAACCAAGCTTGAGCCTGAGCCTGAACCTCCATTTTGTAAACTCCCTACATGTATGAAGACAAAAAGAATAGAATTATGAATAACTCAACAATCATCACCAACAACAAACCACAAAAACCCCTCTCATGTTTAAGACTCCAGTTTTATTAAAATTCCAGTTTTCTAAAATTTAAAATTCTCAGCTGTAAATCTTCACTCTTGACCAAAATTAATTCCCAATAAATATTTATCATGCTGAATGAATGCAGCAGGGCCTCATCATCGGACAACAGCTACGGACCCATTACAAACGGCCTCACTGATGCTACAGAATAATTAAGAAATGGACGGGAACGCTCGATGAAATCAATGACAATCAATTGTCCGGAAGGAACAGACTTTTATTTTCACTGGGATGATGATGATGGGGTTATTAATACTGACATACTTTCTTTACAGATACAGAATTTTATACATCGACTTCACCCCATGTATTTTAAAGGTCTATTTTTAAGACAAAGACATGAATTGAAAAGTGATCTTAATTCAGGTTCATGTCTAAATTAAGAATCACAGAGATTTGTTTTTTGAATGCAGGTTTGCCTCTATTTATAAGGCCGAACAAAATAAAAATTTGTTGTGTTGCCCTCAAGTGGAAAAATTGAAATTTTGGGTCGGTCAGTCGTTTTTTGGGGGTTTTTTTTGCCGACTTTCAAACATTTAAGAATAAATACAGGATGTATGGTCACCACGGTTTATATATCAACGGTCTTGGGTCGTTTTGAGGAGACACGCTTTTTTACTGCTAAATCTTACATTTTCTGTCAAAAAAGGTGAGTTTTTATGCTTTAGGACTCAGAGAAAAAAATAAAAAATCCCGACCCAAAGTTTTGGCATTTTACGGTCGGTCGCTGAGGGCAACACAACAATTTTTTTAGGCCTAACAAGACTATAAGCCAGTGCAGGTGAATGAGCTACGAAAGACAAAGATTCTGGGAGGCAAACAAATAGGAATTGATATTCCTCTTCAAATTGTCTGGACTGAAGGTTGAAGGGGGAAGTGCACGAGGCAGATAGTTTCTAAGAGAAGCTGTACGGGGAGGAAAAAGCTGTTGGGATAGCTCCCTAGGATCAAGACAATGTCATGGACCCCCATTGGGAAAGCCTACTGTTATAATCAATAGGAGATGTGCATGTTGAGATGTGGGCCTTCAACCACCCCCTCCACTCCAAAGAAAACAAATCAATTAATAATACAACAAATAATATAATCAGAATAAAATGAAATAAAATCCATAGACAAGCAAAATAAACACCATCAAAAGTAATTATAAGAAATTTATGAAATTATTAAATAAATAAAAAAAAAAAAATAAAAAAAAAAATAAAAAAAATAAATAAATAAATAAATAAATAAATAAATAAATAAATAAATGTAATAAAAACATAATGTGAGCCCATACACAGCCTTCCAAATCAAATCTAATTCCAATTCAAAACCCAGCGTCATCTGTTCCGCTTAAAATCAATTTTTCTTCTTCAATTTGTCAATAATTTAACTTCCTCCCTCTGGAAATCTACTGGCTTGGTTTCTTGTCTAGGTATAGGACAGTAGGGGTCGATTATACGAAGCCCTACGATCGATCACATCTCAAGTTACGAAGGATGACCCACTGTAGGGCTGTAATGCAATGTAAGTCCTACGATTGATTGTAAGTTACGATGAGTTTGGTGAAATCGACCAAAGAACACTAGGACTACAGCAATGAAGTAGCAAATTAAGGGTCTGTGTGTCTATAACCACATTTTAATTAGATGACATGGTCATTATCAAGCAAAGGGGGGTTCCATGGTAACACAGCTGTGAAATTAACTCCAGCTGAAAGCTCTTACACATCACCTACTATCGCTTTAGTAAAGCAATTGTCTGGGAGACACTGTTAGATTCTTGTCCGTTTTCCCAAAGACCAATTCCATGGCATGCTAAGTGATTTTGACCTATTCCTTGATCAATCATTCTTGAAAGACTCCAATTTAAAAATGTTTTCTTTGAATCAGCAAGTATACCACGTATGGTTTCTTGATATGCAAAAAGGAGGTAACTTAAGTTACAAAATGTCCCAAAACCGTGGAAATGCCCATAAAAGGACCAATGAAATCAACATTCAGGAGAGAACTGAAACTTAAAGAATCCGCCTGCAAGTCTGATGTCAAAGAACTAACCACTCTCGGTAAACTCTCTTCGCTTTGCACCGAAACATAAGCTCTCCGTGACAAGACAAATGTGAGTTAATTTGAGCAAAAAACCACTCCACCTGTCTATACACCGGGATCCCATTTCAGAGAATTAACCGAGTTGGATTCGGGCAAGTTAATTCAATTTTGGAGTTATTGATCGGCAGATAATAATGATTCCATATCTTGTCTTAGATGTCTGGGCCCCGTCGAGGCATCGACACGTAGATGCGGGGTAATACTATTGAAAGATAGAGCGACTTTGTCGAGGAATTAGGGCAAATTATGAGAATCTGAATGCTAAACCTTCCCTCGACTGACACAAGTTGGACACAAAACCTGTGATGGCATTAAGTGTTGCTTGCTCTACCCACAATATGTTTAGAAAGCTGCTCCCGCACACACTCAGCAAAATGTCAAGTGTTACATCTCCGATTCTTTACAGAAAACATTTCCGGAGAGTCACTCCACAAGGTGTATTTACACGTCTCATCAATGTAAATATCTCAACTCTCACAAATATTCCTCATACGTACAAGTACCGTAAATACGCAGAAGAGCTTTTACAAGACTCTCGCAGAGTATACAGTAGGACATTCATTTCTACTCTCTAACCAAATGCCATGGAATTTGCATTAGTGCGGCCACTTTACTTCAACCTTTTACATCTAGCTTCATATTTGCTTCATCTCAAGATTCTCAGCCCGCCCCCTCACCATTATGACCATCATTCAAGATGATCAACCATCATCTTGTCTCAAGATGCTGCTGCTTTACCAGCCAAAAATCGATGGTAATAAAAATGCAAAGTTCCAGTCCTCACGTTACAAGCCCAGCAGGGAACTTTCATCAAAAAGGCGGAGAAGTATTACCTCCATTGCAATCCGCTCATTGACCAGCAATATAAATGCAAACCCGCAATGGGTAGCCTCGAGGTTTTGATCCTAAGAGAAGCTAGAAGAGTATCGTCAGAGGAAGAAAACGCATTGCATGGAGCTATAAAAATGTTTCAAGTATGTACATGTTTCATTGTTGATGTCGTTGCCTCTGATAAAGGTCGAGGAAAGATGAAACTTGAGTTCACTAACTGCAGGATCTAATTTCACGGTGCTGCTTATTAGTGAGTTCTGTGCTTACTAGTTTAATCCTGATTCTTTGCTTACAGGGTTAGCATCAAACTTCTATGCTTGCTGAGTAAGCATTGAACTAAAGTGACTTTGTCTTCAACAATTCAGGTTATCTCTTATGTTGTAGAAGTCCTGTTAGTGATGACTACAAGAGCAGCTTGCTGTTATTGCTGTCCCATAACCCTTGCCTCACTGCACTCTGTCGGCTGACCCCAGAATACACCAAATGACACCAGATCTTGCAATTTAGTAGACAATCAGCCCCGTTTCCAATAGCAACTATTCGGTTACTGTTACTAAGACAACATTCTAATAATACTTGTGAAATGCGATTATCAGCGTCTATGTGAAAGGATATACTTGGAAGTTGATAGGATTACAAATAACAGAAGGAAACACTGATAACATTGCAATTGGAAGCAAACCTGATTTAAATATGCATTTCAAAAGAAAATAATGTGATTTTGTTACAAAATTACATACACACGCCACATCTTTAAATCCGCAATGTGGGGCAATTTTTTTTTAAACTGCCCAAAATATTTCCTTAGCTATTGGTCGGTTTTTATTAAATTGGACTTTTTGCAGCTTTCTTTTTATTTTGGGCTACTACAAAGTGTTCATTGAACTAAAAAAAAAACAAATCACCAGCAAAAAGCAATTATTGATGAATGATTAATGAATGTATGATTGGTGTTGCATTCTGTATTTCCTCTCTACCGGGACTCGAGGGGCATTTATCCAGACACAATTCTGTCTGTCGGTCTGTCAACCATCACCAAAATGATGAATTCATCCATGTTTCAGCAGTCATTAGATTCTATGGGGTCATTTATCTCCGTTTATTGAGGAGCGGACAGGGATATGACTATAAATGGTTCAGTTTCCATGGTGCTTACAGTGTCTAAATCACCGATTTACACGAGTGATTCACATTGTGCATCAAATCCACTGTGCATGCAATTCACAACATCATTTTAAACCAAAATAATGTAATGTGTGGCCATCTATAAACATACTCAAGCCTGGAACAAATATTTAATCACGTAGAATCTTGCCGATCGTAACAAAATCTGTTTCCTGCTCTACAAGTACTCTGACATTTCAGAAATGGTAACTAGGGACTAGAAGCAACAGACAAAACAAACAATAAACAAGTCAAAGATTAACAAAAACTATTCAGAAGATCTACAATTTTATGAATAATAATTATAGAATTATTCATGAACTCACAAGATGCACTGATTCTGAAACACTCCAGTGGGATAAATATACAAATCTTGAAAGATGTTTATCTCAGGATTGAGTGCTGACAAAATGTGAACAAAACAAGAAATTAAAGAAACCATCATATCATTATGCATCATCGGCATACAGTTAGTTCCTCAATTCTTCATTTAAGCTTTAAAATGAGACAAACACAAACTAAAAACGAGAAAAGTTCGGAATCATCGTGAACAAAAACCCTAAATCTCATTATATTCATTCCAAAGTAGTTTAACTTGCTGTGAATCTGTATTTTTTAGGGGAGGGCTGGGGCCTGAGAGAAATTTCTCACTTGGGATCATAACTCTAGGGAATTTTATAAACCAAAAGTATCAAGGAAACTATTTTCATCAAAAATTTCAGCAAAAAAAGTGGAGACAGTCATAGTACATCTTTAAGGAAATTCAAATCGTTAGCAGACAGGTGGCGTTTTACCAAGTCATCTGAGAAAACGAGTAAAGATCCGATTCCGTCTAAGGGTTGGAACTCAAAAAGCCTGAATAAAAAAACCTTTTTAGCTCAGAAACTGGAATCTCCCGAAAGAAGTAGGGAGGGAGACCTGTCAATAACTGAAGGTTCAACCACAGGGACAGATGTAGAT
The DNA here is from genome assembly GCA_963971285.1 of Astropecten irregularis. NCBI lineage: Eukaryota > Metazoa > Echinodermata > Asteroidea > Paxillosida > Astropectinidae > Astropecten > Astropecten irregularis. The sequence continues at coordinate 877,041 of OZ020264.1, forward strand.
ATTAAGACAGGACCTCCCGGCCACAAAGGTGACGACAGGAATGTCACCTCTGACAATCTGATAGGCCCTGTTAGTACACCACAGCGATGTCACCCACTAAGGGTTTGCTACTGTGCACTGCATGCAATCTTGGCCCACATTTTGGGTTGGAACCTCTTTTCTCGTCACACACAGACAAACTAACAGATGAAAAATGTCAACACAGCATTAAAAAGTCCACTGAGATATCAAGGCCTGTGATTTTCCGGTTTCAAACACTTACATTGTTACGTTTTCCTTAATGTACATAGAAATCATGAACTCTGGTTCACCCATAAGACCGGCTGTTAACAAACACCTGCATACTAAGGTGTTTCCCTCCTGTAAAAGTATGTGACATTCATGCTCTTTGAAAAATGAACAAATAACTTTGTTGTTGCAGTTCACTCAAGCCTTACCAATACCAAACCACTAAAACGTATGAATGATGTCTTGTTTTGCAAACATTTGTAAAAAGATTTTTTTTTTCATTTTCTTTCATGTTTTGTGTCGCAAAAGTTGAGGGTTTCAGGGCTGTGATTGTACTATCATAAAAAAATCCCGAAAATCATACATCTCCTACACTTTTGTACAGGTAAAGTGAGGAAAAAAATATGAAATCAGGATTTTTCCTGACAAATCACACTCCTGGTGTTTGCAGCCAAAATTACATCTTGCTCCAATTCTTTTTTTTTTTCAATTTAGCGGAAGATTATTTGCCCTAGATTATCCAAGATCCTCATTTATGAGTAGCATTCATCCATATTTAAGTCTCTACTACAAATGTAGCACAAGGAACCCTGTTTATACACATTTTAAGAGCCAACATTGAAAACAAAACATGTAGAACTAGAAGATCTGCAACAGTAGAGTGCCCATGATGCAAACAGGATTATGGCACAATTGAAATGAAGAATAGATTTATGGTATTTGCTTGAAACAAATAATAATTTCAGTGAAAACTGACAATGGGTGATAGTCATATTAGGGGATTTCATTGAAATAGTCAAAGCTAAAAAAATTTGATTATCAGCCTAAGTTCTTACCATGAAATGGAAAACAAAATGTAATCTGCTATTCTGCTTGAGCAGACAGGAAACTTGAGCAATGTCAAGCGGGTTTACATTTTGTTGTTCCAGACCCCTAGAGTTGATGGCGTCAGCTTATGACCACTTATTCTAGGCCTACATGTTTTCACGGTACGGCATGCTGCAACTTGAAAGAAAATCAGGCTTCAAGATTTGTCAAAGTTCTTGCTCACATCCATCAACTCTGACACCAACTTAAATAATATCACGTCTCATGCATGCAAAAGCAGGCCGGCAAATATAGCAAGGCCTCTAGTTGGAAACAAGAGAAGAGTCTAGTACCAAGAATCCACTGCAGGGTAAATACACACAAGGCATTACTAGACTGGTGGCAGCTCTGTGTAGCCACAGCAACAGCTTAGTGCCAATTGTAGATATCATTAACTCAACACCATGCGCGTGACACGCTGGCAGATATGAAATATCAAATTCACAGCACACATTTCATGACGAGACAAATTGGATGGAAATATGAAATCTAAAATTGGGATATTAGAAACTGCCGACGTAAGCTGAAAAAGCACAAAAGTCTAAGCTTCCCCATCTGTTTAAAACCTGAGACAATTCTTGACATTTGTAGCCAAACGATTCAATTTTGTTCAGGGTTTTTCCTCAAAAGTCATCATCTGCAAATATGTCCCGTAGTTGTTTTTGATTTTCCTTTACGCAGTTCAGAAATGAATGGTACGTGCTTTAGAGGCAATTGAAATGAACGGAAAAGTACAAACATATTGGCATGTGAAAATGCAGGTCTGTCAAAGCACACGACAACTAGACATGTCTGATTCCAACGCGCATATCTACAGACTATCCACCTCCTCATAATTATCCATTTCATTTTTTTTCTTCCTTCTTTTTTCACCAACCAGCCATCAATCATGACATTCGCTACTGATTCTTTTCTTTGGCATGGGGAAATATCAAAACGGAGTAAAAGTCACGATTTGGGAAAATGCCGTACGAGTTGACATTTACAAAATGGCTGCACGGTCGTAAACGTGATACTAATCTGTGATATTGCAACTGTCTGAATAAAATGGGATGTGGGGATCTTTCCTGTCATCAGAATAACGACACAAGGGGTGATATATTACTCAAAGTTCAGACAATTAGGCTGAGATTATTGAGATAAATAAATAGAATACCGTTAATGTGAAACTGGACGGAAACCTACAAAGACACTTACAATCATTCAATGATGTCAAGCCATGATCATGAGTCGTTGTTTGGGCAATACAGTATACTGCTTGGAGTTGGAAGGGCCTGACGCATTTCTATACTAACAGGATCTTTCTCAAAAGGCTATTACTTGTTTTGGGCAATATACATTACTCAGGAAAACCAAATGGCTTGATAGTATCCCACACTAGCAATAACACCCTGCCTGTGTTTGACATTTACCAGCCACTTATAATACAAACCCCAAAAAGCCTTGCCAGTGAAAACATACCATCCATTAGCTTCACTTGCAAGTTGCAATCACCGGAAAACATATTTGTGCTGATTCAATTTCAGTATAATGCTGGACATTTTTCAGATTCTTTAGGCTGTGCCTTCAGACATGAGGTGACGCACAAAGGACAAAAACGTTCCAAATTCAGCCAAGCTTTTTCGCTCTCCGGAGAGAAATATCTATGATGCAGCTCAACTATAAATACCTCGGTCATTGTGTAAGATATATAATTCACTCACAATTCTCGATCGGTTAAAAAGGAGCTAAGCCTGCCGTAAGTCGCATAAGTCCATCACAATAGATGCATTTAGGAGTGTTTTTTACGCCGAGAAAATCTCACTTCGCTCTCAAATACAATCCACTCACCACATTGAACTGACGGCTTGAACAATCAATTGTGCTAGGCATCGAGTACACCCTTGGCCTATAGGCTTTACTCACACACGCATGCCAAAGCAATCTTAACAAATGACGCACTTACGCATTATTGTCAAAACCAGAAAATACAAATGCCTGGAGTTTTTCTATTGTAAAAGTCAAACCACTGAAGTAAAGGCAAGGAAAGGATTAACATACTTCCCCACACCCCCTACCCAACCACACATGCCTAAGCATTGAATACAATTCAAGCCAAAGGGTATTTATAACTTAAAAAATAAACACACTACAACTTGACATATGAAAGTGAGAAATATGTTTACCGTAAAAGTGAATATGAAGGCAAATATACAATTTAAAAAATGCAAAATATGGTTCCTTTTAATCACTGTATGATGATTGTAATTCTTCTTTGCATGACTTTGGAGTTTAAAACTTTTTGAATAATTTAATTTTCTAAGTACATGTACATGTATATAACCGCTGCAAAGTGCATTTACTCATCAGCCAAAAAATTATAAAATGTAGTTTGTTTACCAATCCATCTACCTACAGTTTCAACATTCCGAATGTTTTGCTTTGTGAAAGGTTTCTGTACTAAAACTCATGAATATTCATATATCAGGTATGCATACACCATCATCAATATGCATTTATTCATGATGTTTAATGACACATACTGAATAGACATTTATGCATTATTCATGATATGTGATTAGCAACAGCACTATTGCTGCTTAACAACCACTGTTCAATAAAGTTTGCAAACATATGTAAAAGGAACTGAGAAAATTGTCATTTTCTATAGTCAAGGACAATGTCAAAGATTTTCAACTAATTAATCAGCGTATATCAGATTTTTTCTTCAACATCTCATTGAAAGTTGACAACTTTAGCAGTGAAATGAAACTAACTGAACTTTAAGATTTGTTTTTGAAGGAGTGGACCATACAGAGCACTTTATATTTTCTTGACATAGATGAAACACAGGTGAATGACGTGTAACAGGTTACTTCGAGACGAGTTCTCCAACATGGTTTCAAAGTGAAGGTATCAGGTGAGTCCCCAATGATGACGAGGTAAAAAGCCTTCTATCGAATCATAAGAAGTAACTTGATGCTGAGTCACTTTCAAAAATCAAATAAGATGAGAGGTGGGCGGGGTGTGAGGGGTGAGGTTCATCTTCAAAGTATCTGAGAGAACGTAACGAGAGATGTTCGGGTAATCCCATCCCACTCTGAGTCACCTATTGTATTCCTTCTACTCGGCCAGTTAATCGGAAAATTACCAGCTAGCGCCTAGTTCCTGTGCTTCTCACTAACAGGTGACTAAATTAATTGAAGGGAACATCTCTATCTTGTCATGGCTTCTGACCGAAGAAAAGACTGACTCAGCCAAGTCAGTACAGCCTGTTTCTAGCTGACATTTAGTCTTTTCTTTTCCCATTTCTTAATTATTACATCTGATGAAGTAGTTGTTACTACGAAAGCTTATGTTGTTTTTCTCCTAGTTAGTCTTTAAGTGCTACCTTAATTTTCTTAATTATTCTGTCATTACTATTATAAAAAGCAACACAAAGTAACAACAAGATTAAAACCCTAACCCCTGGGGGCATCATACTGTGTACCATCCTGAATCCTCCACAATCCTCCAATGGTCATACTTTAAAAACTACGTTCATCCTGAATCCTCCACAGTCCTCACGGTGATCTCACTTATACTCAAAATGAGAGGTACCTGAATCCTGAATCCTTCACAATCCTTCATTGGCCCTACCTTAAAAATTGCGTTTATCCTGAATCCTTGCCACTCCTCCAGTGGTCCTCACTTAGAAAATGACATTATATCCTGAATCCTCCGAAATCCTCCAAAACTACCAGGAGGCTTTTGGAGGATTCAGGTGGGTAGGGGGAATAGAACTGTGAAGTTCTTTCATACACAATTGAAAACCTTGGGATATAAAAAAAAAGGGGGTTCAAGAATCTGAGGTAAGTAAAACCATGGAGGAAAGAATGGTAAATCTAGTAAAATCTCTGGTGAAAGATGTTGACCACTAACCTGAATGTCCTGAAAGGAGCCCGAGTCTGAATTGATGTTAAAAGGGAGGTAATACCACATTAGGGAGATTTATTGGTAATTAACAATGATGTAATTGCTGTACCAGCTGAGTCATACTGTAGTCCAGCATTTCCAGTGGTCCAGAAAGAATTGAATAATAAGTTATAAGATTTAGTATAATCCCTTCCTTCCTAACAACAAGCTACTGTTCAATCCTATTCAGCAACTAAGGAAAACACAATTAGCCTTATTTCAAAGAATCCTTGAGATCTATTAAGACAGATCAGGAATGCTATACCACAACATGACGAACAAAGACAGACCCTCAGAGATTATATTATTAAGAGCCTTTTACATGATGCTAAAAAACCCTCTCAACCATTGAGAAATTCTCTCATGGTTGCAAAATCTTACAAAAGTGTCATCGTGTGAAAGGACACCAATGCTTGAGAGTGACCCACGTCCCTGGTGAATCCTTGAGAGATTTTGACCGAGGTCCAGACCCATGAGATTTTCTCAGTGGTTGAGAGTTTATTTAGCTTCGTCTGAAAAGGCCAAGAGTGATGCACAAACTCAGCCAGTTCAACTGAATGTCATTCTACCTACCTGTCACACCAACCCAGCCACTCTCAGCCCTCATTTTACCTGCTTTTATCTTCCGAATCCAGATTAATAAACAGAACAAGCATGTCTAAATCGTTAGACGACAAATTATCAGAATGCAATGTAAGTTGACTATATCGATTGCCGAGCAAGCAATGATGGGGATGCAACTCGGTCAAGTTACATCAAGATAAACAAAACGAGGGGTTGAGATTAATGTCTGCTACTACTTGGCAGTATCGAGTCTCCAATTTAAGTCCTCATTTGGAATTAAATCCGACTACCGTTGTGCAATATTCAAAAATCCAGGAGTGTAATTCGCGGCCATCCTTGTTGAATTATAAATGAAGACAGGCAAGGGAAAACTAATTTTCATCGTAGGAGTGATGAGACCGTGTCTATCCCGACAGCTTGAGTCACGGCACGTTAAGAACGGAAAAAAAAAACATGTACTCACGTCGCCAGGATCATTTCCTCATCTATTTCAGATATTTTATACCCTAATTGCCGAAAGAAATTTCACACATTTTAAACATTCTTCCGACAGATGGCAAAAGAAATGATGTGGTTTTTCATCTCCGGACCGGAAAGTATAAGGACAGATTAAAAATACTTCCGGCTGTTTTGTCTGCGCACTTTTTCTCGGAGGTTGGATAGTTCGCGAGCTAATCATTTTATCAACCTACACATGTTTTCAAATATTTAAGATTCTATACCAGTTCTTTCCAGCCGTTATACCAACATTTGAGAGCAAAGCATAAAATGATGACTTTCCCCAATTCCAAAGTTGCGGTACTTTTTTTTATTAAAATGAGCAAATAGCAAAGTCTACTAATGGATGCTTGCAGAGTATTTACCACAAACATGCCAAACAGTTTCTAAATTGCATGCCATCTGACAATAGCTCGATCCGACTAATTTCTAGACTAATTTCCGGGAAAACCCGCAAGGGAATTTAACTACAAAGACACAATTACCTTAACCGAGCGATTACGGCGAAGCACCATTAATCTTTCAACCTTCTGACCGTAAACCATTTCATGGCAACAAATTAATCCTGGCGTACGAAACTGACGTTGGAAAGCACACAATGCTAACAGATCATTTTAACCAAAGGAAAAAAGGAAAAGCATACTACAAAAGATATTATACTGGTACCCATTTCTCTACTAACCAACAGCATACAATGAGAACAGATACTTTATTCATGTCCATGATATCAAAATTGCAGCTTTACAACTTTCTTTCTTGGAACAAAGTGCTTAAAAGTGCTGTTTTTTAAACAAATACAACAAGTCTCTCCTAAATGTATTGACGGACAAAACTTCCTGCTCCGAAACGTTGCTCATCCAATCAGTTCTTCTCCAAACCACATAATCATACCCACAAAACTTACAAAAGAGAAACATGGTGTCACTAAAAGCCATCCCTGTCACGGATCTTCACCATGAACAGCCTGAAATCTCAAATACAGTGAAAATTAAAGGATCATTGGTCTCCTGATGAGGACTAGAGTAGACTAGTCGAAACGTTGAGACCTTATTGCGAGAAGTGCGAACGATATAGAAGTGCGAATGATATAAAAGTGCGAAAGTATGAACGATTATTACATGGTGTTTCCGCAAACTGATCCACATGCCAAATGTCACCATGCAAAGCCTCAAATCTTTTTTATTACTGGTCCTATTTCATTTTAACAAATGCAAGTTTTGGACACAGTTTTTTCACATCAAGAGTGACGGAATGGAATATGAGATGACCCATTGATCTACATGTAATGCAATTTACTCATGTGATTGATGTGAGATGCTAATTATAGCTTATGTACGGAGGGACAGTCAATATATGCATTATTCATGATTCTCTAATAATCAATATAAATTATTCATTACTTACTACGGATCAATAAGTATTACGCATATCGCTCATGCATTATTCATGACTTACTAATGATCCATAGCATTACACATATCAATATATGCATTATTCATGACTTACTAATGATCCAAAGCATTACACATATCAATATGAATTATTCATGACTTACTAATGATCCATAGCATTACACATATCAATATATGAATTATTCATGACTTACTAATGATCCATAGCATTACACATATCAATATGAATTATTCATGACTTACTAATGATCCATAGCATTACACATATCAATATATGCATTATTCATGAATTTATAGATAGTGTATGCTCACATGAGACACTCAGAAACATTTTCCAGCCAATGTTAAAGTACATCCACACACAACATATTGTAATTACTCATGGATGGAATTTTCCATGCCATACACATACCTCACTGCCCTGCTCATGACCATAAAAATGCAACAGCCGTAAAAATGCACACATCTTGGTTCACTTTTCATGAAATTTAGTCAGCATGTAACGTAGTACGGACAAATATTGACGCTGACAGCCGAATTCAAAATACACAAACTACACAACGTGAAACCTTCCATAAAATATAGCTTGCCTCTTTTATGTAATGGAACCTGATCGGTGGGCTTTCATTGGTCACGATTCAAAAGACCTCGTTATGACTGCCAATTCCAAAAACCCAAACAATTACCTGGACTCTCATCAACATTTGTTTCTTTCAGTTAGCCCACGCGATCATTTGATATTTTTCTTTTCCACGACAAAGGTACTATACATAGCCCCATCCATCCAGTCCTCTAAGTAATTACAACACAATGAATTGCAAGGAACATTTGACCAAATGGCATTTAACAGTCAGTGAGATGAGAAACCTCCCACATACATGAGTACGTCGCACGATTTACAGAACTACTGGTAAATTTAAAATGAAGGTACTGTAGACCTACGACGTGATGCCAGAAAAAACGTGATCTATGTCCTCTTGACAGAAGATGTGTCATCTTAAAAATGACATCACAGCCTCTGCTTAGGCACTCATGAGCCTCACAAACTTGCTAAGCAGGTGGCGGACAAATATTCCTGTGCTAAGCAAAAATCACTAAGCGTCAATTACAAGCAGGGCACATAACAGGAAACTAGGAACAGGTTCTTGCAATATGTCTGTAAGATTTTGTTTTTCCAGTAGGTGCAATTTTCTGATTTCTCATCAGTCGACAGACGACTCAAATCGAAACAAGCAATCTATTCATTTGAAATTACGCGGAGTTGCCGACTTCAAACAGTGAATGGTGAAACTTTACAGAAATTCAAGAGTGAATAACCTCAATGGATAGCTGGTTTGGAGGGGCCATGGCACACTATTAAGATGGGGTCATATTTTAAATCTATCAACTGCTGCCAGTGCACCTGTTTGGATACATACTTATGAAGTGTCCAGCATTAAAACACAATCAAGGAGAGACGTATGTGGGCAAACATGACAGATGGATATCATCGGGCAGTGACATCTCAGCAGTTTCAGAGAAAGTGACGCTAATATGAGACTCACACTAATGAGTTAAAACTTGGTCATGGTGGCATTCTAATCCTTTCTGCAACAACCAAAAGGCCTTTTCACACGACGCTAAAAAACTCTCAACCATTGAGAAATTCTTTCATGGGTCTGGACCACAGTCAAAATCTCTCAAGGATTCACCAGCGACGTCGGTCACTCTCAAGCATTGGTGTCCTTTCACACGAGCACACTTTTGAAAGACTTCGCAAACATGAGATAATTTCTCAAAGCTTGAGAGTTTTTTAGCGTCATTTAAAAGTACTAAACTCAACAGGCAACTTGTTTCAGTAATCCTGACCAAAAAAAGTGAAATGTTTTCGAGGAAACCCCTTTTAGGGTTTTGACAGGTCCTAAAGTAGCTAGAGTTTAAGAACATGAGATCTTAGGAAGCGTGCATCCCGTAGGAACACTTGCAAAAACATGACCTGTCATTAGGGACAGATGTCGCCCTCAACATTCACCTTAGCAACCATCTGCTTCCTCGAGGCTAGTCAGTACCTTTGGCGTTTTCTACTTCAGCGTCAAATGTGATTAATGTCGGCCAATGATGGACACTATTGGACTATTGAGCTAATAAGCGTACAGCTAACTCTACAGTTGGGCACTTTAAAGGATGTGGCATTAATTGCAGTATACCGGTAACTACACAAATGAGGATAACGTTAGTCTCCTGATGACGACTAGAGCAGGCTAGTTGAAACGTTGAGACCTTATGAGAAGTGCGAACGATATAGAAGTGCAAAAGTCCGAACGATTCTTACATGGTGTTACCGCAAACCGATCCACATACCAATTGTCACCATGAAAAGCCTCAAATCTTTCTTAATAATCCAACAGAGTCCAACATTTGCTAAAAATGAGGTTACTGCTGAGTCCAACAAATCCAACTCTTAAATAACTAGTGGCTGTCCTGCACTAGACTGCTGAATCCAACAAATCCAACTCATGGCCAAAAATGAGTGTACTGCTGAATCCTACAAATCCAACACTGAGATGGAAATGAGACGACTGCTCGATCCAACAAACCAACTTTACATATTGTAGAGTAACCTGCTCAATCCAACAAAGTACAACAAGAATATCAACCATCTGTTAACTGCTCAATCCAACAGTGTCCAACAAGCAGTAAAAACAGTTGGAATATGTTGTACTGAGCAGGGTTAGGGTTAAGGATAACATATAACAACCTTTGAACATGTTTTCACACAACCCTTCCCTACCTTAATTTTGAACAGCCAACAAGAGGTCAACTTCCAAATCAAATTTCGACACTTGAAATGTCTTCAAGTCTTTTTATCTTATCAAACTGGAGTAGTCTTCTTTTGGGATTTCGGTTCTATGCTGTGTGGGGCCTCAGTTTGATCCATTTTTTAGTTTCGCAAATATTTACAAAATTTGACAGGAAATTTTTGACTGTTTTTAGATATTTCCATTGAAGTTTGGTTTCAGTACTTCTCGTAGACCTCAGAATCAAACAAAATACTAATAATATGTGTATGAATAGAAACAAAAAATCACTGTTATTGAAGCACTACAAGTTCACAAGATTTGATTTACTCCTTCTGGAGATTAGAGACTAGTGAATTTTGGCAGGGCACTATAAAAATTATGACCAGTACCCTGACGAGGTTGGTTGCACTTCTAAGCCAAGCGGCCAAACTGAACACAATGACAGCACTGTACTGTTGCTTTCCATCACGGAGGTAGTCAATGAACTAAAATGCATCAATTGTGAAGTTCCATAGCGCCCTGTGTCGCCCCGTTCAATATGGCTCCAATAAAATGTTGACGTAGCCAGTGAGAGAACCAATTTGCTTTTGTTGTTAGGGATAATGGAACGCAGGGATACTTGGAGAAGTAAAAGGGGTGTACTTTTTTGTCAGGCGAATGGCCGGGTCACTGGAAGGGGAGGGGTGGGGTTAGGGAGACTAAAGATGGATTGAAGCTGGTGGTCATTGACTTGTTTCCGAGTCAAATTAAGGTGAACATGTCTTCGGCTGTTTGCAACACGTAATGAACATCAAACCCACTCACTAGTGAGAGTGGCATAGGCTAAGAGTTTCATGGAGAATTTTTCCAATAGGCCATTGAGTCCGAAGTAAGAAAGGCTTGTGGCTTCGATCCTAGCAAGATCTTTTCCAAAAAGGCTAAAAGATCCTGGCATCCTGCTAGGATCAAAATGTCAGGCTCTCCAAACTCCAAGCATTTTGATATACTTCAGGTCATTATTTTGGTTGATGGGCAGTTTGCAGCAGGTTATAAATTACTTGCATTGACCAAATAATTTGGTGAATGATTTTGAAGGATTGAGGATTTAATGGAGTAAGGCCTGAAACAGATGGCCTGTTTGTTTAATGCACAAGATCATGGATCTTGCTGATCTGGATCCCAATTTAGCGTACCCTGCATAGGACGTGGATCCGCAAATCTGGGATCCTGTGCATTAAACAAACAGGCCCAGAGTTTATTACACTCCTCTACCATCAGCAGCATGTGCAGCAGACAAGTATGTTACCATAGCAACATGATATCCTTATGCTCATATATTTCTCCCTCCTGAAAAGAGCAATGCTCAATCAACTGTTCATTCATAGCAGGTCCTGTAGATACGTTATTGGAAACACTTCGAGGAAATCACGATGAGCAATCTCCAATCGCACATCACATTAATAAAATGTGCGGTTCTGGAAAATAATGATAGTGTTCAGTGATAAGCAAAGTGCATCGTGTGCCGCCATCTGCAGTACGATGGCACGACACGATGAAGCAATCCAAGCTATCGTCGCCATGGCACCAGTGTGGCGAGACGTACTTTTGTCATCTGGAGAACGGCGTAACAAAGCTACCAAGCTTTTCAGAATTCCACTACAAGAATCTAAGAAGAAAATGCAGTCCATTGCATCTCAAAAAATTGAAATGATATCCAACAGAATATTGCATATCACAAGAAAATTATCCTGTGTATGAATTGTAGGCAATATTGTGGTCAGGGATTTTTAAAAAGTATCAGTGGTCTATGCAAGAAATAAACTGCTGCAAACTGCTCATCAGCCAAATGACTTGAAATATATCACATGCTTGGAGTAAGGAGGGCCTGACGCATTTCAATCCTATAGCAGGATCTTTCTCTTTTTAGCCAAAACATCCAAAAGTGTCGTTAGGATGTTTACAAGCCAAAAACAGGGCGATACAAGATGATTAAACTATCAAAATACTTCACAAATAGCTTGATGGCTTGGGTATTTACTAACAAAATATTATACCCGATCTCATTCCATTAGCGGAAACATCCCAGCATATCAAGAGCTACCTTGAGGAAACAGGTCAAAATATGCCAACGATATTCCCCACGCAGGGGACCGATTAAAGCCGGGACATAGGATTAAACGTTGCCCACGCTACCGGTCTCCCTACGACACTTGAGAAAAAAAAATAGGCAATTGGCAACTGGCCCGAGACTAGATTTAATGTAACATGCCTGAGTAAATTGGTTGATTGTACAGATGAACGCCCCAGAGAGGTATTACATAAAATGCAAATGCAATTACAAGTCCGAGGAGATGGACTTTTTTCCAAATGACTACGAATCAGAGCGGGCATTTTTTCAGCTGCATCCTCATTTTTTTTTCTTCGTCAATTTTCAAGCTCTAAATTCTTGTTATGATTTCAGCAATGGCCACTTTTTACTCCCAACGTGTCTTTGAAAATAGCTTTTGTGGAAAATCTTGACAGAACCGTAAATAAGTGGTGCACTTTTCATTCGTTCGGTCGTTGGAATGCTGAGGTCAAACCAACAATGAATCTGACCAACTGAAAAGTGACACAAGCTCTGACTATTCATTGAGTCAGTCGAGGATTCAACGAACCCACACTCAAGTCACGATTCCAATTCTATCGCCTTCGCTAGACTCACTTCCCGCACTTGCAAAGAATCCAGAACCACTAGGATGACACCTGGAATCCAGTTGGTTCTCAGAAATACCAACCATGGAGGCAAAAGAAGAAAGGAGATTCCCAAAACATCGACCAAGGATAAACCAACAAGACACTCTGTCAAACATGAGTGGTACACCCAATAGTGAGGTCAGATTATTTCCTGTATTAACCTCGGAGTGACCTCCAAACAGGCCCTTCCCTATCAATCATATTACACAGCCCTTTGACAAGGAGTTCACCAGGTTATTTGGAGAAAAAAATAGTTAGTTTGGTATTTCAATGAGGCATTCTATAGCCTAGTAGCTTGGCTCGCTATTTGGAAACCCACTGTGTACTTTTTTTTCCTGTACAAGTACAGTGTTGTACTTCTTCCTCCACGGTTATACCACGTACGTTCAATTCAATCCACGTTCGACAAACATGCAAAACAAACTGAACAAAGTACGAACAAATGTATTCACAGACAATTGTACCTTTACTAGGACTTCTTCCCAGTCACCTGACCCTCTCCAGGCAAAAGTCTCAAGTCTGACACTCTGACTACTGTCTGAGTGATTCCAAAAAGCAAACCACATTTGCTTGGGCAAATAAAACCAGTTAGCTGCCATTTGGCAAACATTAACTGAAAATGCACTTTATATTTTGTTTCAGGCAACAATTACGGCCTACCATTCAAATATTTTCCTTTTCCAAATGGGGACAAATATGGCACAATATTGCCACACTAGATGCTTTATAATAAATGTCCAGCATCTAAATTGATGATGGCACTTCGAACTGAAAAGACAATGTTTGTTTTCAATCGCCTCTTTCTAATTACAAAGATTTCCGGTGAGTGGCTCTCAGTTCCCAGAGGAGATAGGGGGAGGACAGGACCTCTTAGCAGGTCCTGCCCCTTGATGAGTAGGGGAAGAAAATAATGAAACACCTTGAGGGGGTGGACGTCATCAATTAATGACTGGGGAGGTTCATGATGTCTAGCAAGTCTGGGGCTTCCTTCGGCAAGCCATTAGCCTCAATATCGCAAAGGAAAAAGATACCATGGGAGATATCGCTACTGGTTAGCGGCAAACATGGGATGCTAAAATTTCTCTACAGAACTTCAGTGTATGTCTTTGCCAAGAACATCACAACACTACCACCCCTGCCTTGGAAGTTTTTATCCTACCTGGTACTAAGAATTCTTCTTGTTCTGGATCAAGATCTACATTCACTCCACACAACAAGAAAGCAGAGGAAAGACCCTTCATTATGATAAAATATTCTAGCTAATCTAACAGCGAATGGTCAAGTTTTTAAAATGCATTCTGATCCGAGTGAAACACCAACCGCCCACCTGTCTACAATTACGGCCAACTGGGCGAGGAGAAATGTACAAAAAACACAAGCTCTCACTCCATGACGTCCATCGCTAAACAACACAAGTTCCTCAATTCATCACTGCTTTATCTGGCCTCGTTTCATGACAATTATCTTTGACAATGGATGATAATTACGAACATCCTCTGACAGAACACACATTCACATCCCTCCAACCCACTCGCTCATTCCAAATGATGAGACATTTCTTGTCTCATTTGGTGCTTTGAGCCATAAATTCTACATGGATTTCCATGGAAACGCACAGCCACAAGATACCAATTAAGCTAGCTTCATAATTTTGAACAAGCAGTTTGTGAGCAAGGGTCATAAATAACGTATAATGTAAACATATAAGCCAGTGATGAACAACATGAGCGATGGTTCCTATTAAAATCACCCACTAACAATTGGAGAGACTTGGTCATGCTATTTTTCCAAGTAAAACCAAGCTGTTTACTCAAAAATATCAAAAAAACGACAACCGAGCATCCAGCTGTCATATCTGAAGACAAAACTTCAAAGTTTTCAGGGGTTGTTTCCAAGACAACACAGTAAGCATCTTGCCAGGGGTCAGGAAGTTACTTGGGCAAATAACAAAAAGTTATCCAAAGTAAGCAAGAAATTCGGTGATGGGAACTGTCAGTTGAAAAACAAACATGTGGCCTCTAGGGTTAGGGTTAGGGTGGCCTCAAGGGAGGTCAGATCGCCAGCTGTTACCAGTGAAGTACCTCACCTTAACCCAAACTCTCGGAGATTAAAAGGAAGAACAGACCTGGGGCCAATTTCATAGAGCTGCTTAGCACAAAAAATCGCTTAGCATGACATTTCTGCCTAAGCAATAAAAACATGATTAACAACTAAATTTCTATGTGTTGTGTATCACTTGCAATTATTCTTTGGCTGTTGTTCGCTGGCCATGAACATCAAATGAAATTTTTAACTGTGGTTTGTTTTATTGGGCAAGACATTTTTGTGCTAAGCAAATTGTTGTGCTTAGCAGCGCCGTGAAATTGGCCCCTGAAGTTGAGAGGCTTTGCCTCAAGGTTATGTGCCTCATATTAACACCGCAACATTTGAGGACACAGCCATGAACTGATCAGTGTAAATTAAACGTTAGTGAACACCTGAGATTGTTCTCCGTCAACGAATTAATTCTCATGGCTGTTTCAAAACGAGATATTTGATGACATTAGTATCAAATGATGAAGGCAAGGGTCAGTTACAATGCCCGGCTGACCGCTTGCTGTTCACAGTCCTTCATTCTGGCCAAGGGTCATCATCTCCCCAATTCCCATTAACTACGTGCTCGTTTTGCATGGCTGCATTTGGTTCTGGATCGGCAATGTCGGACACGGATTCAATCAGTGACTGCCTTGACATTTATAAAGGACGAACCTTGAATTACATTTGGCCTCTCACGAAGCTGACCCGAGAATTTGCAGTCCGTTGAGTTGTTGATGTTCCCCGAATTCAAACTAAATTTGTGTTTTTCTCGAGATTTGTTCCAGAGCTAAGCAGTGTGCCTGTTTAATAGGAATGCGTCCCCTACAGTGTTCATTGTAAGTGTCATTACTGAATAGTGAATACTGATTCTTCTTTCTAAAATGAACCAAAGTTTTTTTTCCACTTTATACTGAAAAGGAAAATAATCTTCTGCCATAATCATCACAAGCGGCATTTCCTAATATTAAAATGCGTCACATTCTGTAATGGGCACATGATGTAATGTTCTAGTTTAAAAATGTACTCGGGATGTACTCTATGTCTTTGTACTCGAACTTGACCCGTACTCGGACTCTGAAAAACTCAAACTCGTTTTTTGGGCCCAGGACTTGATTAAAAAGTACTCAGACTCAGCCAATCTCGGTACTCGAATTTTGGTACTCGACTACAACACTGTGAGTTTCATGAAATCCACTCCAGTACAATATATTCTCCTTTCTTCAAATCACTCACTGTCTTCTGTTTCATCGGCACAATTTGGATTGTGTCGACTGTGTCAGAGTTGTACCCATCTTCTTCCTAAAAACTCTGACATTATCGAAGGCCACTTCACACCTCGCTACAGTTTAATTTCTAACAGTCTAGGCATGATACAATTAAGTGACCCTGACGAGGCAGTCACAGGCAAATGCTTAATGGGACCATGTGTTATTTCTTCAACCTGTTTAAAAGGAAGACAAGGTCTTTCATGGAACTTGGAAGAACAGTCGAAAGATAGAACAGTACCACACAAATTACATACATGATGTTTTGCCTATTCTGTTGGTCAGCAATAAGTCGCTTATTGTGTAAGCACAATGTAAGCACACTCCAGCGCATTGTACTGCGTGTGCTTGTTTTCACTCCGGCCACATTGCCGTCAAGCATTGTTCAGTGACCGAAAAAAAGCCAGGATGGTCAACCGAGAGAATTTAACAGAAGTTTATATGATGAGTATGAATGGGGTCAGCCTCCACAAAATCTACAAAAACATTCCGTCAACGGTACAAGCATGTTACACAAGGACAGAGACTTATACATTTTGTTTCTCACAAATACACAACATTAAATACGAGTAAGATTTTGGTCAACCAATTAGATATTTACCTTCAGGGTGACAAGCTGACGTGGGAAACACTCTTCCAATCAAACTGGTCAGGTAATGTCATCAGTAAAATCCAGTCATACGCAGAGGGCTACTTGAATTCAGTGAAATTATGTGGACATTCCTTCACTCAGAAACGATATGATTAGAAATCCTGCGATTCACAGTGGACATGTCATCATCATCAGTACAGCATCCAAGTAACTGTCACAGTTTGTAGACCAAGACACAAAAATCCACTGCAGTGCTGGTTACTGGATCAAACCATGGAGGTAGGAAAAGGCTCACAACACATCACAGGTAAGGTAGGAACAGCAGCGCATCATTTAAAGACCAGCACTGGAAAGTCACCAGCTCCCAGCAAGGTGGTTGAGAACAAGTGTATCTAGCTATGGACTGATACACCTGCTAGAGTGCTGGTGCTAATCCACACACACCAACAACATCTAGCACCACAGAGTGTTACAGCAGCAGCTCAATACTAGCCTGAAGTACAGAAAGCTATACATCACATGCACAGTTGACTGGAGCTAGCTTAGCTAAGGGTGTCTATTCAGACTCTGCTAACCACTAAGGGGAATTTTACAAGTGCTTACAATGTACACACACCACTCATCACATATAGCACTGCATGTTGGACCGATCACTTACACTTTTTGTCACGGATTGCTCCATTCGGCAGGAGGGGAGTGGGTAAAGTAATAGTCACAGGGAGGGGGGAGTAACTCCTGCATAATAACACAATGTGAGCATGCTGCATGCTCAGCGGACTATAGAATCAAGTGGTGGGTCTTGGGTTAGACACTGAAGAAGATGTGTCACAATTGGGGGATGAGTGTCAAGATCAGAATGAGAATGGGGTGTAAGGGGAGGAAGTGGGTAAGATGCTTGGTGAGGATGGTAACACTCTGGATTGATCAATTATAAACTAGGGGGAGTTTTTGTCTACATCATTGATGAAATGAACAAATCAAGCATAAAGACTAGCAGTACTAAATAGGCAACTTGAAAATGTATGCATAATTTCTACATTAATTTCAGTGAACATTTTATAATCTTTAAAGTAAGGATGACTGACGGAACTTACTCTACTCATTTGCATCAAATTCAAAGATGTATAGAAATAAAACTGGAGGGAAAAAACCTGCAGGGGTTGTACTTGGTAAAATTTCTGCCAAGTTGGGAGTACCTATTATTTTAATATTGATAAATTAAAATAACTAAACAAATAAATATAAATAAACAAATAAATAAATAAAATTATATTAGGCCTAAAATTTTCCATAAAAGCCCTGCTGTAATCCTTAATTACATGAAACATCATTCCCTACCTAACTAAAGAGGCCTAATACTTAAGTCATTGAAAAGTGAACAAAGAAAATTTGACTGGAGTGAGATTCGAACCAGCAACCCCCGGAACACCTCAGTGAGTGAGTCTGCTTGTGTTCTGTCAGGTGGTTGCTCACCTCAGTCAGACACGACACTGCCACCACCTTCTACATTTGTCTGCTTGTTTGTCTGTTCTGTCAGGTGGTTGCTCACCTCAGTCAGACATGGCATTGCCACCACCTTCTTCATTTGTCTGCTTGTTTGTCTGTTCTGTCAGGTGGTTGCTCACCTCAGTCAGACATGGCATTGCCACCACCTTCTTCATTTGTCTGCTTGTTTGTCTGTTCTGTCAGGTGGTTGCTCACCTCAGTCAGACATGGCATATTGCCACCACCTTCTTCATTTGGCTTCTTGTTTGTCTGTTCTGTCAGGTGGTTGCTCACCTCAGTCAGACATGGCATTGCCACCACCTTCTTCATTTGTCTGCTTGTTTGTCTGTTCTGTCAGGTGGTTGCTCACCTCAGTCAGACATGGCATTTAATTGCCACCACCTTCTACATTTGTCTGCTTGTTTGCCTGTTCTGTTAGGTGGTTGCTCACCTCAGTCAGACATGGCATTGCCACCACCTTCAACATTCAGGTGGATGCTCATTTTGATGAGATGTGGCATTGCTACATGGATCATTAATGTTGTCAGTTGCTGACCTCGATCAGACACCTCCAGTGTCTGTTTGGCTGCGTTTGTTGGGCTGTTCTGTCAGGTGGTTGCTCACCTTGGTGTGACACTGTCATCACCTTGTACACTTGTCTACTTGTTTCAATATGAAATGAGATGGAACATCAAACCCTACAAGCAATAAGCTCAGAAAGGGGCTTCCAACGGTAAATGATACGACAGGTGCATCAGCTCAAACTGTTACCATTCAAGGAGATGCTAATAGCTCAAGTGGAAGAAAGTTTGCCTTACCAAATAACTAGAATGGCTACTTTGTAAAAAATTTGTGATTCCAGATCACACCAGGCAATGAGCCTCCCCATATAAGAGAAAGCATAGTATAGTTTTGTTGCTATTGTTGCCGAATATAAAGCAACCATTCAGCCATGAACGACGCGATAACTATACCTTTACATCACACAGAGAATACCTATTGAACTTGACGCAATTGTTGTACGACTTCCTTTTCTCCCTGACGTTAAAGGTCAATTCAATATGATCAGTGGTTTGTAACTAAAAATTACGTAGACCTACAACCACTGTGATAGCAAAGTGTGTAGCGTGTACCATACTGACTATTAATTGACAGCAATGATTTCAAATTATAATTAGCCCTTGCCATATTGGTCACGATTTGGGCTGCAGAAGAACCGGTGCTTATAAAAACTTGTATCATCCAGAAAACAGAGCTTCAGCTTCAATGAAAATCCACAACCTATATTTTCAAAATGGATTACAGAGACGAAGCCGGAGCTGGAGCCGAGCTTTGAGAAAGGCCATAATCTCTACAATTTAGGGGGGAATCTAATCGATCAAGGACAATACTGAGACGTCCTTCAATGCATGAGCCTTGGCCATGAGCTACATGCACGTTTAATCATCTTTAAACACCTGCTGATACACCTGTTCAAACAAGATCAAGGAGATATCAGTAGGAAGTGCTTCTCATCCCACTTCTCACACCACATCAGACAGCTTGAATCTCTATCACGCGCTGTCATCAACGATGTCTTCAATCTCAACTATCAACTTTGATTGACCTCCTAGCTTACACTCAGTGATCAACTCTCATACTGGACTCTCAACACGCAACATAAGGCCTTTCTCAAAGCTCGGCTCCGGCTCAGGCTCAGCCTCAGGCTCCATTTCATTAATCCATTCTAAAATTACGGGTATCAAAATACAGACTTTTGGCTACGGTCCGGAAGTAGATTTAGTTTTGTAAAAGAAAACAGAGCTTCAGCTTCAGTGAAAAACTACAACCTATATTTTCATAATTTTTTTACAGAGACGAAGCCGGAGCCTAAGCCGGAGCCGAGCTTTGAGAAAGGCCCCTGTTATCTTCAATTGGGAATCACTTGTACTTATGCAAGGTTGTCTGATTCTATGGAAACGCACCTCCATGTAGTTCACTCTTTGTTAGCATCAGTACACACTCTGTCATCCTAACATGCACTCTGTTTAGGTCTAAGAGAATCATCAGCCCAATTCTACAAAAGGTCATGTCCCAAATCTTCGGCTGCCTGCCACAATTAATAACCGAATCAAGTCTATCAGCGGCCACAGCTTGAAATTCAGCACACGCCCCTTATAAAAGCTAAGTATTTCACTGTTTCCTCTCCTCGTCGGCGGTAACCATCTTTCATCTGATTCTCCTATCTTATTCCCGATATACTAGACAGCTAAATGCATCTTCTTCTACAAAGTGGCAGTGTTATAATTATCACAAATGGATCTATCCGACCGCAGAACGTGGATCTGTGTGACAGCCATTATACCTGAGTACAAACGACAAGTCTCCCTCAAATGGACCCACGCAGAAATATTACTTGTACTCTGCTGGGAGAATATCGCCCAACAGGAAAGAACTTGCCAAGGCAATTAGAATGAATGGCTCATACTCTAAGATGGTACATCTCTTTATATGGCCCTCAAATTGAACTTTATTTCTTGTTTCATGGGCAACAACAAGGCATATTTTAAGTTACACACGTCCGTTCGACACATCAGTAACTCTAAGATTTTCGCTAGATCATACTGAGGCATTCAACTCTCGCATGACATCATCTAACCATCTTTCTTCCAAAGAAGCTGATAAAAGGAAACAGGTTCTTGATGAGTTGCTTTCATATTGAGAGAGTCACTATCTTCAAATCCTGAAAGATAAACATAAATCTGTGAACATTTCTGTTTGGGTATGTTACCAATCCTGTACTGTACCTTAAAAGCATTTGTTGTACCCACGGCCACGCTGCCTTCAAACTAGACAACGAGCCCAGCCCACTCACTGCTCCAAACCATCTCTCAAGAGATGACTGTCGATCGGAAACCTGAGCCTGTATCAACTGTGACATTATCAAGAAGATGAGGGGGCTACTCCAGAAAAGTTCAGAGTAAAGAACAGATCTGTCATCAAGATCAGCAAAATGTCAAAAGTAAACGGATATGATAATGAATTTGAAGTAAGTGACGTCGATGAACTGGGACCTAAATCCCCAACAGACGTCTGGTTTTGTGTACCAGTCCTACCACCTGAGCTCTCATACCCTATGTTGGATAATCCACCTCCTCGTCAAATATCTTTGCATCGAGTTCTCGAGTGATATTATAATGTGATGAAAATGGCACGGCATCAAAATGCGTCGAAGACTAACGAGACGTATTCACGAGACATCACGTACAAAACCGACAACCGTAAACGGGAAGACGTTATTGCAAAGCATGCCTGATGAGGTGCACCGTGAAACAAAAATACACTCATACTTTACTACATTTTAGGAAAGACATTAGACTTCTAAGAGATACATGTTGAAGGAGAACATTTTACTTCAAATTGAATGTTTTACACGCAGCCTAAAAACCAAGCCCGAGGGACGTGTAGCATTGTGACAACATTTCAGAGATGAAATAAAAACACCTGCCACGTCTATTCCACTTCAACAGCCAACCAGCAAAAGCTTTCCTTAAATTCACTAGGGTATGTAATTGGTCACATGATCTATGTCATGTGATCATGAGGGACGGCCAGATAGTACGTGCCGCTAGTTCCCAGATGTAAATTGATGTGAATGTTCCGCTGATTATGTTTGCTGCACATCAATTCATCATGATGTTTTCACGGCCGACGGGTCGAGCACGCGGTGGCGGTGGGTTGGGCTAGTCATGGAGCAAGGAACATGAGCTAGTCAAAAGGGGCCTGAAAAGGGATGAGGGCCAATATTCTACGGTCAATTTTTTAAGGCCAATATTCTACTAGGGCCAATATTCTTTCTAGGGTTATATTCTAGGTCCAATATTCTACCTATAGAGCCAATTAACATTCTACTAGGGCCAATATTCTTTCTAGGGCCAATATTGTAGGGCAAAAGGGCAAATATAGTCTTGGGCTAATATTCTAAGGCCAATAGTCCAGGACCTATATTCTAGGGCCAATATTCTAGGGAAAATATTCTAGGTCCAATATTCTAGGGCCATTTTTCTACTATAGGGCCAATATTCTTTCTAGGGTCAATATTCTGGGGCCAACACTCTAGGGAAAATATTCTGAGGTCAATAGTGTATAGGTCAAATATCAAGGGCCAATATTCTTTCTATAAGGTCAATATTGTAGGGCCAATATTCTATAGGGCCAATATACAAGGGCCAATATTCTAAGGGGCTAATATTCAAAGAGGAGATGTGCGTTTGATTGAAGTCAATAAACTAAAACTGAACTGATATTTACTCCAACAACACCAAAGTTATTCACTTTCAAACGAGAAACAAATTGCCCTGCGAATATTTATCGATTAATTACTTAGGGACCTTCAAAATTAAATTGGGAGGAAATTTGTACCCGGCACCGGCTATGTGCAGCTGACTAGTTAGAGTAGACTAAACGTGCATCTGAAAAGGACAATAGCTCATGAATAATGTATGCATTTCCTCCAATTGGCTGTGAGCACAGAGGCTAATCTGCATATAATACATGAATATTTATGAGATTAAATGAGAAGGCAAAAGTAAAACAATCTGGGAATTTTTTTTTCAGCAACCCGTAACAGCTGTAAAGCCAAATGGGAATACAAATGCAGATTTAATTGTTCAATTCTATGTAGAAGATTTGTGACCAAGGCTACAATATTGAAAAATGAACTTGAAAAATTGACTGGAGCAGGATTCGAACTGGCGACATCCTGAATACTGTACAGGCACTCTACCAACTGAGCTATCCAGCCTTATGTTGGTGGTGTCCCTAATAGTCAATTATCTTTGTTATTTCGGTTAAAAAATGTTAAATAAACAAATCCAAGATTCATACTGAATTTTTGCCCAATAGCCAGCAACTTTTTTTCCAAGTTTACCTCTAACGAAGGGCGTGGCTGTAAGTAGAATTAAATTCAGGAAGGCAACTAATTACAGGAATTAATATTCCTCTTAAAACTGTCCTGATTGTAGATTGAAGAAAAATAAACATACCACACAAAGAGCTACAAATGAGAAGCAGTGTAAGTGAAAAGAAGCCAGTGTTGGATTGGAATAGATCACTGTTCTACTTCTGCATGGGCAGGCAAGATATAAAGATATGTCTGAAAAACTGTGTTATCTAAACAATGTCAGGATCCTTGAATGTATTTGTGTCTTTCATAGATTCATAAGATGAAAACACTCGCTGTCACATATGAGATTCCAACCAACAACCTCTACATTACTATAGTGCGGCTGTCCAACCAACTGGGTATTATTTTAACTTCCCGCTTCCGAGAAAACCAGCGAATATTTATCAGAACATTCGCATGTCAAATTGATGCCTGGTTGATGAGAACCATTCAACGATAAAACAGGAACATTATGCGCATGCGCTGCCCTCGTGTGATTAAAGAGAAACTAGAGCAACGAAGTAGGTCGGCCTGTTTGTCAACGAGACAGTCATGGTTAGGAGAAATGAGCAAAAACTGATGAAGCATTTCTTGTACCGCCATGGTTTTGTGCTTGGAGTTAGAAGGGCCTGACGTTTCGATCCAAGCAGGATCTTTCTCCAAGGCTGGCAGGATCTTTCTCAAAGCCTAGTAGGCTTAATTAATTTTAATTATTATAACTATTATTATTCAATGAAAAGGGGGCAGACCTTTGTACAAGCTACGGCTTCTTGTCTGACCTCCTCATACTATTAGCTTACCTTGTAAAATGTACTCAATGTAATAATATTATAATAGTATGAAATAAACCTGAACCTGAACCTGAACCAGGATCTTTCTCAAAGGCTAACAGGATCTTTCTCAAAGCCTAGCAGGATCTTTCTCAAAGCCTAGCAGGATCTTTCACAAAGACTAGGAGGATCTTTCACAAAGACTAGGAGGATCTTTCTCAAAGACTAGGAGGATCTTTCTCAAAGGCTAGCGGGATCTTTCTCAAAGACTAGGAGGATCTTTCTCAAAGACTAGGAGGATCTTTCACAAAGACTAGGAGGATCTTTCTCAAAGGCTAGCAGGATCTTTCACAAAGACTAGGAGGATCTTTCTCAAAATGCTAGCAGGATCTTTCTCAAAGCCTAGTAGGATCTTTCTCAAAGGCCAGTAGGATCTTTCTCAAAGACTAGTAGGATCTTTCTCAAAGCCTAGCAGGATCTTTCACAAAGACTAGGAGGATCTTTCACAAAGACTAGGAGGATCTTTCACAAAGACTAGTAGGATCTTTCTCAAAGGCTTAAGGCCTTTCTCCCTTTGAGAAAGATCCTGCTAGGATGGAAACGTCAGACCCTAGCTCCTAACTCTAAGCATTTATATTCAGTTCAGTATTTCAGTGGATGAGCAGTTTGCAGCAGTTTAACACTTCAATGATTTTTTAGTGGGAGACAGTTTTAAACTGTCTTGTGGTGGCTCTCTTGCCTTGACTTTCGCACGTACAGTCAAAAACAAAATATCATCATTACTCAGTGAGCAATAAAATATAAGTTGTTATTCTTTCTCAAAACTAAAACAAATCAAGTTTAATACCCAGTCTACAATCAAGACGATCAGTTCCCAGTGGAATGTAAGATCAGAAATTGGAAAGGATTGACAAATGGACTGAACGGTTATCCCGGTAATCACAAACAATCGCTACCGCATTTACAAGTTGTTAGTTTAATCAGCACAGGACATCTATACAACTTATAGTCAACCAATCCATTCATCACCCATTAGATTTATTACATGTGGTTCGGGTTAATTCCTTTTAACTGAGAAAATTTCCTACGTTCGCTGACTTAATGCACAATTTTTTGCTGGGAGTATGGACGTAGAATAAACACCGATGTTTATTTTGATATTAAATACAGTGCACTCGTACCCAAGTCAGGAGGGGGGACGAGATTTATACTCGCGATATTTTCACTTTGAAAATTTAGATTAGAATCGCCGTCTGAAAATGAATAGTCAATCAAATATAAGCTTGTTGGTGTGGGGGGGGGGGGGGGGGTAATGCATTTGTGGATTGTGATACCAGCAATATATACTGCTTAAAGGTACGTAGTATCATACTTTGGTAGCATATATACCGAAACATAAATCTTCACATATTTACCTATAACTTACAGGGTATAAAGATGGTGATTGTAGAAACATAAGGTTAACATTTCTCTGCCAAAAATGCTGTATTTATCCAGAAAAGAGTAAAACCAATTACCAAAAACAATTTTTATTTTTTAAAGATAAAAAATTAACAGTGAAAAGACTTATATGAAATACGGAGGGAATTTTTAACTGTTTTCCAAAAAAGTGGGCACCGTATGGGACTGAAACTTTCACAGATGACTGTTGCTGTATCTTTCTTGATATTTTTGCTCATGAATCTGAATTTCTTTGACAAAAACCAAAGTATGATATTACATACACCTTTAAGTAATAACTCATAATACATGATCCTGTCTAAAATTACTTTTCTAGTTATACTAGCTCTGATTAAAATATTAATTTCCCAAATCTGATAACATTTGTGCAGCAGCGACTGTAAACAGAATTTTGAAGATTGACGATAAAAATATGGGTAAAGTATAAATGTATTTATTAATTTGTTTTAAATGTATACTATAAATATATTGTGCAAGGTAAGGCTGTCACATTTCTATATTAAAAACCAATTTTCACAAATAATTGCATACATGGACTAAAAGATTTTGAAGGAAAAAAGCAAATATATCCATAGATTTTTAAATTTGAATCTATTTTGAAATAAATTTGCCAAGTCCTCGATTTAGTTTGGATTCACAGTGCATAGCCTGCACAGCATGCATGACGTATTTAAACAGCCCCCAGTAAAACTTGAGACCAAACAGATCTTATCTACTTAGGCCTATGGTGCTGCTAATTTAAAGAGGACAAGCTTTTCTCCAAGCAACTAGAACCCCACCACAGACACCAAAAACAGAAAAATCAATCCAAATGGGCTATTTCCCTAACAAGTAAACAGATTTTCCTTCCAATTTTCTGCCATTTTCAAACAAACATCATCAGCCATTCCCAGTGCTTACACAAGGGTAGAATTACACGTCCTGTGATGCTTCTCTGTTTTCACAAAATCCAAACATAAATCCGACTCCGTCATCACCTGGGCCAGTGAGTGAGACTGGACACCCAAGCTCACACCATTTGTCAAAATGGATCAGCATCATAGGTTTCAGGGCAGACCAAAGCTCTGTGTCGCACACCGATGTATACATTACGCTAGTGTTTGACAACGAGGGAGGATTCGTGCCACGAATCACAAATCACACATTTCAAAGCCGAATTACACCTTTTGGCCCGTGTCAAACTTCAAATTCAATTTAAAATGGACTCAAAATGCCCCAAAAATGGGGAAAAAAATTGAGGAGTTTAAAATTAAAATGCTACTTTGGAACAGGGATAGTACAAGTAGCCTATAAATTTCAAGAGTCATTCAATACATTATTTTCCTTTGCAATTCAAACTTAAATTTTTTGGGAAAAGAGAAAATCTCATATTTAAGAAGGATTCTTTTAACCAATGAACTTTTACACAGGATTATAAAGACTAGTGTGATTTTTTTTCTGTGAACAGTTAAGACGTTTCTGCATCAAGCACCTGACCTGGGGCCAATTTCACGGCCCTGTTTAGCACAAACATTTGCTAGCCATGAAAATTCTGTCTAAATAAAAACAGGATTAACAATCAAATTTCCATGTGTTGTGCATCACTAGTGATTCCATGAATATCAAATGGATTTTTTAATAGTGGTTTGTTTTATTAAGCAAAACATTTTGTGTTAAGCAATTTAATTGTTTGTGCTTAACAGGTCCATGAAATTGGCCCAAGAATACATCCTCATATATTCCACAATTTAACATGATCACTTTAAGAGGCTTCAAACAATCAGTACAGAGACCCTGCATCTGCAGACTGGTTCATCAGTCCATGGAATTATTCATATCAAAATCACATATATCTGTGTTCTTCCGCAGTCCTCTCAATGCTGATCAGATATTGGCAGATAAGATTGGCGATCACTAGTCTGGTGTCTCGATGGCTTGCATGATCCATACAGTTATAACTGGAAAGACAAGCAACGGACCCAAAGAGTGTAATCAGACATTTAAGGTCTGGAGACTACTGGGAGTTTGCGTATCACACAATCAAATAAATCCCAGCAGGAATGAATTCTGCTACATCTTGAGTCAAATCCAGTCCCCTGCGATCACCTTAGTATCTCTGGTAGCTACCGTCAAAACATGAACCCTGTTGAAGGTGAACTTTGTAATCTAGGGACCCAAATTGTCTTAAGTTACTGGACTAATTTCAGATGACGTAACTGGCACAACTCTAAGTATGCTCTCGGTCTCAGTCTTATTGCATTACCTGTGGCATGTCTGGTGTGATGTCCATCTTATTAATTAAACAAGATAAACACGATTATTATATCTTCTCTAAAGATCACGTCTATTCACATAATTATTCTAGTTCTGACTGTTCTATTAAAACAGTTTTTATAATTATCAAATAATCACAAGGGAAACTGACTGAATTGAAAGGTGAACAAAGAAAAATTTACTGGAGTAGGATTCGAACCAGCGACCTCCTGTAAATGTGAACAAAAACAAAATTGACTAGAGCGGGATTTGAACCAGCGACCTCCTGTAAAGGTGAACAACAACAAAATTGACAGGAGTGGGATTCGAACCAGTGAACTCCTGTACGGTGTTCAGGAGGTCGTTGGTTCGAATCCTATTCCAGTCAATTTTTCTTTGTTCACCTTTACAGGAGGTCACTGGTTCGAATCCTGCTCCAGTCAATTTTTCTTTGTTCACCTTTTTAATGACTAAACAGCTCTCCATCAAAGCAGACATGAGCCAACAATTGAGGTATGAAGATAATTTCACCGCAGAGCAGACTAGAATGACTACAGATCAACACAGAGCAACCAGAATGTCTACAGATCAACACAGAGCAGACCAGAATGTCTACAGATCAACACAGAGCAGACCAGAATCACGGTCTACAGATCAACACAGAGCAACCAGAATGTCTACAGATCAACACAGAGCAGACCAGAATGTCTACAGATCAACACAGAGCAGACCAGAATGTCTACAGATCAACACAGAGCAGACCAGAATGTCTACAGATCAACACAGAGCAGACCAGAATGTCTACAGATCAACACAGAGCAGACCAGAATGTCTACAGATCAACACAGAGCAGACCAGAATGTCTACAGATCAACACAGAGCAACCAGAATGTCTACAGATCAACACAGAGCAACCAGAATGTCTACAGATCAACACAGAGCAGACCAGAATGTCTACAGATCAACACAGAGCAACCAGAATGTCTACAGATCAACACAGAGCAGACGAGAATGTCTACAGATCAACACAGAGCAGACCAGAATGTCTACAGATCAATACAGAGCAGACCAGAATGTCTACAGATCAACACAGAGCAACCAGAATGTCTACAGATCAACACAGAGCAGACCAGAATGTCTACAGATCAACACAGAGCAGACCAGAATGTCTACAGATCAACACAGAGCAGACCAGAATGTCTACAGATCAACACAGAGCAGACCAGAATGTCTACAGATCAACACAGAGCAGACCAGAATGTCTACAGATCAACACAGAGCAACCAGAATGTCTACAGATCAACACAGAGCAGACCAGAATGTCTACAGATCAACACAGAGCAGACCAGAATGTCTACAGATCAACACAGAGCAACCAAAATGTCTACAGATCAACACAGAGCAGACGAGAATGTCTACAGATCAACACAGAGCAGACCAGAATGTCTACAGATCAATACAGAGCAGACCAGAATGTCTACAGATCAACACAGAGCAACCAGAATGTCTACAGATCAACACAGAGCAGACCAGAATGTCTACAGATCAACACAGAGCAGACCAGAATGTCTACAGATCAACACAGAGCAACCAGAATGTCTACAGATCAACACAGAGCAGACCAGAATGTCTACAGATCAACACAGAGCAGACCAGAATGTCTACAGATCAAAGCAATAAAACTGAACCTGCAGCTTCGTACAGACTACACTATACACATGGCAGCTAGCATTAGCGATAAATTATGCATTACCAAGGAGAAAGTATTGATCCGATTGAGTGTTTCACACAAGAAAAGTGGGCTATATGATATTAATGGTGAAGACAATTAGAGCATATAATCGCTATGCAGCTTACAAACCTAATGGCACTTTTTTTTGGTAGTGTAAAAACCAAATACACACATCAAATGAATCTTTTCTCAGTTTTTTCGTTAAGAGTTATTGCTTAAAATTTCACACAAACGATGCTTATTTCAGAGACAATTTTCTTCAAGCTTTGCTCCCCTGACATTGTTTGTTATCCTGCCCGCTGTGGCTTGCACATCAGGCCTCTTGCCAATCAACCAAAGTGCATACTGGCGGAGGTTTTAAACAAAAGACAAAATCCTGCCATTCCTGATGACTTTCCCAACTCGGCAATTACATGTAACCTTTCACCAACATCCTGCCAGATGATTTGCTATGATCAGCGGATCACTACCTCTCTCTAGGAATGGCCGGTCTTTAACGGCAGAGTGCAATGACATTTATAATTGTCTCCTGTACTGTGCACAGACAAGAAGTGACAGGTGTAGCGTACAATGACATCGAAACAGCCAGACAATGCGGATATTTATCTCCAACCAAGTATACAAGATAATCATCAAACAACCACAAGGGAGACTGCCTGGATTAATTTCCAGTCATTGAAAAGTGAACAAAGTAAATACGAATGGAGCAGGATTCGAACAAGCCACTGCTGGAATACCGTACCGGCGCTCTACCAACTAAGCTATCCAGCTCTATGTTGGCGATGTCCCTAATTGACTTTTAGGGACACCATTAACATATAAGGCAGGAAAGCTCAGTTGGTTGAGAGTCGGTACTGAATTCCGAGGGTCACTGGTTCGAATCCCACTCCAGTTAAAATGTCCCTGTTAACTTTTCAATGAAGAATACAAGATGACTTGTTGAATGTTGGAAGATCACTCACCTGATAAATACGATCACTCCGGGAAGTGTCCAGCATTC
Organism: Astropecten irregularis; assembly: GCA_963971285.1. Lineage (NCBI taxonomy): Eukaryota > Metazoa > Echinodermata > Asteroidea > Paxillosida > Astropectinidae > Astropecten > Astropecten irregularis. The sequence continues at coordinate 907,575 of OZ020264.1, forward strand.
TGCGGTGAATCGTGGGCTCCCATCCCTGCAGGGCATCGGACTATGGCTAAAGACCACTGCTCACATCATCGAGCAGGGTGATCATAGCTGGCATCACCCGTGCCGTTGTGTCTGCAATACAGCTCATGGTTTCTCATCCCGTCACCTCATGTCATGCTTACACCTTTCAAGGAGGTGTGCAGCAGAATTGTTCAACCTGGCGTACCAGCCAGGAACTTTTCCAAAATGTCAGACTCAATCCTTGGCTTCACTGCTCTGTTGGATAAATCTCCTAAGAATCTTCACTAACCACAATACGTAAAAATGCTTCAGTTGTTACAATCTTAAACTGCATATATGACAAGTCTTAGTAATTTCAAAAATTCAAACATCATTTATACCTTTCTAAAAAAAAAATTACTTCCTGACAATTAGTGTTTCATATAAACTTCAATCAAATCTACCCCTTGGCACTTAAAGCAGTGAAATTTAAGCAGTAAATAAAACAATGTTTATTCACCCCAGGCAAAGAAATGTCCATCCACTTCGCAGAGAGATTCTACAAATTGCCAGACGTACAGCAGCGGACATAATGATAATAATTATAAATATTTAAAAAACGCTTTCAATGCCACAGACATCACAAAGTGCTGTACAGTTAAAAATTTACAAATTATGAAAAATCATTAAAAAGTGAACAACAACAAAATTGCCTGGAGTGGGATTCGAACCGGCGACCTCCTGAACACCGTACAGGCACGCTACCAACTGAGCTATCTAGTCCTACATTGGTGGCATCCCTAATAGTCAATTATCTTTGTTTGTTTGGCATTCAGAAGCTATGAAACCACACACACACTGCCATATCCCAAGGATCATTCCATCGATATGCACAGCAATGGTACATGGGGGATCACTCAAAAATCATATTAAAAAACATGAGCAGAAACAATAATCACAAATTTACAATGAACAGTTTAAACTCAAATATACCATGCAGTCTATGTACCCATAACTGATATGCAATACATCTATAAATTACTGCATTTCACAACCAGCATATCTGGACAGTCGAGTGTAATAAAAATAAAATCTGAGAAACAAAACAATAAACAAAATACTAGTAGAAATGTACAAACTCAATTTCCGCTTCAGCAAACAACATCATCTGCAAACCAAAGATCATGAAATGTATAATGACAGACTGAGAAGCACGCTCAAAGTATTTTGACGATGCATTTTGCCTGAAGCTTCTAGACAGAAATAATAAAAATATGATATCATGATTGGTTCAATCGATGATAAAGCAGACCCCCCCTTTTTTCAATCCTCCCCGCCCCCAGGCAACAAAACATTTGAATGGGAATCTGAATGAACCGAGGCAATTACTCATAATGCTATTGCGAATTACCACAGGAACTGAGTTATTACCAGTGGAATGTGTGCAGTAACTCGCTCAAAGGTGCAATGCCACAACACATTCACCCACTGAACATTATTCAAATTGTACTCAGGGCGTTTATAAAACGGAAGCTCGGGCTCTGTCTCAGGGCCCGTTTGTTTAACGCACGGGATCCCAGATCTGCGGATCCACGTCCTATGCAGGGTACGCTAAAATGGGATCTGGATCCGTAAAATTTGTGATCTTGTGCGTTAAACAAACAGGCCCTTAGGCTCCGGCTCCATTTCGTGAATCCATTCTGAAATAACTGGTTATCAAAATAGAGGCTTTTTGCTGCAGTTTGGAAGTAGATTCTCCGGTTTGAAAAGGAGAACAGCTTCAGCTTCAATGAAAAACCACAACCTATATTTTCAGCATATGGATGTCAAGAGCCAGAGCCAGAGCCAGAGCCAGAGCCTGAGCTTGGGCCTGAGCCTGAGCCTGAGCCTGAGCCTGAGCCTGAGCCTGAGCCTGAGCCTGAGCCTGAGCCTGAGCCTAGGCCTGAGCCTCAACGAACATCCACCAGATTGTCATTATCGGGTAGTCTACTCTACCCAGCCATACACAGACTGAGGCAACAATTATTGAAATCAACAGGACCGTCTCATGGCAACGTCCCAGAACACAAAGGAAAACAATTAAAACAACTAATTAACTGCTCTAAACTGTTCAAAAACCAAAATACTGGCCTGAAATATATAAAGTGCTCAGAGTTAGGAGAGCTTGATGTTTCAATCCTAACAGGATCATTCTCTAAGGCTAAAAGCACACAGTTAGGAGGGCCTGACATTTCGATCCTAGCAGGATCATTCTCAAAGGTTTTCCTATCTCATTTTTCCCTTTGAGAATGATCCTGCCAGGATCGAAATTTCAGGTCAAGTCCTTACTCAAAGCACAAATAAAACTGCTAAAACAGGCGTCAAATATAACTAACAATTTCAATTCCGCTCCTCTGGATAGTAAAAGGAGACACTCAAATCTGCTTCGCAAAACCTAACTCTAAAACTCAACTGCTAAGCAAACATATAGGTTATTACTTCCGGGCAAAAACATCAAGCGGCATGTTGAAGGAGCCTGGATGGATTACATGTATGTTATAATAGCATAAATAATTTGCTAATAAGCAGAATGTTTTCTAAGAATCAACTCCATAGCAACGTGCACTTGGTGATTCACAAGCAGCCTTCGCGTAATTTCACGCCGAAGTGCACTGCACTTTCTGATTCTGCCGCTCTTGCAAATCATCAATAGCAGTCTACTCACCGACAACAATCCGCGAAGTAATACCCCCTTCCACTCCCCACACACCCAATACTACAAGTATCCTTGGTTTTGGTTAGATGTTGGCACGTACACATCTAGAACCGTTGAATAATTAAACATCTAATTCATACGGTTCCTAATTACTAGATAATGACATATGAGGCATGAAGCATCATCACAAGGTCTCTATGAAACCATATTACTCAGTGCCGCTCAAAAGACAGAAGTTAATGAAAAAATAAAGAATTCCTTCGGCAAATGAACTTAATTGTGAGGTTTAACCTCACAAATAGAATCATCAAATAACCACAAAGTATTCCGAGGGTCACAGGTTCAAATCCCGCTCCATTCAATTTTTCTTTCTTCACTTTTCCATAAATAGAAGATACATCTGTATATCAAGGACGCTCATTTCAACTCTGAACACTTTGAAACTTCCCGTCACTTTTGAAATGAATTCCGCACAATTTATAGCAAAATGGACACCTAAAAGCCAGGGACAAACAAACAGGTGCGTCTCTGGACAAAAACAAAGAAAAACAGAGGAAGCAATTTAAAAAGCCAAACTCCTTCGCACTGTAGAATGTGACAGCGATGGCACCAGCAAGGTATTGATTTCAGGCTTAAATGCATTATATGTTAGTCGCCCATTATACTAACCTGACAGAATAACAGCTGTGTTCATTTATTTGTCTTACCTTAATAGCAATCTAGCCATTGGTCGCATCTAGCCTACGACGGGTTTAATAAATGATACATTTATGACTCAATTTGGTTATTTCCGGAAGCAAACGATCCGGCGGTCTTAAATTTGGAGAAATTCAGACAAATGTTCCTCAGTATATCAAAATGACAGAAACGACTAGTAAAACAAGTGCCGTGTTACAATAAATAATTCATAAAGCAGACATACTCAACGGAAAAACATGAATTTGAGCCAAATTCTGTTAAGCATCTTAACACACAAATCTGCTTAGCACATTTTCATCCCAAGCAAAACTCGGCATGAGTAACAAGCACATGCAGCAACCCAAGGACCAATTTCATAGAGCTGCTTAGCACAAAAAAAATGCTTAGCACAAAAATAGCTTGTCCAATAAAACAAACCACCATTGAAAATTCCATTTGATATTCATGGTCAGTGAAAAACAGCCAGAGAACAATCACAAGTGATACAAAACACACAGAAATTTGTTTGTTAATCCTGTTTTTACTAAAAGACAGAAATGTCATGCTTAGGGAATTTTTGTGCTAAGCAGCTCTATGAAATTGGCCCCTGGCCATTACAATGGTACCACGAGCCCAGCATGACGCAAATCGAAATTTGGTGCTCATTAGTAAATTACTCCCTTTAGCACTTAGCAGGCGTATCGAACTGAATCTGAATAACTACTACGTACTTCCCTTGCTCAGCGGGCCGTTTAGCAATGCTCTGACGCTCACAGCTTCCCGGGGGACAGGCGACATGGGGTAAACTAATGTAAATGTCCTAGCATTATCAGCATAAGGCGGTTATTAATTATGTAGTTGCTCAACTTAAACATCATCCACATCATTGCGTGATGAGTAAATGCTAATTGCATACAGCATCTATGAGATAATAATGTGAGGTTTACCCAACCTTTCATTTAAAGGTAATATCATACTTGGGTTTTTGTCAAAGAAATACAGATTCATGGGCACAAATATCAAGACAGATACAGTAACAGTCATCTGTGAAAATGTCAGTCCCATACTGTGCCTATTGTGAAAACAGTGAAAAACACCACAGTATTTCTTAAGTCTTTTCTCTTTTATGTTTGATCTTTAAAAGATCAAAAATATTTTTGGTCACTGGTTTGACTCTTTTCTGGATAAATACAGCATTTCAAGCAAAAATATTTCAACAGTATGTTTCTATCATCACCATCTATGTACCCTGTAAGTTATAGGTAAATATGTGCAGATGTCTGTTGCGGTATGCTACCAAAGTATGATACTACCTTAAAAAAAATTATTGTATTGGCGTAACAGAGGTTTGGAAAATAGGGTAGGGCGGGCGGATTTTTTTTGTTTTAATTTAATTTTTCCTGGGGTATTAAATGCTTTTTCCCCTGTATATCACAGTATTTGACGTGTCAAATAAAGACAAGAAATGACATAACAACTTTTTCCAGTCTGGTTTCCATCTTTTGCTCCTTTTAAGCTTTTAATCTGCATACAAATTTGCGATTTTTTTTATTTTATTATTTTTTATCCCCGATTTTTATTTTTATTTGTTTTTAATTTTTTTGGTTTAAAATGTTTACGGTCGGGGCATATTTTTGGGTCGGGCGGGTTACGCCAATACAACAATTTTTGTTTTATGGCCTAAACAAAAGCTGAGAATTAAAACCAAATTGTTCAGAAATAACTCGCAAAGCCACGAAGGGTCACGACATTTACAAGAAAGGTTGCGAGATCCACTGGTCTTTAAGTAACTTAGTGAGTACGGTGGTTCGAGTGGAACATCATGCTCCTCAATGATTCAGGCCCGTACATTACCTGATGGATTAGTTGGAGATACACGATGAAATATTAAATGGTTCTGGTGTAATTCACCGTGTCTAATAGCTCGCTGATATTTGCGATTTGAGAGGCACGACAAGAGTGCCGTATGTTTTCCCTACGTTTCATACGTCAATAATTACTGTAGTATGATAGTCAGGGTTCTGACGGTACATTCTGCACAAGAGCTCTGATTAAATGGGCGATGCACAGCACTTTATCAAAAACAAGGAAATCAAGTTGAAATGAATGAAAATGAGTCTGTTTTTCCTCCCCTCATTTTGCATCTTCGACTCTATTGGATGAAAACCAGAAAAGATATTTATATAGTCTTCTAAGGAACAACCAGGCACGGTTCTATGGGGGGGTTGCTACAGGGGGCTGTAGCCCACCGAAATTTTGTCTAGCCCCCAAAATAAAATGCAATTAAAAAATAAATGTTGGAAATTGGGAAAATACTGCATCTTTTCAGTTATTACGCGCCAATTACTTGACAAACGCGCTGTGTAGGGCTATAGGTTGCTTTTTTACACCTAATAAGACAGCAGAAGCGAATGTTAGAAGATGACGTCACGTGTGAAGGGTCTAGCCTGGGTCTTCTAGCTCCCCCAAAAAATGTTTGCTCTTCTAGCCCCCCCAAAAATGTTGGCTCTAGAACCGCGACTGGGAACAACAATGAGAAAGCATTGGCCCAACAAAAATAACATCAACCAGATAGACATGGCTCATAGTATTACGGAATGGAATCAATGTTATCAACAGAACACGCATATCATTATATGAACTACACTAATCAATCAATTATTTAAATTAGCTTTGCCCTTCGCTGTATCAGCGCAGTATGCTTAGTGCTTTAAGAGCAAAGCTTATAACCATTTAAGAGTGAGCCTAATTTAAATCATTCTAACTGACCAATAAATCTTAAAGGAAATATCATACTTTGGTTTTTGTTAAAGAAATGCATAATGGGAAAAAATACCAAGACAGATACAGTAACAGTCATCTATGAAAATTTCAGTCCAATACGGTGCTCACTTTATGAGAAAACAGTGAAAAACAGCCACAGTATTATTTAAGTCTTTTCACAGTTATTTTTATCTTTAAAAGATCAAAATTGTTTTTGGTCATTGTTTTTACTCTTTCTGGATACTTGTAAATACAGCATTTCATGCAAAAAACGGCATGTTTACCATCACCATCTTTATACCCTGTAAGTTATAGGTAAATCTGTGAAAATTCATGTTTCGGTATGCTACCAAAGTACAGATCTTATCTAGTAGATTACAAAACCTGAAAAATACACATTTTTTATTTATCGGGTTTTGATTAGTTTAACTCATCAGAACTCAAGCAATGACACCAGTTTATTAAATTGTACTCATTGTCTTTATTAATTTTATACTTAGCAAACATAGCATAAAATACTAAATAGATCTATAGACTACATGATTACTTAATATTTGGACCCAAAAGTATGATCACAATCACGTCAAATACCATGATACAGGTTTATTACTTCGATTCTTGATCATTTGGATGTCATTTGACAAATGTCGGAGACAGTTTTGAGTTTTACTGTATATTTCTTGTATCATACAGCATGAAGTAGCAGTTGTAAATAGCGCCCTCTATGGCCAGTCAGTTGTAAATAGCGCCCTCTTTGGCCAGTCAGGGCCAGGTTTTTTTTCAGATTAGAGCTTGAAGAATGTTTTGGACAATGTACGCTGCCAAAAAGGAGACCTTATTTATCAAATTTGGATTTATGCCAAACAAAACATCTAGTTGGAATCTGCAGAAATTTCCTCAATATTATACGTTCTTAAAGTGTTGTTTACACATGGTATTTCATGATTATACGTGAAGTGTTTAAAATGTTGCAATAATCAGCTTGTTACATCTCACAATAAAATTTGACTAAGGATTTGTTGCCTTGGTAACTGTAGATGTATAATGCAGCTCTCAAATGGCACAGAAAATCACAAACAAATTATGCAAATACAAGCTTCCCATGTGTGGGTGTGGCTTCCAGCGTAGGCGTGGCTACAAGCAAGGGAGTGGCCTCATGGATGGGTGCGGCCTCATGGATGGGTGTGGCCTCATGGATGGGAGTGGCCTCATGAACGGGTGTAGCATCAAGCCTCCTTTTCCTCATGTAGTACAAACAATATAGTTCTTTCTCATTGAAGTGTACTCAACGAACATATAGTAACTCATTACCTTGATTCCACTGGCTTCAAGCTTGAGGAGACCAATTTTCATTTCCACCACAAAGGAACGACGGCTCTCTTTCGTTAGGACACTAACAGAAGACATCTGGACTTGAAAAAGTCTCGTCCAGGACAACATCTCAGCATCGTGTTGAAATATCCCCTCGATGGGGACGAGGGGTAGAGGGTTTTCAGGTATCAGGTGGCTTCCGTGATGTGGTCAGGTACATGCCTTTCAGGAGCTTAGCAGATGGCAGAGGCTGGTTATCCGTGGGAGTCCGTACTGGCCCGCTCTCATCAACATACACATACCTAGAGATAACACCGTTAAGGTTCAACAACTTCACAAAACTCATCTTTACCTCGGACTATACTCCTCCCTAAACAATACCCTAAGCCTTCATAACAGCCAGTTTAACTTAACTCATCCTCTTCATCTGATGTGATGCGAGTACCTATCTTGTCACAGGACAATGAAAGATCTTGATCCAGTAACAAGAGCAGATCCATTGTCTTAGACATGTTTTGAGAAAGGAGCTTCTTAAGGAACTAGCCCTTACGGGAAAGAGAGATGGTCGAAGATCACGTGGACATCAACACCTTACATAGGATAGTTGCGGAGAGCCACTGATATTGCCCCTCTTGAAGCTTATTAAGCGCTGCGAGAATACAGCGGAAGACATGATTGCTGCCAAGTCAGAATCTGATAAGGCATGTAGATTCACTGACTGAATCCTAAAGATGACGGACCCTAGAGTAGAGCACCAAGTAGAGTACCCTAGAGTACCAAGAGCAATAGTTTCTCAGCAGTTTCGTCAAGTTAGCCCAAGTTCCTTCCACTCCTCTCCCACTGGGTCATTTTTTGTAAAAGGATACGGGAATCGCAGAACCCAGAGACTGTTTCCGGTCAGGGTGATACCATCCTCGCAGACTTCAGGATGGAAGATGGGGCACGGATGCTGATCGGGTCTGAGGCGTGGGTTCAGCTTGATGAAGAGGGGTACATCAGGGGTGACGATAAAGGCTCTCATCAGCTGGCCGAGGGGTGGTTTAGTGCTCCTGTTTCAAAAGAAAGGAGTTCACTAAAAATCAATTTTTTGCCAAATGAAATTTATCCAGTAATTTGCTAAGATGTATTTTTAAAAATGAATCTTCCTGGAAGATACCAGAAGACTGACCAAATTAATTTATTGAAAAGTGAACAAAGAAAAATTGACTGGAGTGGGATTCGAACCGGCGACCTCCTGAATACCGTACAGGCGCCCTACCAACTGAGCCATCCAGCCCTACGTTGGTGGTGACCCCAATAGTCAATTATCTTTGTTCGTTTGGAAGTCAGAAGCCATGAAACCACCCAAACACCGCCATATCCCAAGGATCATTCCAATGATACATGCATCAATGCTGCAACCTGGGAACGGTACAAATTAATTTATGATAGTATCGGAGCCAATATGAGCTTTGATAAAAGTGTCACCAACCTGCATGGGCATGGGAAGTACAGTGGCATGTCGGACGTAACCAGCTTGGTCCCTGTATCCTTGACGATACCACTACTGGTTGCCTTGACGATCTTCTCAGGGCCTGAACAGATGAAACGGTGCCCTCTTGGGCATTCGTACTCGTTGCCGATGTAAGCTCGTATGCTGGGGTCTGTGTTCGCATCTATACGGGTCAAGATAAGATGGAATCAAAGTTGAACAGAGATGAACATTTGAAAGTGATATGGAAAGTTTGTAGAACGGTAAAATGAAACAAGATTATCGTCAATTCTTGAATTTTCAGCTCATTTTCTCCCCAGGGTTCTAGCGCCCCCAAACGTATGCACTTAATCCTTTGTACAGCATATATACCTGAGTACAAAAACACATAGCTAGGGTAACCCACTATCCAGACCGACGTGTGAAACATGACCCAAGGGCCTTTCTCAAAGCTCGGCTCAGGCTAAGGCTCCGGCTCAGTAATCCATATGCAGAAAATATAGGTTGTGGTTTTTCATTGAAGCTGACTGAAGCTCTGTTTTCCTTTTCAAATCAGAGAATCTACTACCAAACCACAGCCAAAAGCCTCTATTTTGATACCCGTCATTTTAAAATGGTTTCACGAAATGGAGCTGGAGCCGGAGCCGGAGCCGGAGCCGGAGCCGGAGCCGGAGCCTGAGCCGGAGCCAAAGCCGAACTTTGAGAAAGGCACCAAGACATCCTACAGCCAAAAGAACATTTCTTTGACCTATGACCTTTGATCCCACGTACCTTTCTGCGCCCTCTTGTCCCTGTGCTTCCCGCTCTTTCTGCTCCCTCCTCCAGACTCCAAGACCGGCCAGGACGGATCCAGGGCACTTCCCTTAGGAATGGGAATATCCCAAGGGAGCAGGAAGTTACAATCCCGTAGGAATCCCGGCTGCTCGAGACCTGGATGGATACAAAATGGCCGAACCAAAAATTACTTCTGATGTGAACCATGAAATCATCATCAGTACAAGAGATAAACTGCTGCAAACTGCTCATCAACCAAAATGACCCAGCTTCACAAAATGGGAGACTTTGGATAACCGGTCTTCAAGTCAACAGCATGCGCACGTAAAACAACGCGCGCATGCTCACAATTGCGCAAGCATAGTTTGCGCGTGCGCTGTTAACTCAAGACCGGTTCTCCAAAGTCTCTTATTATAAAAGATCAACTCAGCCCTAGCAATCCATGAGCATAATATAGATCTTTCTGGAGCAAATTTCATCCCGGAAAAGCCTCTCTAACCTTTGCTTGGGTTGTACAGGGAAGCCTTCCCAAGACACAGCAACGACCAGGATGAAAACAGCGGCAGTAGACCACGCGGAGATGTAGAACACATCATTCCCCGTAAGAAGTCCGCTGTGGAAGACTCGCGGAAGTACGTCACTCTCTCTGCAAAAAAAAAGGAAGACAGGTGGATACTTGGAGTTAACGTTGACTAAAAGGGGCTGCAGTAATGAGAGGTTTTGATACTAACTGGATTTCCGAACCACGATCTCTCTATTAACAGTTACAAATTTAGATTTTTGACAGACAGACAACGAAGGACAAGAAAACCAGTCATATAATTGGATGACAACATAACATGAAAGCAGAAGAGTTCTATTGGCTATGAAAACAAAGAAAATTGACTGAAGTGGGATTCGAACTTGCGACCTTCAGAATACTGTACGGTGCTCTACCAACTGAGATATCCAGCCCTATGTTGGTGGTGTCCCTAATGGTCAATTATCTTTGGTCGTTTGCCAGTCAGAAGCCATGAAATCACTCACATACTGCTTCATCCAAAGGCTACAAAAACTATTACAAAAACTGCCAACGCACAATTGTTTGTGAGTTACCATACCTCTCATAGAGTCCTGCACTCCGTCACCCATACTTAGAAGACTCGTTGCGCTGTTACCTGGCAACCCACTATGTGCATCATGGGATAGGACTTCACTGGCCACTGATTGGCCGAGGCTAAGAGCCGGACTGCAAGTGTTTGGTACACTTCCCGTGTTATCTGGTGAATGACAATATCAGAGTTGAATTCAGTAAAGCAGGCTGAATGGAGGGAACCAGTGAAAACAAAAACCAATGGATGGGAACCAGTGACACCATTAAGCAAAAGATGGGAACCAGGGAAAACATAAACCAATGGATGGGAACCAGTGAAAACACAAAGCAATTGATGGGAACCAGTGACATAAACCAATGGACGGTAACCAATGAAATACCATGACACTAGGCACTGTTCCGACTATAGTTGAGAATTTTCAAGTAAATCAATCAAATATCACCTAGCAGCCTCGTTTACTTACCACTTTTCAGTTTTTCCGTCGTCATTTTGCCTTGACCTTCATCTCTCTGGGTCTCAACCTTCCGAGACTCCTTCCCATAATCCTTTGCTTGCTCCTGGCTGGCCAATGACGTGGCTCCTCTAGAGTCCGACCGTTTGGGCTCGTAGAGGAGGAACTGGTGGTGTTTGAGTTTGACGCAGCAACGATCCTCCAAACCATGGAAAAAGTCGTGGTTGGCAAGCTGTTAAAAAACACAAACATATCTATAATAATGACAGGTATTCATAAACCGCCTTTTACGAAAAGATCCAGGGCTATAAAAAAATATCCAGAGAAACAAAGAGACAAACACAGGGTTTACGAGAACAAGAAAGTTTTAAGACGCTTCCTGAATAAGAGCATTCCTGATGTTGATGGGATCAGAGTTCCACAGTTTGGGACCAGCTATACAGTAATTCGAGCACACAATTTTGAATGGCGCCCTCTTTTGAGTAAAACAAGAAACTTTGGTGTCAGTGTATCATTTTGTACACCGCCAATCATCTTTTATTGAAATCTGGGAAGCCGGAAAGCTAATCATAAGCAAAAGATCTGTGGGGAAATCCAGGAGATGTTGTCCATGCCGAATATTCTCCTAAGTTCATGTCCCTTTCAGGAATAAATCGCGCACAACGTACTGAGCTGGAGTTGTAGTGCATTTAGATCGATAAACACCACCGCAGTTTCTTGTTTTAATCAAAAGAGGGCGCTATTCAACTAACCTGGAGTGAGAATGGATCTTCCCTCTGTGCTACGGTCCTGCCACAGTTACAAGCGCAAGGGGTGCGGTTGTTATTGGTGTGAGGCATTCTGGGTATTACGGCCTCCGTCTCCGGATCGCTGACACTATCGGGCAAAAGATGAGCCTTGAAATGGGAGAAAATATCAAGAACCAGAATCAAAGGTGTCGTCTAAACGGAACCCACATTCCAATGGTAAATCAGACTGTTTAAGCTCACTGCAGCATCGATGACTTTAATACCTTGTGGATGCAGTGATGACCGGTTAGACTGACCACCTCGCACAGCTGACGTCCACTCCGCCAGAATAACTGGCACTCCGCCTGTAGCTGGTTGGCGTACTTCTCAAATGCTGGACCGCGTGCATGCTGGGAGAACACCTTCATGGCTTGAGCAAGCTGGGTGGAAAAGTGTGAAAAAGATGAAGATGGGGTATATGAAATGATGTCTGACGGAATCGGGAGTTGAACCACAGACCTCTGAATCAGTGTTCCAGTCATCTGAGTTATCAAGACCAATGATGAAGCCTCCATATTTTCAACATCTAACTTCAAGGAGCTGAGTCAAAAACTATTCAAACCATTAATTTAATTCAGAGAGATTCTACAAGGGTCAAAATATTGGACCCTCCAATAGATTTATAATCAGAGCATTATTCTGTTTGGTCATTGCAGTTCAACACTCACCCTGCTAGCATGTACGGTGCTAGTATAATGTGGTGGGGCACCCTCTTGGTACGTTCTTGTTGCTATGGGAAGGACCTTATTACATCTCCTAGCAACACACAAAAGAAGACCAATACTTCATTCAGAGTTTGAATCAAATACTAATCATGTGAGTAAGAACAGGAAGTGTAATGCAAGGAATAAAATGCTGAAAACTGCTTGTCAACAAAAATAATGGCCTGAAATAACTATATACACCGATCCGACGGCGCGACCATGGAGGTAAAAAACCCCCACCATTACTAGTGTGTCCCCGCCCGTATTTCGTCCAGCAATAAGAGAATTTATGTCTGCTGCACTCTATACTGCAGGGTGTATGTCCCTAATCATGGGAGGTACACCCTGCAATTATAGAGTGCGGCGGAGCGTACATTCTTTTGTTGCTGGGCCAAAGGAAGGTGAGGACACTGTAGTAATGGCGGACAGTATATCATGCCGTCGGATCGGTCTATAAACTGCTAGGATCAAAATGTCAAAGACTCCTAACTCTGAACAATTAAACACAGAAGTCCCCCATCCTCAAACCTGTCATCAGCTCATGAGAAATGTAACTGCGGCCGACTTGAGACGATACGGAAGCGTAGGACTGCCAAGTAAAAAATTCAAAACCAGATGTCCCCAGCCTTCAAACCTGTTAACTTCTCATGAGAAAATAAAAGCAGCCGTCTTGAGACGGAGAGGTTTTGGGAAATGATTGCTACTTACGCTTCTGAGAATCTCATGTCAAGATCTAGAGCAGATGACATGGCATTGAAATGACTACTGATCTTGGGATCGGAGGACTCCGTCGTGAAGAAGTTGTAGAGTAAGTTGGAGACCGTCTGCCACTTGCTGAAACACAGGACCTAGGCAAGGAACAAGGATGACAATAACCAAAAAATACATCAGAAAACAATGAATATTCAGCCTAGTCACTCTCAGAATTTCCACTTCAATTTTCTTCATATATTGTGACTCAGGCTGAGAAAAATAACTTGTCAATAAATTGTCATGTGTTATTAGCCTACAGAGTGACCCACAGGCAGCAATTTAGATTTGTTTTATTCAAGTAAGATTTCTTGAATTGACTCTGCTTTCTGGGGCTGAAGATCGCATCCCAGTATTTATGTCAAAGTTCATCTGTAGCTCGTTTTAGAAGTAATATTATCACTTTTTGATTTGTATGAAATTCCTCCATTTTGTGGTGGTGTAAGATCATGCTGTTTAGAGCTGAATAGCCAATCTGATTATGGCTACGGCTTTGTGCCATTGCTATGCACGTTTTTATGCCCAGCCAAAGTTTCAGTGTAAACAGATAATGATGTTGCCCTTAGCAACAGCCGAAGCCTTAGCCATAGCCATTTAGATCTGGCCTCTGTGTTAGGCTGTGTCTGAAACAGGCTTCCAGAGCTACAGCTAAGTCTATTGTCAAGGTGTCACCTTGCTTTTCCAATGGAGCGAAGACCTAGACCTAGCTCTAGACAACAGATTCAGATGCAGACTTATTTACCTCAATATACGGTGCACCTCCTCTACCAATGCCATCATCAAAACCCTTCCCATCATGCACCAGTTCAATGTGTTCCCATAGAAACGACCTCAGGTCATCAGTCTTCTTAGTCTCCTCCACAGACGGTAGCGTGTCTGTAAATATCTGGAACTGCTCTGACGGCTTGGGTGGTGACGATGGTGCTGGCTGTGTTTTGGTTTCGGCTGAAAAATAATTTTGATATTTCTGTATAATTCTAGCTATCTCAAGAAAGATTTGAGGCTTTGCATGGTGACAATTGGCATGTGGATCGGTTTGCGGAAACACCATGTAAGAATCGTTCGTACTTTCGCACTTCTGTTTCGTTCGCACTTCTCGTAAGGTCTCAATGTTTTGACTAGCCTGCTCTAGTCCTCATCAGGAGACCCTGTCTATCTCCTATAGCAAAAACACAAAACTGGACAAAAACACTATTTTCCACAATTTTACAAAAAGGAAAGAAGCTTCACTACTAACATCACTGACATTGAGACAACAAGTCATATCATATATCATACTTACATTTCTTGAATGGCTGAAAGTTCTTGTTAAGTTCAGATATGATTAACTCCACTGGGTCCGTAGCCAGACACTTCTCATTCAGAAAATACACAAAAGCCTGGTTTCCAGGGACCGTGAACAGACAATGGGATCTAAAAAGAAATCATGAAAAGAAGTAGAATAACAACCAAAGATATGTTTTATACTTCAAATTTCCTTACTGGATTTCAAATTAAGTAGACACAATCCCATTCTGAAATCTCAAATTTAAAATCAAAAACTCAAAATTCAATTTGGTCAATACAAGTAATAAACTGCTGCAAAATATATCAAATGCTTGGAGTTAGGAGGGCCTGATGCGTTTCAATCCTAGCAGGATCTTTCTCAAAGGCAGCCCTCCTAACTCTAAACAAAATTCAATTTGAATAGAACAGTCTTGCTATTTTACATTAATAACAAGAACATATAACCAGAGCATATCTTTGGTGTGTTGAAGAGTTAGCTTGACTTGTAATGTTCGTTGACACATTTTTTCCTTTTATAAAGACACTGACAGATTTTTCTCTTTGACTTACAAGTTGTTGGTGAGAATGCGACTCTTCCTAAGGATCCTGTAGATCTGGTCTTCCAAGGAGTGCTGCAGAAGCTTACGAGGTGTCCATCGCTGCAAAAACAATCAATGTTTGACTGTTAAGCACAATGAGTAGCAAGGCTTGAATTTAACGAAGGCCACGGAGGCCATGGCCTTCGTTGCCCTGGTTCTTGGCCTTCGTGCCCTCTTCAAATGTTTCCATAGACATTATGATTTTCCAATGAAAGTGCCCCTTGCAATGGAAAAGTGGCCTTGCCCCTTTCAGAACCAAATTCAAGGTCTGGAGTAGATTTTAAGTACAAAAGCAAAACACCTTCACAGCTTCATCCAATTTCGGTAAAAATTGACAGGGAATGTTGGCTCTCCTAGAAGATTGCCTGGAATTCAATGCCTCATGAGATATGGGTCTTTAACTATAAAATAGATGGATAATCACCTTGTACTTGGATCTGCCGGTAGTGACAGGTGTCAATGAATTCATCTCATCCTCAGACATATCAGTCTACAAGGAAGGAGAAACAAAATAAATCGATAAAAAGTAACAGGATGCCTGAACATAATAATAATTAGTGCTGTCAAATCTACTCTCTTAAATGTGATCAGGGGTCGATTTCACGAAGCCCTATGATTGATCGTAACTGGAGTTACGAAGGATAACCCATCACAGGGGGCCTATCCTACGCAGGGCTGCAATACACCATAAGTCTTATGATTGATAGTAAGTTTGATGAGCTTGGTGAAATCGACCTCTGGGTCATGAATTTAAGGATCTAGTTCTTACCTGCTGACAGATGAAGAGTAGTCTTGGCGTGCAGGGACGACAGTTACTCTGGAAATCCTTACCGATCGGGACTTCCTTCAAGAGACTTGAGACGAAGGGAATGAGCTTCTCTCTGCACAGGAAGATTCAGAAAAAGACTTGATAAGATGCTGGTTGTCTGAGTGCTTCTAGGATCTTAGGAAGACATCTGCTCTTAGAGGAATGAAGGCCACTCAGAGGTCATCAAGGATGACGGAAACAATCATATCGGAAACTTCCGATAACAAGCCTGACTTTATGAAGATATACCAGCCTTGAACTTCAGGAAGGAAAATGGGACTATTGCCTTGGTACACCGGGTCAACGACCTGTAGTGAGCGTTAAAAGGCACTGAAGCATGACTTGGTTGGGCGTCGCTGCAGGCTGCAAAACCGGCATACGTGACCCAGTCAGTCTTGTGAACTGCATCCAGCGAGTTGACATCGTGTAATCATTTTGTCTGTGTGCTCGCTGGGACTTCGAGGCTATTCACATCGGTCCCTTGTCGGAACCTCGGTAAGGGCAGAATACAATAGGCGGTCTTAGCATTGCCTTAGCATTCCTTCAAATGTTCCTCGCAATTCCTCTCATAAAAGTGTCTTCCACCACGGAACACTTACAAGAATCTCCACTTTTACAAACAAGTTTCTGAACTTTAACAACATCTCAAATCTAAGTTAACATCTCAAATGGTTTCCAAATAGTGTTCCTTTCCTGAAAAACGCTAGTAATGGGAGACTTTTGGAGAGTCGGTCTTGAGTCAACAGCGCACGCGCACGCACGCGCAATACAACGCACGCATGCTCACAATTACGCAAGCATGGTTTGCACGTGCGCTGTTGACTCAAGACCGACTCTCCAAAAGTCGCCCATTGTGTCCTAGATGAATATTAGCATACAGTACCTTAAATTCTGTAGGGCTCTGAACAGCTGGATGTAGCTGATATCAAATGTATTCTTAGGGTGTATCACCTAATCATTGAGAAACACAATAAAACAGTTAATAGGGTTGACATTGCATCTCAGTCTGACAAACTAATGATTATCCTGTTACGTAAAATAGCAAAAACTAGTAACAAGAAAGATGCGAGGCCTGAAGTTCCACAGAGGGCATTGTGGCCACAAAGGCCAATGTGGCCCCTGTTGTCATGGTTTCGGCCTGACAGTGGCCTCAAAATTCCATCTTAGCAGGAACTGTATTTAAAACCACAAGGAATGTGGACTAGGAGTCTATAAACTGCTCTTTCAACCAAAATGACATATAATATTGTCAATGCAAAAATGAATTGATAATTTCTTTTATCAGTGGCAAAATTTGAAACAATGCATGTAATAAACTGCACGCAAACTGATCAAAACCAAACAAATGACTTGAAATATATAAAATCCTCAGAGATAGGAGGGCCTGACGATTGAATGTTGATTTTACACATATTACCTAGTAATGTAATAAAAACGACACCTCAACTTACCATCATGATATGACATACAGAGAACAAATACAGCAAGGCTCTGGCATGGCTCGTTACATGATCCTTCCAAAACGCATGGCAATCCTGCAAAATCAATCAGAAACAAAATGTCATTTAGACGAAATGACGGTATAATATCCAAAACGGACAGAGCAATTTACTTTCAAGTGAAGAACATCTAAATGAGAGAAT
Source organism: Astropecten irregularis (assembly GCA_963971285.1). Lineage (NCBI taxonomy): Eukaryota > Metazoa > Echinodermata > Asteroidea > Paxillosida > Astropectinidae > Astropecten > Astropecten irregularis. The sequence continues at coordinate 925,349 of OZ020264.1, forward strand.
CTGTAATTATGCATATCAGAATTCTTTTAAATAATCAGGGGTACCATGGCAACTTGTTTATAATAAGTGTACCCATGGAAATATCATGGTGCTTTTATAATTTTCCATAGACCATTATTCCGAACTCTAATTAATGCAACTTAATCCGCAATTAAATTCTGTGACATTTTGTGGTACTTGGACAAAGAACAAAGGATCTTTTGTTTGAGCTGTGCAAGATCCTGTTGCACTGAGCAGAGTGCTGGCCAAAATATCTCACTGGTCATGAATTTGCGAAAGAAAATTTGTCAAAGAAGAAATGAACTTACAGCATTTGAAAGGTTTTGCTGCATTTGTTGACAGATACGTGCAAGAGCCGGTGTATCATAAACAGATACAAGATGTAGATAGAGCACTTTCATATCAGCGTCGTAGAAACACTCAATATTGCACTAAAAACAAAACAAAACACAGGAAATATTTTATTGGGATCAGTAATTGATCAGTTTTGACTGATAAATTATGAATTTTGTAAAATGACAAATGGCTACAAATGTTGTAACCCTAATGGGATACTTGTAAAGAAGAAATTACGAAAAATTGATCACGGGATGGAATTTGGTAACAATTATGATGTAAACTTACATTCTCATTTTTATCGTTCTTTGTGCTGATATTGGGGTCCTGTTCAAAACAAAAGAGTTGAGATTAATTGTTAACAAGTCATATGTTTGTGTCCCACTCCTATAGGCCTACACAAATAAGGATTGCTTTCTGGAAAGAATCAATCTTTGGAATTTTTCTTGTTAAAAATTCAAACAGTTTGGTACTAAAATTCCTATGTGACATCTAGAGCGGCAATTCATGCTTGTAGTTGTAGCAGCACGATTACAGCCAAAGATTTTGGCTGCAGACTTGGACTGGACTAGAGTGATTTCATTTACCTGGAACGCCCTCCTGTTCACAACTCCATTTATCAGTAGTCCCTTAGGTCTCTGGCTTTTCCCAAACACACCAACTACGCAAATCCTGTCATCACAATCCTTTGGCCTGAAAGAAAGGAAGATTCAATCTTAACAGATTAAAAATGCAAATTTTGAAGAGTAGAGAAGTACTTGACCTATCAACCACAAACAAATAGACATCTTGCCATGATTTATAGTATTTCTAGGCTGCTCTATGCTTGTACTACAAGCTTTCTAAGTCAAAACAGCAGTTGTGTCTTTCAAACCGTTTGTTAGATGACTAAAAAAAAAAATTGTTACAGCTATCAAACTCCACTTTAGACCCATGTGAAGAATACTTACACAGCATTTGAAAGAAACGACTGGCGAAACCAGCCCTTCTTGAAATCTGCCGCCATTTCAGACGTCAAACTCGATGTTTTTCTCAGCACTCGACTGTAACTTTCCTCACATTGTATGAAGTGCACGGGTCAATGAACAGCCTTTGACCTTTGTACCCACGGTCGATTTTCACCCAGGAAACTTCTCTTCACCAGTTGAATTCCTTCGAAAATGCAAACACCCTGTTTCAAGAGAATAAACAAGGATAATTCTAAGGAAATTTTTCATCCAGCATTTCCTTACCTTTACTCCTTTTTAACTAACTAAACAACTGAATACAAATTGTACTCTAGTTTCAGCAATTGTCAACTTTCTGCGATCGCTGATTTTTGCGTCTGTTTTCTTCGACTTTTCCTTTGGAATAAAACTGAAACACCACATCAAACTTGATCTTGAGGCATAGTGATTCACACCCCATAAAATGGCATAAAAAGTGAAGCACTTATCTCAGAAATCACATCGCTCGCAAATAACGCAATTTTTTAGTCATTGGCAGTGTCACTTTTCCAGGCTGATATCTGTAAATTTGATTGTGCAAGTGCACATGTTTTTGCATAAGAGTCAAGAGTTAGGCAAAAAATGGGGACACTGTTATGGTTAATTTCAGCAGTGAACAGTTAGGCAGAAAAGGGAAATACCATTATTGTTTGTAGCAGTTGAAAGTTAGGCAGAAAAGTAGTCCCCCTAATACTTCAGCAATGCTGAATGAACATGTTGTAAAACATAAAAATCATAAACAATTTAAACAGATCGCCTCAAAAATGCCTGAAATTAAGTCCAAAGATTCCATAAAAGCACCTACAGGCTTCTACACATGTCAAAGATAAACAAGTGGTACTTCAATGGTACTTACGATTATTTTGGGGATTGCAATTTCGACAAATTTGTCGCATGTCAGTTGCACCATGGAGGAAGGAAATAAATCCTCACGCGCTTTAGCAATGAGCCCGTGTACAAACCACATTACGAAGACTGGGAACTTGACCGTATGTCACTGACTATGCCAAACGACTGTTTTATGTAATCTTTAACGCAAGCCCGTTGAGCTTGCGTGTATCAAAATTAGCTGTGCACTAAAATGGTCGTTGATTATGTTTGGCATAGTCAGTAACATGCGGTCAAGTTCCCAGTCTTCGTACATAGGTTTGTGCATGGGACCATTGCTAAAGCGTGTGAGGATTTGTTTTCAGTGTACAAAACGTATGACTTCAACTATTCTGTGGATGTTCGAACTGACATGCGACAAATTTATCGAAATTGCAATCCAGAAAATAATCGTAAGTACCACTGAAGTACGTGACATGTGTAGAAGCCGTGAGGTGCTTTTATGGAATGTTTTGACTTGATTTTAGTTGATTTTCAGGCATTTTTGAGGCGATCTGTTTAGTTTTGATTTTATGAAATTATGTTTTTAAAATAAATAGGGGGCCTAATACACATTTAGGCCTACAGGCCTAAAGTCAAAGAGGCTAGGCGTAGCCTACTTAAGTTGCGATGATCGTAACCCTAGGTCTGACATGGGGACTGGGACCTTAGTCCCCATGTCAGACCGAGGATTACGATCATTAAAATGCGGTGTAAAACACGTGCCGTTGCATTGCTAAGGTGGGCGGAGCTTAAGAGCAAAGCCGGAACGGTCCATACATAGTTCTAAAATGTGGCAATATTGGCTTATGTTGTTAGGCCTAATTTTGATATGCTTTGTCAAAATGAGTCACATATCACTAGTTGGCAAACGAAGGGTCATAGACCCTGTTTAAATCCCATTCCAGTCAATTTGTCTTTGTTCACTTTAATTCAATGACTTTGACTTATCACATGTTTTCAGGACAGGACCATTGGGATGAGTAGAGCCAACCGAAGACAACCCACCAAACCTCTGTCTGCAAACCAACGGCGTGATGCGCAGGAACGCAAACGAGATGAGAGAGCAGTACGCAATGGCTACAGGTAGTTTGACATCCGGCATCTTAGAAAATGACCCTCCCTACCTTTTTGCCTATCCTACCTATCTTTGCCCGGAACCTACACTGCATTTGTCTAAGAATAGCGATGCGCACTTGCGCTAAAAATAGCACCGAACCTCAGACAAACACGTGGCCATGCAAACGTGTGGTGAGTGGAAGCATGCGTGGAAGTATGTGTGCGCGTCGCGCGTGGTGTGACGTCATTAGTGCGGAACGCTATTGACACAAATTTGACAGATTGTAGGATTTAATTTGAAAGATTATTAAAGCTGAACTCATTATTAAAGTTACATCTGATCTGGTAGCATCTGGGTCTACCATTATCTATTAAGGATGCTCAAACCCCATCTTCAATAGCATCTAACCTCTTTATGGATGTCTTTTATTACAGGAAACAGCAGAAGGAATCTTCATACCTTGACGATGATGAGAACTTTGCTGGTTTCGCTACTCAGCTTCAGACATTAGGTCTTGAGCTCAGAGACATTCCAGGTGACGGGTGAGTCATGGGTACTTCTAGATTTAGAAGGCTTACTCCGTGAGCTCACAGAGTAAGACTTCTAAATCTAGAAGTAAGTCATGGGGAACATTTTATATTTAACCTTGAGGGTGGAATTTGCTTCTCAAGGGGGTATGAGTCCGCTAAAGGCTTTCCATCATTATACAGTTGCTCACATTGAACAATCTGAATCTCTGTGGTACTGAAGGTCAGTAGCACCAAGGACAAGACCCAGGCCCACAAAGCCATGTAGCTTTCGTGGATTGAAGACTTTGCAGGCCTTTATAAACCTTAAATCCAAAAAAGGTAAGCTACTAGATAAAGGGAAGCTTCCAGTTCGAAATTTGGAGCTCAACTTATCATCTCCAGTGATGTTACATACTTAAGTCCTATGCTGGGAGATGTTCGAAGCCCTTTGTAGGTCCTTCTTTCCTAAATTAGCCATCAACCAAAAAGAACACAACTTCCTTCTGTTAATTGCCATGACTGATTCACCTCCGTCTTCCTTGTGTTTGACAGAAACTGTTTGTTCAGAGCTCTAGGCGATCAGATTGATGGTCACGGCCGTAATCATCTTAAACATCGAGCGGAAACTGTGCAGTATATCTTAGACCACCGAGACGACTTTGAACCTTTCGTCGAGGATGACGTTCCATTTGACAAGCACAGTAAGACTAAGAAGTTTTATACAAATACGTTGTGCCCCACTGTCCCTGCTTTTTAAAAACTCACAATACCAAAAATAAAATAACCCTGAGCAGAAAAGTATGGTTTAAATTCATTGTCGTCTTACCTGTTTCTTCTCAAATCTTCTTTTCTAGTTGATAACCTTGCAAAGTCTGGCACCTACGCTGGTAACGATAGCATCGTGGCGTTTGCTCGCAGGCACGGCATTAACGTTGTCATACATCAGCTCAATGCACCACATTGGAGAGTAAGTTGATACAATCCTAAATATTGGAAAATTTACAGATGAGAGTAGCTAATTCACTGCAATCTCACTGCTCCCCAAAAGACCTGCAGTGCAAATGAAAAACTACAGTCTGGACCAACATTTCAGTCCTAGCTGAAAAACAACAAATAATAGCCTTTGAGAAAGATCCTGCTATGATCGAAACGTCAGACTGTCCTTGTACCCTCCTAGCATACCTAACTTTGAGCCAAAAAAGTTATGTGTGTTCAGTTCATTGACTATAATTTCATTTGTGAAATGTTTTTAAAGAGTTTTATCAATGATTAATTGATTGATTGATTTGATTGATTGTTTGATCGATTATTGATTAATTTCTCATAATCAGATATGTGGATCTGAAAGACCTGAGGCACGAGAGATACACATAGCTTATCACAATGGGGACCATTACTCCAGTGTACGGAAGCACGGTGACAAGTCACAAGACCCAACCAAGTTTAAGGTAACTTACATTACGGTAACTAAAATTAGGCACAAGATTGACTAGTCATTTGGACTAACCATTAAGACCTCAAATTGATCTCACTCGGCCTAAATTAATCCATGTTTTGTTCCAACAGGCCTCTGATCCCAAGAAACACACGACGGCGGCAAGTCAACCCAAAGGCAAAAGTAGATTCCCTTCCCATGATGCATCTGCATGTGCAGGTGCCGGAACATTGACTAACGGCATGGATGACATAGTCGTACAGATCATGGATGCGACAGGGTGTCAAGTAAGAAACTTAAGTTCATTTTGTACTCATTTATATCTTAACTTATACATTATTGTTTTGTTTGTACATTTTTTAGGTGGGTAATTGACGTTCTGTCTATATTTTGGATTGTATCTTCCAGGATTGCAACCTCATAGCTGACTCTTTGGAGGATAACCAGTTTGACGTGGAAGCGACGATCGACTTCATTTTGCAGATCATGAAAGATGAACTGTACACTGAGAGTAAGCAAAGAACTGTATAATTTTTGAATTGATTTTTCATTTTAATTTTCAATAAACTTGCAATATAGCCACTTCTTGGGATTGTCAGATTGCCTGATGATCTTCACGTTGCTGACTTTTGATTGACAGCGGATTTCATTCTACGATACTCGGTAAATTCCTAGTGCCAGTCTGGGAGAAAGCTCAGCATCTGTTATAGTTACACTGGTCCCGGTCACATTGAAAGTTTGAAACCTGACCAAAGGTCTTGTGACACTTGTCACACTCTAGCAAGGACTGAAAGAGGTTTCTTAGTCCACAGCAGCAATTAAACCAAGATTTACTGTTCCTCGTTTATTCAAAAGATCCTGTCGAACCTGACGACTCTTCAGAAGGAGACAACAGCCTCTGGTCAACGGGAGGCACAGGGGCGCGTATATTTGGCGGTCCAGTCGCAGGAGCGGACAGTAAGAAGCCGCAGCCAGTCAGGACACAGGGTACAGGAAGGGTAAGTTTCAACTTTGACCTCTACCCCACTTGTCTGGATCTTACCCTCCACCAAGTGATCTTAAACACAGATTGAGATGCCTCTGTTTTTACTTTCAAATTCAATCACATGAGAATGTGTGATGCCTCGCCAATTGCTGTTTGACACTTGGATACAGCCTTGTCAACATATAAACGTGGGTTAAGGTCATATTGCTGGAAATTGAACCACCTGTTCGCAGCTTTTGACACAGATTCATGTCTGCTTACCAACATCTTGACAAGTGCATCTCAACTTGAGATGCCTGGCTAAGATTTGAAGACCAAGTGAAACTGTACATGAATGCTGAATTGTGAACATTGGGAAGATGCTTTGAATAAAACCACCTTGACCTTTAACCTTTGGCTCTTCCATCTAGGGTCAACGACCAGTAGCCAACAGCCGTGTTCTCAAACAACAGAAGCGAGCTGAGAAGAAGGAACTGCAGATGGAACGACACAAACAGAAAATCCTCGGAATCCAGACGGAGAACAGAGATGGCGACGACGATAATGATGACACGTCGAGCATCGTATCAGTTCCTGTCGGACACATGGGGGCGCTGTCCATATGAGCGCGATCAGAAGACTCTTAGGCCACCCTGAGTGCCTGTGTTGGATACACCAATCCTAGAGAACAGAACTGACATTCTCTGCCAATTCAAGACGATATTCCTTCAATTCCAGACGATGTGACGAACATATTCTTGAGCATTTTAAAGAACTGCTAAGACGATAAGTGTATGTGCATATGACAATATGACCAACCATCCACCAGAAATGCATTGTAAGTAATAGTATGAACTTAACATCAAACCTATCCATATACAACACAGCTAAATGTGGTACTGAACTGTTTTTATTTTGAAAGCTTTATTACAATTCCTTGCTGAAACTGCGGTGTCGAGATGTGAATTTATTTGTATAAAATGGTCAATTCTTCTGACAAAACTTGCAAATTAATATCCTCATGCATTTATTATTTTGTGAAAAATTGAAAAAGAGCTATTAAATTGTTTGGCACTATAAAGATTATTTATAAAAAAATGCTTAGTCTCTGTGAGTTTAATGTAAAAGAGTTTGCTCAAAGATGGGATGAATGGAATTTTGGAAAAACGTTTAATACTCGAGGATGATTGATCATATCCCTGAGAAGAACACCTCGCTCCCTGGGGAAGCGGGATTTAATTACTCTGCCCACTAGTCAGTGCAAATAGGAGAACCTAACCACCGTATCCTCTTAACCCTAAGCCACCTGCATACAGTATACATGTATACCACAGTTTACCACACACGGCTTTTCCTATGGCAAGTGTGGTAACCTGAATACCACAATGCACCACAGTGTGGTTTGTGTGGTAATGCATGGACTATGATCCAGTCCCCCTGTGGAGTCAGACTGGTAATGTGTGGTATGCAGCACATGGCAGCCTATTGGCAGGTGTAGAGGGTTAGAGTTGATGGACTAGTCAGACACTATGATGATGAACAAGAAGTGCAATTACCAGTAATCTCACATCATACCACAAATCCCCAACTTTTGTAAAATAGGGCCTTTATGAAACAAGCCTTGAGGCTAGACTTTCACAAAATGAAACGAAGGGATTGGACCACATGATGAAGCTGGGGAAAGGCTCCAGCTTCGCCATGTATCTCAAGCCCTTCATTTCATTTAGGACACAAAATGGCGGTAGCAAAACAAATGCCAAGCCTAGCCTCAAGCCTCATTTCGTAAAGGCCCATAGTTTGAAGAAAATAGTAATTACCATTAACTAACTAATGAACTATTAAACGCAACAGTAGAAATACAGTGGAACACCTCTATAACAAACATTTGGCTACACCGAACATCATCCTTGGCAACAAATTCTTGTGCACACAACATATGGCTGCTTTAAAGGACAATTTGTGTGCATGCCGTCGTGTTCGTTATAGAGCTGTTCCACTGTACATGTAACAACTATACCTACAAACAGGAGAAAGGATAATACTGTCTGAATTTTCATGCAAAAACTATGTAGTACGTACTGATTATAAGTACTGCTACATGGAATAAAAGGTGACAAGAAGAGCAAAGGTCGGAAGTGACAACTCGAAAAACATTGAAACTAAACAAAGCAAAATGTACTGGAGCGGGATTTGAACCACTTGGAACACTGTTCGAATCCCACTCCAGTCAATTTTTCCTTGTTCATTTTTCAATGACTGAAACTCAACACAGTCAGTTTCCCTTGTGGTTAGCAGAAAACTACAAAAAACAAATACTGTAAAAAAAGAAAGTTAACAATTACAATATCATGCAGAGTGTGGGACCGTAAACTGATACGGCAACTATTACACAAAAACATCCTTACAAGTTATAGAGAAACTTTGGGATGCTTTTAACCAGTGTCTCGTGACACTTCAGACAATTCAAGAGACATCCATGAGATAAGCTAATAACAAAATGAAGCTTCAGAATAGCAAGATGGATGTGGTGTTCTACTAGAGAAACTGAAGTTAAATTTCCGGGGGTGCTTTTAAGTTTGTAACCACTGTCTGTTGAAGTCTTGAACAATTCAAGGGATATTTATAAGATGAGCTTAACAAAATGAAGCTTCTTACTAGCAAGATGGATGCAGCATTCTACTTAAGGAGCATTCGAGTCGGTCACCCAGGTCGCTCCGAGTCAGCCCACATACCGTTCGATTAGGTCTGACGTCATTCTCAGCGTTCACCCAGGGCAGCCACCAGTGACCAAGCTCACGAACAGAGTCAGTGATGGAAAACACGTCACACAAATTCAAGATGGTGGATAGGCAAGCAAGCGTTCGATAAGCCCGGCTGTGGTGGCTGATCCGGGTGACGTGACCCGTATTGACCAAGGGAAGCTACTCTAACACACCTTTATTCTGCGACCGCAAGGGCCGTTTCTGCCAGGGTCTTAGCAGAGTTTGACCTGCTCGTAGTACTTTATGATCATCTTGGTGATCTCTTCCATCAAGACCTTCCTTCTGGCCGACGCTTCCTCCGTTTCCTTCTCCTTCTTGCAGAACTTGTCGGGATGGAAGTCCTGGCAGGCTTTCAGGAGGAGCTTCTTGCAGTCTCTCTTATTCTCGTAGTCTTGGGACTCTTTCTCCTTCGTCTTGAGCTCCTTCATGTGTTCCTTGGTGAACTTGGGATCTTTGGGAGGGCAGTGGTGCTTGTAGGCATGCTCCAAGAGGCTGCTGCCACAGGTGTTCGCCTTCTCAAGGGCGGCAATCTCCGTCTTAAGGGTATCCAAGATCTGATCAGAACAGGAAATACATTTCTGAAATTAATCTATGATCTTTTAAGTTTCATCTGCATTTGACATCTAAGAGGCATACGACATCCTGTTTTCTTTAAAGTCAATTTTGGGCATCCAGTTTTAAACTCTACCAGGATCCTTAAGGGGAGAGTGGTTGGCCGCACCCTTAAAAATGCTCTCTAAAATTAATCCCTGTTTTTTACCTTGTAATTAAAGGCTTAGTGAGCATTTTGAAGAGGAATGAAAGTTCCCTCATAGATTCACTGAGCTGAGAGGGCGAACAAAAGCAAAGGGTTGCACATTCAGGATGTGGCCCAACATTTGTTAATGTTTTGAAGAAAATTTGATGACCTAATTACTGGCTGGTCTCTCACCTTCTGTCTGATCTTCTGTTGCGCAGCCTCGTCCCTCTGTCTCTCGATGTCCTGGATTCTCTGGAAACCGGTCACGCACTGTTTGTACCACTTCCTGCTTGTGAAGGTCTTGGGTTTGGCAGCCTCAGCAAGCTCCAGGCATTTCTTGTAGTAGCCCTTGGCCTTGGTGTTTGAGAATAGGATCTTCTGATTGATCAGACCGAGGTAGCTTAGGGCTGCTGCCTCCTGCTCCAAATCCAGCTCAGCTGCCTGTAGGATAAAAGAGAAATGGTCAAATCTTCGACACTCAAACAACTATGGATTTTTGCTTGGAGTTAGGAGGGTCTGACACATTTCGATCCTTGCAGGATGTTTTTCGATCCTAGCAGGATCTTTATCGATAAAGATCCTGCAAGGATCGAAATGCGTCAGGCCCTCCTGCAAGGATCAAAAGGTGTCAGGCCCTCCAAACTCCAAGCATTTTATAAATTTTAGGTCATTATTTTGGCTGATGAGCAGTTATCACTTTTATTAACTATATGGATTTGTAATTGTTGGTTTTACGATCAAACTTCCCAAGTGATCACCATTTACAGTTTTCTTCAAAGATGCTAAAGCCATTATAATTTGCAAGTTCTTACTTTGAGGGTAGCTTGCTTGAACCAATCCACAACATTCCAGACCAGGTCCATGTTCACAAACTCCTCGCTCTCCAGAACTTTCTTGAGAAGTTTCTTTCCGCATTTTCTTGCCTGAAGAGCTTCAGCAGTCGAGATATGAAACACGGTATCCCTCTGGATGACCCTTAGATCAAGCTGAAGTTCCTTGGCTTCAAAATCCAAGTCGGCCTGGTTTGCCTCTCGAAGCATGCCAAGAGCCTCCTCGACAGGTTGGTGGATGTCATGGAGGCAATTAAGGGACTGCTTGTAGTCTCCCCTCTCCAAGAAGCGTACCGACTCCTTGAATAAGATATCAGCAATGTGATAGTTGGCTCCTGCTAGTACTGTTCCTCTTGGGAGGAAGCTGGTTACTTGATACAGCTCAAGAAGCTTCTCCTTCTTATCCGATATGGAATTGGTCATCTCCAGGACTTCATAATAAGAAGCCTCCATCTCCTCACGGAGTTTGGTCGTCCAGACCTCTCCCTGAGCCACGCCTCCACCGTTCAATGCCTGGCTCATCTGCTTCAGAGACTCCTTGAAGAGTCCTAGAACCTTGGTGTCGTTGCCACTCTGCAAGGATACTTCCTGGGCCATCCTCTTGGCAACCATCCCACAGTTTTTCAGAGCTGAGGACCAGTCGGTCAGCTTGTTGGGTCCGTCTGCCATGCTCAAGGCACGCCTGTAAAGGCGCTGAGCATCTTCAAGTCGGGACATCTTAATTACGGATGGTATGCCTTCCTGGAATGCCTTCTTGTATATGACGTTGCCCTGTTGTCTGAACTGAAATGACACTGTCATCTTAGCAGGTTGTGCATCAGCTGAAGGAGCAAAGAAGCAAACATGAGAACAAATTAACAAAATCTTCAAATAACATAAACAAAAGTAAATTGGCGGGAGGACATGAACCACTGATCCTAGAAGAAAATTGTTCAGCCATTGAGAAGGATTCAGACCTTTCTCAGATTTTCACTGATTTAAAAGAGACACTTTTAAACACATACCTTCAGGTTTGGTAGCGGTGGCATTGTTCTGAGCAAAGCTTTCCTGTTGACAACTGTAGCTTGCCTGTTGGCTTGTAGGCTGCGTAGTATCCGGACTCGTCTGGCTTCTCCTTGGTGATTCCTTGGGCTCTGGCTTGGCATTCTTAGGCTTGGCACCACCCTTTCTCTTCTTAGCCGATGGCTTCTCGTCATTCTCTTGGCATGCCTGGCAGTCATGTTTTTGCGAAGACTCCCGATGCAATATGCGAGAGCTCTTTCTGAGAGGTGTGGCTTGAGGTCCAGCCTCCTTCTTTCTGGCTGTTGATTTACGAGAAGGCATGTCTTTCAGGTGAGCTGTGAATGGATATTAATTTCAATGTTATAACATGTACTTTGAGTGAAAAAACAACACACCTTAAAAAATCGAGGATCTAAAAAACAAGACGTGAAATGCTTATTAAAACTAGCCAAAATTTGGAAAAAAATCAAAACCAACCAAAACCTTTGTTATAAAAACCAACAATAAAACAAGGCTCGAATTTCATGCAAAAAAAGCACTGGACAGCAGGTCTAGTAACTGAAGCATTTTACTAGACCTGAACTTTCTGGCATTCATGTACATAGGAAAATCATAATTTTATGCAATATTGTGTCAAAAACATCAGTTTAGGAATCATTTTATTTGTGCAAGGAAAACAAAATCACAGTCAGACTAGTGCAGTACACAATACTAGACCGACACTGAAATCACTAGACGCGGTCCTCGGTCTAGTGGATATTTCGATTCCTGTAACAGAACTACAGAAGTACATGTAATTGTCTAGTAACCAACAACAGAACTAACCAAAACTCAAGATCAACAGCAGCAAATACAGAGAATCAAAACTCAACAACCAGAAATCCAAGCAAGAGAAACCCAACTCTCTGTTGATCTGTCTACTCATAACTGTCTAATCTCTTCCACATACATAAACTCCTTGGAAGCACATGGTTCTAATCTTCTAATTAACATAATTACACAATAAAGAAGGCCATATGTAAGGAAGGGATACACTACACAATATCACTGAACCAGGCATAACATGAAGGCATAACATGAAGCAATGGAATAAACAATCATGACAATAGGGGCCAACTCAACAACACTGGTACTAAAAACAGGGCAATATACAACACAAAACAATGTTTTTTTTATGTTTAGGCCACATAAAAAAAAATTGTTTAGCGTCCACCTCTTCCAAATTTTCTAGGTAGGGAGGGAGGTTTTTATTTTTATTTTTTATTTTAAGGATAGAATGGCAACATGCCTGTGGAAGAAAAGATACATGGTATTCATGGTCAGAAAACATGTTAGGAAGATACTGAAGACCATAGAAGCTTTCAAGCTAGATATCTGACCATTGGAAATTTCAGTAGACTAGAGAAACCTAAGTAAAAGCATTAAAATAACAAAAATGTATCAATGACTCACACAGACACAGGGGTTACTTGTTTAATATCATTTTTCGCATGCTGCAGCTTCTACCCCAGGTGGCCTTCATGATGTTTAGTCCGAAAATTATGGTAGATATTAGCGCACACTGCTTTTACATACAAGAAATAATTGTTTCCCCCAATATTTATTTTTTTTGAGACAAATAAAAAATAAAAAAATAATACAGGTCGGCTCATATCGGAGGTCGGGCGGGGACGCTAAACAAGTAATTTTTTTTATGTGGCCTTAAATTTCCACTCCCATAATGGCAATTAAAGAATGACACCCCAATACTGTGTAATAAACTTTAAAACAATACCCCAATAGGCCTACAGGTTATACAAATTATTCAATTAATTTAGAACTGCTTAAAGTTACGAGGGCCTGACGTGTTTCGATCACAAGAAGGATTTTTTCTCAAAGGCAAAAAAAAAAAAAATAATTAACATAGCCCGACCGACACCGAAGGGCACTATTGTCAAATAAAATACAACTCCCATGTTCTAACTAATTAAGACCGCCTAAATGTAAGCACCTTAGCAATTTTCCTGAGATTTCCTACCAAAAAATGCATTCCAATAGAATTATAACCTATTCAGCCCCAATTATGGAGGAGCACAAGGGGAGGTGGTGGTGACCAACAATTTTACCAGGGCTGCCAAAAAACATGTGCATGCAGTGCCCCTTTCAACAAATACCACCCACAACATGGCCTTCACTGACATCAAGTCAGCCCAGCCACATCCATCAAGTATCCCCACATATGCAGCTAGTCCATCTCAAGGAGACAATAATTAACCAGCCCACCTGCTGAGTATAAAGCAGTTTAAAGCATTTGATCATTAAAGGTAGTATCATACTTTGGTAAAAAAAAAACAGAAATGTTCACAGATTAACGTGTAACTTACAGAGTATGAAGATGGTGGTGGTAGGAACATACTGTTAGTGTTAATATTGTTCTGCCTGAAATGGTGTATTTATCCAGAAATCAGTAAAAAAAAAAAACATCTTAAAAGATCAAAAATAAAAGAGAAAAGACTTAAGAAATACTGTGGCAATTTTTCACTGTTTTCTCAAAAAGTGGGCAACTTATGGGACTGACATTTTCACAGATGGCTGTTACTGTATCTGTCTTGATATTTTTGTCCATGAATCTGTATTTCGTTGATAAAAACCAAAGTATGATAACATGATAAAATGAATTATTTTAATATTTAGTTGCTGGAAGATGATTAATTCATTCACAAGGAAAAGGTTGGCTGAAGTTAATGCCTAATGGGTTGTGTGGCAGATCGAGGAATGCAGCATAGAGTAAAAACTATTTAGAAGACAGGTTGGATGGAAAGGCCCTACTCGTCATTTCACTGAACTGAAACCACATGTTAGTCGAGTCCCCATACACATGATACACGCATGCGAGAACGACCACTACCCACCACATTCCACACACACACACAAGTTTCAACAAGTTTTTCGCATCTTACTTTAAAGCCGTCAAAATCACCATCCAAAACTTAACAAAATATATCTGATTACCTCAATTATACCCACGTACATATGTAACATTAATCATCAAGCAAAATAAAGAAAACAAACCTTACAAGATGTGAATTGGCGTAGAAAAGTTGGTGCACAGCGTCTCAAAAAAGACCCGTCTTGCAACCTACCTGTCAGAAACTAAAATGCACAGATTGTTTATGTATTCACATACCACGTGCTCACAGCCTGGTCGACCTTCTGTAAGTACGCGTTCACTTCCGGTTCAATAAACGGACTATTGGACAGGCAACGGGTTATGTGTGTTATTTTTTTACACAGTATTTCCGGGTTTGTACTACGTCACTTTTGACAAGGGCCACTAAACCAGAAAGTTGAGAGAGCAGAATGTTCCGGGTCAGTGACCTGGAACGAAGTATTTACATTCACTGTGTGTGATTGTCTGGGCCCGCTAACTGTGTACAAACATGCATAGTGAGATTGCATGATATTTGTACTAATTGTAGTCTAGGCTCTTCAGCTTACATGAAGTAGAGGTCCGAGATCAGGTTTGGTTTTGATCTAGTAATTTAGCAATGGTGTAGGCCTAACATGAACAAATAATCATCAAGTCTGATGAGTGAAACTGGTTGCAGAGAGATGATTAAATGAGTAGGAAGTCATAGGGCCTACTTATTACTCATTAGTCATAGAGTAACTAGCTAGCCTAACTTTTAGTTTTAAGTTTTAGGAACTGAACATATACATGTACTTACCTATATAGTGGTCCTTGTTCTATATGATTAGGAACTTAAATTTGTGGGCACAGCAATTACAGACAATATGAAAATTGTTTAAAGTAACCATTTGTTGACAATCGGTTAGTCAATAGTTGCGATGATCGTAACCCTTCTTAATCTTAGTCTGGAGTGGGACCTAGTAATACATGTTCCAATCCCCATGTCAGACCAAGGCCGGGTTACGATCATCGCCGGCAATTACTGAATTATTTATGATACTGCCACGTACCTCAATTGTATCATATTTTATGTTTTGCCTACAGTTGAGCAGTTTCCTTCCTCTATTGTAATATTATTAAATTTGGCAACTAAAAATAGGGGGAGGGGCTGGGCAATGGCCGCAACGCTAAGATTAATTGCATATTAATTGTAATATAATAATTTTTGTTCCTTACAGAAATACTGAGATAAACGCCCATCGATCATGGCATCAGCGATCAGAAAGTCCACTCTGTTGTTCATTATCAAAATCGTATTCCTGTGCATCCACGCTACCGCCGCAAGTCATCTACAGGGTCATGAGCAGGAACTTGGTAAACATCGTGATCCCATTGGTCACATCGATGTCCTTCAAACACTTCCCTCACCTACTGAGTTCTGGGATCGTTACGCAAGTCGACGGCGTCCAGTCCTCTTCAAAGGAGCAGCCAAGCATTCATCGGGAATGAACTTGTGGACGGACGAGTACTTGCTAAAAAACTATGGTGACCTCAAAGTCAAGATCGAGTCCAAAGCAGAGAAGGAATCATCACCGAGTGGAGTTAAGGGCCTCGGACAGGACACGATTGAGACGTTCTTGAAGAGTTACAAAAAACGGAACGCTTACATTGTGTCGCAGCTCCCAGACCCTATGGCACATGAGGTAGCCGTCCTGCCGTTCCTGACCTGCGGGACGTTTGGAGAAAGGATCTTAGAAGCAAATCTTTGGATGAGTGCTGGAGGAACAAAGAGCCTCCTACACAGGGACGCAGACAATGCAATCAATTGTCTCTTTGCTGGGAGGAAAGATTGGATATTTGTTCATCCTTCTTTTGAAGATCAAATCCCTATTGCCAAGGTGAACCTAAACATCACTTGAGATGAGGTCATGGGTCTTTTCCAAACCTCAGCTCTGGCTCAGGCCCCGGCTCAGGCTCTGGCTCTGGCTCTGGCTCTGGCTAACGCTCTGGCTCTGGCTCAGGCTTCGGCTTAGGCTCAGGCTTCGTCTCTGTCAATATGCTGAAAATATAGCTTGTGGTTTGTCATTGAAGCTGAAGCTCTGTTTTCCTTTTCAAACCAGAGAATCAACTTCCAAACTGCAGCCATAAGCCTCTATTTTGATACCCGTTACTTTAGAATGAATTTACGAAATTTAGTCAAAGGCAGAGCCTTTGCAGGACTCCTAACTTATGACATTATTCAGTTTCACGGTTGTTGTTTTTGCAGGAGGAAGTGGAGGCCTATGGTGGTTTTTCTCTCCTCAACCCAGACAGCATCAATCTGGAGAAGTATCCAGAGTTTGCTGAAGTGAATTGGTCATATGCCAACGTCACCGCCGGCGATTGCCTATTTCTACCCTATGGTGAGAGACTTGAAGGCGCTTTCATTGGCCTAGGTTCAAACTCCCACCTGTGCAATCCTGTAGATTGAATGGTCAGTCGATCCTTCCTTCCGCTTCATTTCTGTCGTTTTGATTTTTTGTTGCTAGGTTACTGGCATCAAGTACGCTCCTACGAAAGAAATCAAGCCGTCTCTGTCCTGTTCTCGCGGCTGACTGAAGTAGATTTGAGTGGTTGCCATGACAACGACCTACACTTCAAGCCTCTGAGTGAGGTCAACATGGTGTTCACCTATGACGGATATGGTGATCAGACAATGGGTGACACGGATCCATTTGAGCTCAAGTAGGAAGCTTTTCTTTATAACTCGACAGAAATTGCTGAACAGAAATTTTCACTTGCAAGTTTTTTCTCCTTTTTCCTGAAGATGAACAAAGCATACTGTTTGAAACGTCGAGTCAATCTGGTTCCTCTCAGAACCACACACACTCACAAAAGACTACTTGGTGTTAGCACAAACCTTATCCTTTCTAGTACTCGCATCTTTCATAGCCTCGGGTCTCCAGTGCTGCAGGCGAGACCTGATGGTCCGAGACCGAGACCACTGCAAATCTCAAAAGATTTGTCTGCTAAGGCGGATTTTGAAGTCAGTGCAAGACTAAACTGCTGTGCAATATTAATTTGCAGAAACACATCATATCTTTCTTCGTCTGTTTTATTTGGCAGTGAAACTCTGAAAGATTGGTGCAGTTACTTCAGCATGTTGGACCATCCACGAATACTGACGGCTCTTCTACAGGTACAATTACATTTTTGGGCACAGTATACATCTACAAATCGACTCTATCAATGCTGTATCTCTGGTTATTGTTGAATGATGAATCAGATCCCTGATCATTTGTCATTGTTGTCTCATTTATAGGAGCACGGTGTAGAATCAGATGATGATATGCCCAATCACATCCACAGCAACCAGCATGAACAGGTAATGATGAAACAAGGAGTGGCTTGTTGTTGTAGAGGGCGGAAGGAGGGAATAGGGAAGGGAGGGGACTTGGAGAAACTAAGAGCCGAACAAGATCCAGCAACCAGTGATGGCGCATACCACTTCTTCCAAACAATTTCAGCGGTTTAAATTAAGAATAGAAATGCGAACCCTTTTTTTCAAAATGTACAAATAAGGGATGACAGGAGAACATTTTGCTGCATCGGGACTGAAACCAAGACTTTGCTCCTTCATTTATCAGTGAACATCATTTTGTATTGAATTTCGTTTTCTTAAATTTTATTAGGTATTTCATGAAGATGGTGTCTCTGAAAGGATGGCAGATGTCAAAGTTGTCCTCACGAATGTTGCCGAAAAGGTGTGAGCCATATAAAAATTATAATCCTATTCCCAGCTCTTGAGCTTCATTTGGAGAAGGGCATCTTCTCGTTAGCCATCTGTCCCTTTGTCAAATTCATTTGCTTGAGTGAAACTGAAGTGACAGGTGGAACATCTGAGTCAGTTGAGATTGAAGCAGTCTTCTCTAACTTCTCTGGACTTCTTTCTCTAGGTTCTACAGGTGTTAGACACTGATCACGATGGCCAGGTCTCATGCGATCGAGAGCTGAGTGGTCTGACGCTTGGAACCCTCAAGACTCTGGCAAATATCATAGGCAGTGACAGCGGCAACACAGAGCACCACGAGTTCACTACCTACACCCCAAAGCAAATCAGGTGGGGCTTTGTCTTCTTGTAGGAGGGAGTTTTATAATTTGATGGGTACATAAAAGGAATTTTGGTACTTTTATTAACTGACCAAACATTCTATTAGAGGATGTAAAGCAATTGAAGAGAGCTTTAACCATCTTGACGGCAGACTATATCAAACTTCTAACTCTCCATTACAACTGCATTAGAGTAAAATTATTGAAATATCTCCTCGCTGTTACTAGCAAAAGCAAACTTGTAGTTTGTGGTTCAACATCTCAATTTAAGTTGGAGCCTTGGAGGACTGATGAAACATATTGTCATTGGTAAAGAGTTGATTCTTATTCTCATTGACGTATCTTGCCAGGGACTTCCTGATGAAGTGCATGAAGAATGCCGACACTTTCTTCAATGGAGAACTTCCGAGTGCCAACTTCCTGAAGCTTTACCAAGACTTTGGAGGATCAGAAAAAGGAGGCAAAGAGGTCTTGTCCATCTTGGACGAGGAGGATAATGGCTTCATCTCGAGGGATGAGGTTCACAGTAATATGGAGAGGGTGCTGATGCTTTACGATGTTAAGAAGAGTAAACCAGATTCATCAAGTAAGTCTACACTACACTGTTGATATTTTGTTAAAGATAGCGAAATGGAAGTCTAACATTTGAGACGATATTGCTGTCTCACTGATGAAGTATCCTGAGCAGAGATACATTTCCTTGACCCTGTTTACTCAGGTCAGTTCTATATAGAAGCTGGAACCTTCAAGAATTCTTCAGCATGTTTAATTGTGAATTAAGAACTATAAAGTTGCAGTGTTCAGAATCTAGAGCGTAACATTCTTCAAACTCCTACAGCACTACGAAACCAATTTGGGCAGAATTTAGATGGTTGGAGTAATATGTTTTATGGTAACACCATGTGACATATATATACATGTATATCTCTTTTGTGACAATCAGGTTTCTCTGAAAAGAGCAGGTTCACTTGGCATTCGGGTTGACAATCTCAGAATTGTTTTGGAGAAGCGGACAAGGTTTGGATTTTAAATTATCAGAGCTTTGCCCTTTGTATGTCAACAGATTTGCTGTGGGAAAAGGAACAACAGGAATATCAAGAAGACCTTGACAACAGATTGATGGAGGACCCAAGAACATGGAAGACGCATCTTCACGATGACTTGTAGCTAGCTAGGAGCTACCACAGGCACACTTAGGGGAATGGGAGGCAAAACCAAATCAGGACCTGAACTTTACATAGGGTATGGAGGTAGTGGACTTGAAGTGCCCCTGGTCATTGCCTTGGTGACTCTAGTCATTGCCTATGTTATCCAGACCTTTGGCTCAGTCCCTAGGCCTGGGCTTTTACTTCACAGAGGCAACAATTATAGTTTCAAGGCAAGGCAATTGCCTTGAAGCCTGTTGCTAGAACATAATCATTTTAGAATTGGTTTCAAATATGGTTGTTAAAGTATTCCTTGAAGTTTACAGATTTGGAGATTAAGAAAAGCTAGCAGTTGCAGAGTCATACGCTTGTAGTGTATTTTTTTTTAAGGAAACTCACTTGTTCTAAACACAATCTTGTATAAATAAATGACCACTTTGATAAATTTAATTTTTGTATTAGATATATTATTTTAACCATCATTGACAGAGTTTGCTAAGATTCATTTAGATAGTTATTGATACAACAGCTGTAATGCCCTTTCTTTTGACCAACTTCTCAAGTTTTTTTTTTTGTGGTGCAGGCTAGCTGTGTAATGTATGTATTGCTTAAGAACATTTCGGATTGAATTTTGAAGAATGTAAATTATGCTATCAGCATTACCTTCAGGCATGCAACTCAGACAAAAAACGAGGAAATTCCCATCTTTACAAGATTTTGTGCAGTGTTTTTCTATTTTAAATGCCATGAGTGTGATGAGAAAAAAAGAGGAAATCAGCTGATCAGAGGAAAAGTTGCACGCCTGTATCTTTTATTCCAGCTCTGACTTGAACTTACTTTGCTCTGCTTTTGATTTCCAGTAGTTTTAAACATAAAATGTCATACCTGAGGTAATTATGGCAGTACTTTTTAATGTGTGGGGGAAGAAATACACATGTTTACTGTATTATATATTAAGATTTGAGAAATTAATAGCAGTACTTTTGACGTATTGACTATGGAACATTTATTTTTGTAAACTTTTTTTTATAATATACAACAGCTGATTGTACATAGACATGGAATGGACACAAAATAAATTTTTGCAAGCAAGACTTTGTGACTTGTACCTTCATTTGTGTATTTAAACAAATTAGTTTAATTTAATCGCCAAGCAAGAAATGAGCACCGGTATTGTAAATGTTCTCGGAGTGGACTTTGACTCAACATTTGAGTGGGAGACACTTGTGATTAGTTTAATAGAGGTCGAAGGTGGTAGCTCCATTGCTAGTGGCTCGCTAGTTCATCCTTGGCACCATATGAACGTAACTGCATTTTACTCAGACAGTTCCATCATCAACTAACCTTTAAAATAGCCTAGTGATGATTTCAGTACATAATACTGTAGTTTGGCTTGAGCTAAGTGTTCAACACCCATACAGTAATTACAGAGTGTTGAAGTCGCACAAGGGGACAATGGGGTTAGTGGGGTAACATGGTTCACAGACTGATGCCCATGGGATTAGGAAAGCACACATAAGCTGTGGTCAATGTGTCATACTGTCATCAATGGAGTGGACCCTTTCGGGCATTGACCAATTGGCAGACGCCTTTTAATCCGGTGACCGCGAAAACCTCAGTCAAACTCGGTCACATGCGGTATGTAAAACACATACATGGGCGAGGCTTAAGAGCAAAGCCAGAATGGTCCACACAGAGGTTCACTGTCACAGTCCAAGCTTCCTCGCTCTGCATAAATGAAATAAGTTTCTGTTCTCCTTGACCATCGATTGGGCGAGGCATTCAGAAGTCACCATCAGTGGGCTGTCATCTTGGCAGACAGACTGACCACTGACCAGTCATATTGACCAGTCATATTAACTGGTCATCCAGATGATGGATTGTCCATAGGCTGACCGTTACAGATCCCAAATGGTTATCTTGGCAGCAGACGGTGATAACAGGTCAGCAGTGGTCATCTTGACGGACAGCAGTGCAATCAAAAGGTTACTGCCAGTGGCATCTTGAAGGATGGTAGTTTGGCCGTTCAGTTTAGGTAGCCACCAGACTGACCGTTCATATCTATATTACAGGTATCATCAACGGTCTATCTTGTCAATTTCAATGGAGACGATGTGCTGACCAGGAACCATCGCTAGTCCAAGTACACGAGGCTCTTCCTTCTGACCCGAGTCTGCAAGAAAACAAAACCAAAACTTGTAATTTTGCATAATTATTACAGTAGAACATTTCTAGACACAAAAGCTCATTATAAAAAGTTAACACTGACTTAAACCTACCTGAGGTTATCAAACAAAAATGTCATTGGCTCTAATAAGTAAAGACATGTAAGAAAATATTCTACAAATATTTTCTTTAAAAAACAAATAGGCCTAGGCCTGCCTAATTTAGTAATTACTTTGGAAATCATGAGTCTTGGTCTGGGACCGAGGACTGAGCTTTACCCTTTGTTTGGAAAATAGTCAAAATACTTGGACAATATGCACGATTCACAGACTAGCATAGGCATCTTTTCATAACTGAAATCAATTTTCACTCCCCAAAATACGACTGAGTTACCTGGGGCGGTGAGATACTCCTCGCAGGATCCCAGTATAACATTCCTGTCTTTATCAGTGCACAGAAACAACCCAATCAAAGTACGACCATCGGTCATTCTGATCCGAAGAGACTGATTCAGCCAGCCACGGAGTCTTTCTCGAGAATCCATGGACATGTCTGGTGCCATTTTATGTTAAATGGAGATTGTAGATAGCTTGTTTGGAGTTAAATCTCACAAGAACTTCGCTGTAAAACCCGATCACAATATTTTCGTGAACTTCACATTGCAGTGTCAGTATGGCACACCAATCAAAATAAAATAAACTGTTGGAAGATTTATGTCAATGTTGTCGTTTTTGTAATAAAAATCGTTCTGAAATTAAATT
This sequence comes from Astropecten irregularis, assembly GCA_963971285.1. Classification (NCBI taxonomy): domain Eukaryota; kingdom Metazoa; phylum Echinodermata; class Asteroidea; order Paxillosida; family Astropectinidae; genus Astropecten; species Astropecten irregularis. The sequence continues at coordinate 947,890 of OZ020264.1, forward strand.
TTCACCTTCATTAAAGAACCAATTTAACACGAAATGCCAGAAATTTGGCCTAACTTGTGTGGTTTACGGAATTATTAGTAATAGATCAATAAAATAATCAGTATGTAATATATTTGCATTTGGCGTTCCATACAATGGGACTTCACTTGGAAATAGTCAGCTACCTTTATAACTTCGCACCAAGTTCTATTTGATTGTACACGTAGACGTCCAGGTTAAGACATATCCCTCCCCATATTCGTTCAATCGTAGCAACTGCATGGCAACAGAAGCCGAGGCCTAAAATTTACTCCAGAAAGTTGTTTCTTTGCGTCCAAAATGCGGCCGAAATATTACACCCCAAATGAGGTGTCGGTGCATAACACACTTAAAGACCTGTGGGTCTCATTCCTGGGTAAAGTGTACGATTTGACACCGTTATGTGAAGATTACTCGGGTGAGTAAACTAACTTGGGAGAGGGCCTTGTATTAAAAATTGTTCAGTTGTCAATTTAACATTTCTTGCTTTGCTTTGGCACTTTTGAGTTTTGCTTTTTAATCTTAGTTAGACTACCATATTTACCCGAGCACTTTATCATTGATAGTCAGATTATTCATTTAAGTGAGCCAGTAATATTGGCTGGAATTTATGCCAAGTTTTCTGTGAAGAAAAATATTTTTGGTTGAACATTTTTTAGTGCCTAGTACAGTAGTAGGCTACTGAAACTAAAACGTAAAAGTGAAATTACAATTTTTGTGGTTTTACAAAACATGATTAGGCCCCCCTATGTCAGGCTTAAGCAGTTGCAGTAATTTTGTCTTGCTTTTTATCACACAGGAGATGTTCTCCTTAAGCCAGTCGTAGCATCAGCTGGTAAAGACATATCACATTGGTTTGACAAGAAAACCAAGGAGGTAAAAACCGGATTTCTTCTTATTTCTTTTGTCAGTGCATGATTTCTTTTATTAATGAGTCATAGTCCTGCTAAGCAAAGTTATGTCTGAGGCATAATGAAGATATTGTCAGCATGAACAAAATAAAAGAAGAAAAAAAAATTGTTATTTGGTCATTCCTCACTGGAAAATTCTGCCATATTTCACATTGATTATTGAACTAAAGTTAGTTAAATATAACATTTAATACCAATACCATGCATGCCATGATAACTAGTGTGGGATGACCAAAATTAGTAAATTATTTTCTATTTTGATTTTAATTCGGCCTATAACACACATTTTAAGTCATGATATTAAGAGCACCTGCTATGCCATTTGTCATCCTAATTTAGTAATTGTAAATTGTGTCATTTGAAAAAAAAATTAAGATGGCTGTTTTGATATTTTTTTTTCTTCAGATTCGTACCTATGTTGATCCAGTTACCGGTTGTGTGTTTCCCTACACTCCACACGGAAGGTTTATTCACATCCCTCCCCCATGCCCTCGTACGGATTGGGCTAACGACTTTGGCCGTCCATGGTGGAAGAACGATACGTTCTGCATTGGGATCCTATCTGCGAAGACTCGGTTCATCAAAATAATCAACACATTGACATCACAGGAGCACATTATTGAAGTAAGTTTGAGCTATGTGAGCCTTCTTAGCACAAAAATTTGCTAAGCATGACATTTCTGTTAATTTCTAATAAAAACAGGGTTCAAAACCAAATTTCCATGTGTTGTGTATCACTTACAATAGTTCTTTGGCTGTTGTTCGCTGACCATGAATATCAAATGGAATTTTCAATGGTGGTTTGTTTTATTGGATGAGACATTTCTGTGCTAAGCAATTTTTTGTGCTTAGCAGCTCCATGAAATTTGCCCCTGGTCATTGTAGCTAGCAAAAGGTTTGAATTGAGTAACAATCCCCTCTGAATATTTTGCCACTAGGTGTGTTCGGAGGAGATTATGTCGGAGATTCTTGACCGCTACATGAAGTGGAACCAGCACGCAGCCAGTTACACGTGGAAGTACAACGGAGTCAACCTAGACATGGCTAAGACGCTCCAGCAGAATGAGGTCATGGATGAAGACGAGGACTTCTACAAGCTGAGCATGAATGACGATGAATTCCTGCCGGCAATCCACCTGTACTTCAATGACGATTTGACTGAAGCCTAGAAACAGGTGCACAATGATTCAAATGTGTTCGGTAGCGTTTAAAAAGAAGGAGCATGATTTAGAATGGGAGAAGGGGTTGTATAAACTTAGAATGAATGACAGTTATCAGACAGCAGATTCTTAACTTAGTAAGAATGAGTGGCTACTTAGGCTCACCAGTCACTCAAATGGGTGGGGGGCATTTATGCCACCTATTAAGAAAACACAAAGTGGGTGGAACATCACAAACATCCAAAATGAGATCTCATCATCTGAAGTGAAGTGAACTTAAAAATGGGGAAGTTTGTCTGTGCAACCCGAGCATAATTCTACAGACATTAATTGTACTCGGTAGTGTAAGTCTTTTTAAGATGTTGCCTTTAAAAAGTTAACAATTAAGCTATTACCAGTAAAGGTTTACTGTATTATTCTCTCAGTTTGGGAATAAGAAAGAATGTGAAATTGATGTTTTGGCCTCTGACAAAACTTCAGGAGGAAGTTTGAAGGTGCTTGTAGGTCTTCAGACAATCTTTGTGATACCAGGAGCATTTCCAATTGCATTCATTATTCTAAGCATTCCAACTTTAAGCACAGAAAATCGTGGCAAGTTACCATTTATAATTCCATGTAATGTATGTTGCTTGCGACTGGTTCACTGTCATTTGTGAAGCGGAAAAATTAAACATTTTCTGCTAAGCAGCTCTTTAGAATCAAGCTTAGGTTATACATAATCTCTTTCCATAAAATATAGCTTCCTACTATTGAAACTTTACACCCATTGTAACCAAATCTTTCGCAGGTTCTGGCAAGATTTTTTATTTAAATGAGAAGACTTGGCAAGTTTATTGTTATTTTTAGACTCGAAGGAGATGCTTAATTTGCATTGGGTGTGTATTCACCTCAACCCCACCCACCCTTGATCTACTCCGCCCATCTTTGTTACACCCCACCTATACGTGCATCTATGCTCTTTCTTTAAAATAGATTGAAACTATACACATTATATGTAAATAATGTAAATATATCTGTGTTGTATTAAAAACCCTTGAGTTAAAAAAAAAGTCATTGAAGTCTTGTACATGAGTTATTAATGCGTATTTTACCCAGTGAATCCCCACCCTTTTGGTATAAAAGCAGCCATCTTATTCCAAACAAGACAAGCATTTTTTATCACACAATTTCTTTAAAGATGACTCGTTGAGCGATTGTTAGGGGAGCATAACTGAGGAAGAAATATGTGTGACATAAGTGAACAAAATTAAATTGGAAGTTAATCTGCCAACACAACAACAATGAAACTTTGTACTGAAAACAATTCAATACAAATCCCTGGCAAAGCCCAAGAATATAGCTTGATTCTTTCTCCTTTCTGTTTAAAAATTTTCCTGCCATGTTCCAAGTGCTACCTCCAACAACGCTTAATCAATTGCACTCCTAAACAAAGCAGCAAAAAGCAAAAACCGTTATTTCTTTTTCTGGACTGAATAAACAGTAAATCCTGTTTCCCTTTAATGTTCATCATCAATTTAACCAAACTGGAAAGTATGGAGTACAATACACACAGCATGTACATGTACATCTACTCAAAAAAATAATCATTAGAAAGTTGTACACTTTACAAATCACCAATTTTCAATTTTTGTTTTCTTCTGTTCTGTACAATTAGTATTTCATCCTAATGCTAAGATTTACAAATCCACAGTTTAAATATTCCCTTAGAAGACAAAAACCAAGACGTTGTGGCCTTAATCTCACTTCTCGGCACAGAATGCCCATTTTTCCAGGCTTGGAAAGTCATACAAAATGGATACTGTTGATAAAATCCCACAAATAATAATTTCTGTAAATAACAAAAAACACGGAAAGGCGGAAACTCAAACTTGGTTTCCATGGTTACTAAAGCATTGTCAAAGGGAGAAGTGAAACTAACTGAATACTGTAGTTCCTCCCAAATAGGACATGAAATGAGTTTAACCTCAACTCGTAGCTCTCATTAAAGCTGCATGATTTTGTGGTTTACGGGTCTAGTCCTTTCCTCGAGACCAGTGATGTTAACAAAAGAAAAATTCTTTTAGCCTTGGATAAAGATCCTGCTTGGAACGAAACGTGTGAGGCCCTCCTAACTCCAAGCAAAGAGGATTCTTTAAAGAGATGCAATTAAATTGCAAGGATTGGAATGAAAAACCCCATTTGGGCCAAGATCAGCTAGCCCAGCCCCCGCTCCCCCCCCCCCCCCCCCCAAAAAAAAAATTAAGGAATTTTGGTGTAAACATACCGTATTTATCTATTTCAAAAACAAGATCAGTCTGTGGTTAAACCGTGCAATGTCTGAAGTAAACCAGCCCAAACACGGAGTGGGCCACAGATAACGCCGCGAAAGAACCACAGTATCAAATTACAGGAACACGATCTTACCCTAAAGCCTCAATTTTTGAAATAAATCAAACTGACCTTAGCAAATAAAGCTGGGGAGTGTCCAACATGGGTCAATACTTATCAAAGTTTGTCACACAAAGGCAATGACCTCCATGAAATTCAACCACTGGGCGATGGTCAAGGTTATCATGGCAACTGATGCCAGTGGCTCCATGAAGTACGATTCATCCTTGTGGGGTGTCGACTAAGTTACCCCTATGATCTCTATGCCACACTTGTGGCAGTGGAACCTCACACTCACAGGTGAGTGGCATACATACTGTGCAGGTCATCTACCAACCTGGTCCGCCCCTACCCATGCCCCCTCCCCTTCCCATTCCACCCCTCCCCATCCCACCTCTATAAGGTCCCCTGAACCCTGATGGACTTCCGCCTCTCCCTCCTGGATCACCCCTCCCTCTCATTCCTTGGTCTCCCCTCCCCCTCATTCCTTGGTCCCCCCTGCCCCTCATGCCTGGTCCCCCACCTCTCATTTCTCCTCGTCCACCTCGCCACATGTTGCCCTGTCCGCGACCGGGGCCACTTGGTCCGTAAGAGTCCGGTCGGCCGTAATGTTCATGCGGTCCCATGTCTCTTTTATCGCCTGGACCTTCGCTCCAAGTTCTTTTGAGGTCATTACTTTCATGCGGGGACCTTCGGGAAAGGTCACGGTCTCCAAAAGATCCTCTGTCATCCATATCAGTCATCATGGGTAGATGGCGGTTCTTCCTTGGGCCATCATCACTGGGATGCGGCAACAGGCCTTTAGGACGGAAGTCTTGATCAAACTGCTCTTCTCGACCATATCCTCCTCTGTTTCCGCCTCTCATGTCTTCATCTTGTGATCTGAAGCCACCCCGGTCGGGAAAGTTCCTCGATTGTCCAGGTTCTTTGTTTCGGTCAAACCCTCTGAATGGATCCCGTGGATGTTCATCTGATGAGTCTTCCGGTCCCCAAGGCTTACCTCCTTGATGACCTCCTCCACCAAACCGGCTGGGAGGTTGTCGCAGGTCTTCATCCCTGAAGTCATCTCTAGGTACATCCTCCATTCTCCTTGGATCATCAAAAGGAGTCTCTTCTCCTCTAGGACCTAATCTGGGACCAGCCTGAGGTGGTCTCTGTTGTCTCATGTCAAAGTCCTGGTGTGGGCCTTCCCTCGGCGCATTTCTGCCCTCCCAACCACCTGGGGGGCTTTCGGGACGATCGAATCTTCCCTCGAATCTATTAGGTGGTGGGGGGTCACGGAACTGCTGCCTCATATCCACATCAGTGAAACCCTGCCGGAGGTCCACGTCTCCACGTAGGTCCTCATCACCAACTTTGTGGAAATCCTGTCGCTCCACATCCTGGCCCGAGGGACCAGGAAAGTCTCTACCTTCACCCAAGAGGGGTGGTGGAGGCGGAGGTGGTGGGGACTGTGATGTGAATTCCAGTCCCGGGGCTGCTCCTTCAGGCGGGCCTGGCATATTCCCAGGAGGGTCAGGATTACTCCCTCCAATCATTCCCATCTCAGGTTGGGGAGCTCCCGGAGCGGGATCCACGCCTGGTGGCCGAGCACTGGGACCATTCAAGCGCATCGTCATGAGAGACGGAATACCAGGGCCACCTTGGGGAGACAATGCAGACGCCCCTTCGGTACCCGGTGGCAGGATATCAGACGGTCCCCCCATCATCATACCAGGAGGGGGGCCCATCATAGGAACTCCCGGGGGCATCAGACCAGGGAGTGGCACCTGCCCACCGTTCTCTGTAGCATTCTTCATGGCGTTCATGACGGCCTGGTGTGCCTGAGCTATTGCAACCCCTGAATTCTTCACCATCATTTCCATCTTCTTAGCTGCTAAAAGAAAACACAGATCAAGACACTTAAAATTTCATCGAACAACAAATTTCTTAACGTATGATGGGAAGCCCTATAGTGTATTATAGGCCTGAACCAGAGAACATTTTTGATGAATATTGGGAAGAGACTGAAAAACGTACAAGGATTCTTAGAATTTGTATTTCAAGTAGTCTTACCATCTTCATCGTTAGTTCCAATCGTCGCATTCTCATCTTTGTTGGCGACGTTCTCCGGAGTAGATTCCACGTTCTGCGGGGCGATACCCGGCGCTTTGGTCATGTCCCACTGCTTCTGGAAATCAGCAGGAATGGGCTTGGCGTAGGGAACTTTCCGAGTTGGCTGGGGCTTCAGTTTGGCCAACTCTTCGACCGACGACTCCAGTCCAGGAATGGACGTGTCTAGTGCGACGTCATCTTCTTCTATGTACGGCATGAAATATTTCGACATTATTGACCACTTCAAGTATTCTTTTAAAAACCTAATTTCAAACAATGTTTTCATGTATAATATTTAACAAGTTTTCTTATTTCAATTTTCTTTAAATTTTGCAACAAATAAAACCTGGGGCCAATTTCACCGCCCTGCTTAGCACAAAAAACCTTGCTAACCATGAAATTCCTGTCTTAATAAAAACAGGACTAACAACCAACTTTCCACGTTAATGGTGATTTGTTTCATTGAGCAAGATATTTTGCTAAGCAAATTTGTTGTGCTTAACAGCTCCATGAAATTGGCCCCTGGTATTAAGCTCATTAATGGTACTCACCGATATGGCTTTCCTCTGGTTTCTTGAGATGATCAGGTAGACCGTGTTCAAGACCCATACCGGGAATGGCCGGTAGTGCAGAGGTATCATCATCTGACAGAAAAATAGGATTAAAAAATACGGAATCATTAGTCTTGATTTTGTACACATTGGTAACCTTCACTTCAAATAGTTATGCCAAGTTGCTACCACGCCTCATTATGGTCACGCCCAATTGCAGCCATGCCTCATTACGACCACGCCCAATTGTTGCCACGCCTCATTATGGTCACACTCAGTTCATGACATGCCTCACTATGGTCACGCCCAATTGCTGCCACACCTCATTATGGTCACACCCAGTTCCTGCCACACCTCTTTATGACCACGCCCAATTCCAGCCACTCCCTACTGAAACCAAACTCCAGTGATTCAATAAATTACATTTATGGAGATTAAGAGAAATTAGCGAAATGCCGTGAACTCGGTGGTTCAACTTACCAAACTCCAGCATTTCTTCGGACGTTCCAATGGGTAACATGTTCAAGTTGTACCTGTCCCTCATTCTGTCTCCGGGACGATTCCTTGTCCAGAATTTCCTATAAACCAAACAAATATCGTTAAATATTACACCGAAATAAAAGTTATTTAAATCTTTAGTGCCAAACGGGCTGGTATGGTTACTAGTTAACAGGTAGAGATAATGGTTGGCAGGCTAGATATGATTGGGACTTACGTGGTATGATCATTAGATGCAGAAGCTAAGATATGTCCTAATGGATGCCAGGCTAGGTTCCATACGATGCTGTCGTGCGCTGTCTCGACGCTAGCAACCTCCTTCTCGTTCCTGGAAAAGAGGTTGAAAAACTTGAAATCAGATTCGCATGTGTAACACTCTATTACCGTCAATGGCAAATATGTCCATATAACCAAATTACAAGGAAAGTATAGAGAGTATATGATATAAACACGTACAAACTACAACCAATGTTGCTAACATAATTGCTTAGCAAATTTTAAAACACTAAGCAAAATTCAGATGAGATTCAATGTACAGATATGCAAATATTGGTAAACCCTTGCATTGTGCTTACCCGACTTCCCAGAATAGGAGAGAGCCGTCAGATCCACCGCTTGCAAACATGTTCTCATGAATCGGATGCCAAGAAATCGCTAATGAAAAACAGAAAAACGAAGTATAAGTGTGAACGTGTTACACAAAATTATAGAATATACGGAGTGCAGATACTTGTACAGCAAAAATAATGTCATCTTAATACTTATGGCCCCTGAATGTGTACAAGTAGATCTATAATTTTTAACCTTTGACCTACCTGTGACTTTCTTTTTGTGGCCCCTGAACATGTAGTAGATCTAGAATATTTGACCTTTGACCTACCTGTCGCTTCCTTCTTGTGGCCCCTGAACATGTACAAGATCTAGAATATTTGACATTTGACCTACATCTGGCTTCTTTCTTGTGGCCCCTGAACATGTACAAGATGTAGAATATTTGACCTTCGACCTACCGGTGGCTTCTTTCTTGTGGCCCCTGAATGTGTAGAAGATCTAGAATATTTGACCTATGACCTTACCTGTCGCTTCCTTCTTGTGGCCCCTAAACGTGTACATCTCCTTCATGGACCTGATGTCAAACAGCTTGCAGACGTGGTCACGTGACGCGGTAAGAAGCCAGTTGCCGTTCTGATTGAACTTGACGGACATGACAGTGCTCTTGTGGGCGTGCAGGGTGGCCAGAGGGTTGTTGGATCGTGGGTCCCATAGTTTGATGGGTTGCTGGCTGTCCTTGCTACCGGACACTATCAAGCCCTTCTGGGGATGCCATTCCACGCATTTAACCTCAGCACCGTGCCCTGGTGTCGTGAGACAGGTAGGTTAATAATACATGTCAAACAGGTGGTGATGTAACATGAACACAGAAATGAGCTGAAAATATTTCCAACAAATATTACACTTGAGATGCAAATCACGCAATTTGCCTTCCTTAATAGTCATCTTAGCCGGCTGAAAACACCTAGAAACTTTACCAACCATTTACAATGTCAAGTCACATTTGGTGAACATTTTCCAACTAACTGCTACAACAACATTCAGCTTGGGCTAGCCTGAGACAAAGGGGCTCACCTCTCAATACTCGCTCCTCGTGGCATCGTACAAAATCAAAGACCCTGACAGTACCATCATCAGCACAGGTGGTGACTTTGGAGTCAGTCGGGGAGAAGCTATTAAAATCAAAACACAGATGGTAGATAAATGGCCGAGTATTTTGAAAGGTAATTACAGGTTAATGCATATCCTTGTATTACTTTTGAAATTAAAATCTCACACTAATGACAGGTGAATTTATCCTTAATCCAATTTAACATTTATTTCAAAATGAACATCATAGATTCAGATAGAAATCACAATCGCAATTCACAACTCTTGTATTTTGTGTTTAGTTACTTTTGGTTTATTCGTAGAGAAGTATTTTCACACCCCAATAAAATCTTTCATGTTTTATGCAAAAGTTCCATTTTAAGTTTCAGAATTCTACAGCTACAGAGGCTGCCATACAGGTCCGAAATCTTAATGCACAATACAATTTGACACAAATGTCACAATTTTCAACATAACAAGATAAGTTTAAGTTGTAACAATGTACATGTATTACCTTGCACCACGGATGGGTTGGTCCTTATGTGCCTGGTACATCTTGACGTTGTTCATATTGGATTGCCAGTACTTGATGTAACCAAGGTGATCGCCCGTTAGCAACCAGAGGTCATTATGACTCCAGGTCATGGCACGTACAGGGTAGTCATGAGCCTACATAGGGGATATCATGAATATTCATTAGGTCATTTGCATATTTATTAGATCAGTTGCAGAGGCATCCAAAGTTAGTGATTGTCCATTTGTAATAAGTCGCACCTTTTGACTGTCTAGTTGTCAGTTTGTAGAGGGTATATATGAATATTCATAAAATCATTTGCATAAAGAACCAACAGTGAAGTCCTGTTTCACAAACTATTGACATTTTCCCTGCAATTTTCCCACAATAGTGACAAATTTGCTTCAAACTTCCACACTTTAGTCAACATAAGAATTTTCAATCAGAATATTTACTCTGAAAGTAAAACAAGTCATCGTGCGATGCTTTGCCTCTTTATGGCAGAAAGTCCTGTCAGAATTGACACACAGGGAACTACCCTGCAGGTCATTGTTGAATGATATTCTTACCTGTAGAATGGTTTCAAAGTTGAATGTGAGTCCATTCCAGAGGGTGAACTCTCCGCTAGATGCGCCGGTCACCAACCTCCTCCCCTCTGGTGTCCACTACCAACAAATCAAACATTTAGAGTCACAGGAATTAGTCTGGATCAAAGTGCCACAAACAGGCATGTAACTTGGACTTGACAACAAAAAACGAGGAAATGTCGACCTTTATCATACTTTGTACAGTGTTTTTTCACTTTTCAATGGCATATGAGTCCGAGGAAAAGTTGCATGCCTGCACAAACAAGGTTTGCATGAAGAGGACATTGTTAATGATGTTAATACTTCCAGTGGAATGACAGGGATGCAGTTCATGGAGGTCATAGCCATTGATGCCTTGTCTTGTCCCTGTGGGTCCCTTTGAGAAAATCCCATAGACTTTTGAATTTTGTAACGTGTGGGTACTTTACAATTTAAGATTGACATAATGTTAACAAGAACAACATTCTAGGCATGTTTTCAAGATTTGTTCAATGGTATGACTCGACAGGACTAGAGGTTGGATACTTACAGCACAGCAGAAGATGGGGCAACGTATTTTATTTGTCGATGTCCTGACGAATCTTGTAGTGACGGCATTGATGGGATTGTTCAGATATGTCTCTGGCAGTGACAGCTAAGGATGCAAAAAAAAGAAAGATAACTGACTGAGAATCCAAAGAAACAGTTAGAAAACAAATTTTCGGAGAGTACATGAACAATGACCTTGCACGAAATGACTTGTGTACCCTTTTACACATCTAACATTTACTCAGATCGCCAAACGTAATTCCAAAGTCATTTTTAACAGAAGGATGCCTGAATCCAATCAAAACCAATGTTGTTATGGGTCATTGGCCGAATTTCCAGTTGTCAATACCCGGTACTTCATTTGGTCTATTTGTGATGGTTATGGTTAATGTTGATGATATAATACCAGTCAACCAACCTCGTGGGAGTATGTGGGGTCTGGTTGTATCCAACGGACGTCCCTGTAATCTCTCTGCCAAATCCGAGACTGTTAAACAAACAAAATCAACAACATTGAAAAAATAGCAGCATAATTCATGTAACTAACAAAATTTCACTTTTCCAGATCATATTCACGCAGTTTTGAACTTCAAAGCCTACCTACATATCAAAATAGTCCAGGGGCTGATTTCACTAACGCTTTGTGATCATCGCTAAAGCCAAAATGCATCGTTAAACAGATCACAAAACATTAGTGAAATCGGCCCCTGGGTTCAATTTCACCGTTTTTTCACGAAGCCCTACGATTGATCATAACTCGAGTTACGAAGGATAACCCATCGTATCCTGCTTAGGGCTGCAATGCATCATAATTTTACAATTGATAGTAAGTTATCGTTGAGTTTGATGAGTTTGGTGAAATCAACCCCACAATTGATCACTTTCAACAACCAAAATGAACAAAATGGGGACAAAAAACACACCTCTAATAATTTTAAGATGGACGAGTTGTAATCCACTGTTTTCCTTGTGATGCTTTTCCTCATGCGCTTTCCGTCGAAGTTGGTGGCATTGTTAGGACCCTGTTCTCCTTGCATGCGATTGTAGTAATGATGATGCTTGTAGAACTGGCTCTTCTCACGGTAAGGAAGCCGTGGTCTGTGGAAGAAGCCTTGGTTGGATTGGGGCGAGGCCACGGCTGTACCTCCACCACCCTCCATGATGCTACTTGAGGGAAATTCTGCAAAATATTAACATAATATGGATGTTGAAAAATTGAAAATTTGTCAGGCAATAAATGAAAGAATCTAAATACACAACAATGAGGTTAGCAAGATTTCAATAGAATTGAGGGGTGGGCTATAACCATGTTTGGCCTACTCAAAAATTGAAAAGATTAACATTAATGTAACGTGTGCGGCAATTGTAAAGTTCAGGACCCCCCTGTGTTTTTATCATTAGCACAACATGCACAACGGAACATATTCAATCAAGGTTGTTCCATCATGATAAAAACACAGGGGAGACCCGGACTTTAGAATTTACAACCACATGTTCATCATGGCTTTAAATTTTATTCCTTTCTTAACGATGGGCCGTTTATTTTTTGTTTTCTTTTCAATTACAATGAAGTGACAACATCTCCTCTGGTACGGGTCGAAGCTTATCAATGCCTGAATAAGTAAGAAATATTTTGCTTCAATGTTCCAACCTAAAAAAACCTGTTTCAAGACCTGAAAAATAGCGCCCTCTAGACCAGATGAAACGCATGCAAGATACCCCATTCAGAGATTGTCAACATGTTTGATTGCGATATGCAAACATAGTCCTGTCTTTCTGCTGAAAATCCGAAAATATCTGGAAATAATAAACTACTCACACAAATCTCCAAAGGGTATTTTTGTCATCAAAACTATCAGGATCAAAGATTTTTACACTAAAAGCGCGAACAAAAGGGGAAAATATTTGACTGAGCGCGTTTTGTGAACTCGTTTTTTGCGTTGTCGGCCATTATAAAAGTCTGGTACCAGTTTCATTGGAGAAGTTTCCAAGTTTTCTGTGTCAAAGTGTACGATGAATGGAATGCGAAGACGAAGTATCAGACCCAGCACCATATTGCCATCGCAGGCTGGTTCCAAATTTACATGCGCTACGTTAAGTTGTAAGGCAGGGTACCAGCTACTCTATTGATGGCATGAACCATTTTGATATAGGGAGATTTTGTGTAGATCATGAAATATACTGAAATTATAAGTTCCATATTGAGGTGTATTTCCAAAAAATGATTATTTCAAGCACATCTTAATCATAATAAAAAGTCATCACATCAAATCTGATGAATAACGATATCCTTTAGTTCTTAATTTGCAAAATACTTAACTTTCACACCCCTATTAAAGAAATATCCGAAACAAATTTTAAGTGAAGGAAAATGGTGGCTTGTTTTGTGGAACGCATGAAATTATTGAAACAGAAGTAAAATCCCCCAACATCGATAAGATTTAACGCCAATTCCCCTGACTTTTACTGTCAAAAACGTTCAGTGATAAATGTCGAGTCCCTTGGTCTATTTGATAAGTGAAAACCGCTGATGAGACCCGAGAAAATGGCAGGAAAACTGAGGATAGCTGTCGTTTGCTCGAGCAATCAGAATAGAAGTATGGAGGCACATGGAGTTCTAAGGTACAAAACTGACTGAACAATCAACATCGTATTTTATTGTAAATTGTTTAATTTGCATTCGTGTTATTAAGTTATTCAGAATATTTAAATAATGAAGTATATAAGAATTATAATTCATTTTAGAATTTGATTGTTGGATGGGTTAGTTTTAGGGAAAAATCTCGGTCATTTTATTAATTATTCATTATTTATTCACTCATGTCACTCTGGAGGAATCGTGATTCGTGGTCGAACATCACGGTGGTCGTAAAGTTCGGGACCCTCCTGAGTCCTGTGTTTTTATCACACGCCGGCACAGAACGATCGTGAATACGTTCCGTTGCGCATGTTGTACATACTAGTGATATAAACATCTACCTCCATGTATAAACACAGGAGGGTCCCGAACTTTATAATTGCCAACATCACTGCACGAGATCACCATATTGTTCAGTTGTACTTGACTTGAGTTGCATAAAAAGATAAATATCGTTAACTTGAGTTGAATCCTGGCAAGTATGACTGAGGCACGAAAATTTCAAAACAAGCAGAAAAGAAGATAAATTCTCTGACATTTTCATGTGTTTTGTAAGTCAAGTGCCCTGGAATTATAATGCAAGATAACAAGCATTGCTAGATAGGCTAACTGTAAAATTAGTTTCTTCTAAGACTTTTTATTCTGCAAAAGTAGCCAGTATTACCAACCCATAGCACAAAGAAACTGTTGAGAGTTGTTTAAAAAAAAAAAAGCACGAAAAAAATTACATCATTTTGTCATTTTGTCTTCTCCTTTGCAGCAAAAAGGGCTTCAATGTACGCTCATTTGGCACAGGTGCGAACTGTAAACTTCCTGGCTCCGCCCCCGACAGGCCAAACATCTATGACTTCAAGACGACCTACGATGAGATGTACCGCGATCTGGAGAGCAAAGACAAACAACTGTATCCATGGCAACCATCAATGGCGATAAAAAATACAGCTTGGCTGTAGAATCTTTTCTCAATTTTTTTTTTTTTTTTTACTTTTTGTGTGTGAATAGAGTTGATGAGAGTGAGAGTGTGAATAGAAATGAGAGAAACAACTAACAGACAGTTTGACAGACAGACAAACAATAAGATTGATAGAAAATGTAAAGGATGGGGTGGTTGGGGGGCCTTTAGGGGGAATTTGTGGCAATGGCATTACTGAATTCTGGATGCTTGTTTTGGTTGCACAGCAACATAATCAATCAATCAATCAATCAAATATCTCTTCTTCTTTTTTATCTTTTGCTGCATATTCTATTGCTGTGGAAGCCTATGTAAAATGACATCCGGTAATATTACCACAAATCCAGAAATCCAGATTACTATTTTTCCTTTGAAGTTTTGATCTTACAGGTAGGCGTAGCACTTCTTTATTTAGCCTTTTTCCGTCAGTAATTGAAATGAAATCACAAATTAGACTGAGGACTGAAGAGTGAGGAGGCACTTAAATTCTTGAATACTTGTTGAATAAAGTTATCAAGAATGAAGTAAGATTTTGGGGGAAGGAGGAGGGTTTAGTCAATAGGGATTATTATTATTTTTTTTACAATACAAAAGGTTTAGCCCAATTACCCGCATTCTGAAAGTATTCTAACTTAATTTTTAAACAATAAGACTAAATAAATGTCATTTATCGTCGGGGGGGGGGGGGGGGCCTACCATATACTTGCCTCTCACCAATGTGGCCCGGGTTCGATCCCAGCTTGGGACATGTGTGAGTGGAGATGTGCGTTGTTGAACTTGTTTCTCACCTTCACCACAGTTTTTTTTCTCTGGGATCTCCGGTTTTCCTTCATCCACAAAAATCAAACACTCGATCTCGGACTGTTGCCAATGGGTTGATTTTCCTGGCAGCCAAGGGCACCTACCAAATTTAACAGCATTTAATGTTGGCAACTCTAGCTGCATCATTTGCTATTAGCCTCCCAAAGTTTTATCAAGAAAGGCTCTCTCGCATTTTCATAACTTTAAAAGTAAAAAACATATTTTTATAAATATATATTTTTCTATACATTTGGGGTGAAGTTCCACAATGCTGTGCATTTGTAAAAGGTCAAGGTAAGTACATGTACTTAGAAATGATAGCTACATTAAGTCAATGCAGCAGTGTTTGGACATATTTTAATGAACTAGTTTAGCCCAACAGGTAAGTAAAGGCGAGGAAATGAGTCAAGCAACTTCTGTTAAGTTTTTCCACAATAGTTGTCCTTTCTGTAACAGGGCATGCTGTTTGGTGGAAATGATGTTAAACTTGGTTCTATTTCATAATAGAATAGCACTAAAACCTCTATTTTATGATCGCACAAAAAATGGGGTCATTCACAGTACTTCAGACATGCTATGTACGTCGAGGTTTTTCTCAGGAAATTGGTACCAACCTTTTTCTGGCATAATTGTTCCTATTAGATGGACCCCTTGGGCAATTTCATATACACGAGGAGCCCAAAATATTGCTTTGCATAAAATGTCTTGCTTGATGAAAATTGTGCTAAATTAAGCAGCTCTTTGAAGTATGCCCATTGTGTCAAAATCAGAGTTATTAATTTGACACTTGGTTTTCCTGAGCACAGAGACACAAAGCAGAAACAGACAATGTAGTTGAAAGATCATTATTGCAAAGTTCCAGCTTATCGCTATTGACCTACTGATTCTGTAAGTCTTGAGTACCGTGAATGACCCCAACCCTATCTTTTTTTAGATGTCGTACAACCTTACTAGAAGTACTCATGGATACCGTAGAACGGACAGAGGACCTAGTACAGGTTTATGGCTTAGGAAGTAAATGATATTGTACATTAATTATAAACTCTTTGTTAAAGCTTGAAAGGATCAGAGTGCAGATCAGAATAAAATATCAGGTTAATTGATATCGAATTGCCAATGTGTCTTTTCACTAAAGTTGTGTTTTTAGAAGACAAAAGCTGGTCCCCTTCTCCCTCTGTGAAGAAGCTATGAAAATATTCTGGAAACACCAGATTGTCCGTACCAAACACTCGGTTTGCAGCAATTTCCCTGTAAATATGTTTCGCAGTAAGATATTTTGATGAGCCAGATTGTCTGGAATAGGAAAAGTTCGCATAATACCACGATGACATTTTGGTGGAATTCTGAGCTGAGATGCTGAAGAGGAATTTTTGGGGACATTTTTTTTTTGGAAGTCAACCCATGTGAAGCTTGGTGTACGAAGTGTAAAGCACACGTCGAGTGGAATCCATGTCTAACTATCGTCTTTATACTAAGCTTACATTCATTGTCCCTCGTTCCAATTAATTTATGAATTGATGGATTTATTCTGGGTTTGAAATCGGATCTCTGCAAAACGCTTTGCTAAGGGACACAAGCCACGCGATGTTCTGTCTTCGAATCTATTTTGAAAGATTGGTATCCACATCTGAACAAAAATCCGAGGAGATCACGTATTGCAGCCGTTCCCTTTTAAAAATAAATCCTTACGAAATTCTTTTCCCTTCGCGCATTTCGGCTTCAAGATTTATGTGGCCGATTACCAAATTCACAAACTCGTTTTACGACGATAAAGTATAGATTTTGTTTTAAAAAAAACCACTCGATTGGAATGCGCCCGAAAGCATTCTTGGTATCAGTGACGGTCAGTCCCTTGTTCCACCAAGTGATGGCCAACAGAGGACCTCCTGAGCTGAGACCACAAGAAGATGACAGTAGGACAGCACCGACACGATGTCTGGAGCTTGATTGCAAGACGTCCTTGTCAACTGTGCCAGGAAACGGGAAGCCCCTCTTCTTAACTCAAGTAAGACTTGATTTTGATTTTTCTCAGCAGAGCAAGATGTTGATGTATCCCTAAATTCCCTTTTATTTCTACATGTACCTCCATGCTTTTATCAAAATGTAAGGCCGACTTGACAAGTGGCAATTTCTTTTCGTTTTTAATCCTTGATTTAAATTTGAGTGGAGAGAATTTCTCAGACGTCGTTCTTGTAAACTTTAATCGACAAACCTTTTGAAGAATGGTACCGTCAGATTCGGCGTTTGCACTCGGCAAACATCTATTTTGTGACAAAGTTATGTCCAGTCAAATTCCTTCCTTGCCCATGGAAAATTCATGTTTATGCTAAATTTCAAAATTGAGTGTTTTATTCTGCACCTTTTCCTCCCCTCATGAAACCTGTAACCTCTTACCATAGTTGCCTCGTTCAATACCATAGCCCCGCTGCACTACTTATCAATATTTCAGCCAATATACCTGTATTAATACCAAACCACACTGCATTAATAATAGTACAACGCACTACGGTAGCCCTGCAGGGACATCACGGAAATCACGATCTCTAATTTTTTTCGCGACTGAAGATGTTTTTACAGGGGCACCGTACCCACGAGTGATGATATTCGAGCCCTATAACGAAATTTGGCCAATTCTAGTGGCTTTGTTACAAACTTACGGTACGAAGGAAAGCTAATTACCGTAAATAAATAAATAACATTTATATTGTGCAATGTGATCAATCTAATTCAAAATACCAATACGACAATAGTAATACACGTTCAAGCAATACTATCTGTACGCAATAAACTTCACCTGTACGTTCACCTGTACGCAATAAAGGAGACAGGTGTAATATTGGTCCATGCTGTTTTGAGGCAGGCAGACCAAGTACTTGATTTCATATGCATAACCTGACAGACGGAATCGATCAACGACTGTAATCAAGTCATAGGACAGACAAGACGGTAGAATACTGTGTGAGTGCCGCGTGTCCATGGCCGTGCGTTTTGGGCCAGTTATTGAGGTGGGATTCGGTTGTCTTTAAGAGTCACCAAGTTTCATGGAAATGATTCGCATAAAATAACTGGCAAGAAATCACGTGATAATGATGGCAGAGGGGCGTGTCCCGGTGAGCACCTGCCCCGCCCCTCCCAGGCCCCTCCCCTCCCACCCACTATACACCCATACATCGGCAAAAAAGCAACAACATGATCATAATAATTGTGTTTAGTTCATAACCCCTGGCTTATACTAACTGTTCCCCTTGCATGCCCGACGCTGGTGATGGACTTTAATTATTGCTGTGCATGGACCTTAAAGCCGTACTTACTAAGCAAACTTTGTTTCGTGCTTAGCTCAAATGAAACTTACTTTGGTGGTGATATACCATGAGCCCTGGGGTCGATTTCACTAAACTCATCGTAACTTACTATGAATCGTAGGACTTGTGATACAATTACAGCCCTATGTAGGATAGGCCCCCTATGATGGGTTATCCATCATCTCGAGTTGCGATCGATCGTATGGCTTCGTGAAATCGACTCCTGGTATACTGAATAAACTTTACCTGACTGATAGTGAGGATTTTGATGATCGAGATAGCCGGATGAAGAGAGAGAGAATGAATGAGAGGAGTTTTAAGTGGGATGATGAGTGACATCACTTTGAGACTAGTATTTTGTACAGAATTGTTGCAAATTTCCTTAGCCTTGAATCCAAACCAGATACACAAGAAACGGGATCTTGTCCATGCTAGACAGGAATAGGCGCATTAAGCAACGCCCAGAAAGATTCCAGAACTGCAAAGACAAATTCGACGTTGTAATCACGGCTGAAGAACGAGTCTACGACCAAGTATTAGAAGGTCTGTGCTTGAGTAATGAAGATGTTCCTATTTAGTTTAATTAGTGTGTCTAAGAAATTTAAGGCAAACAGATTTTTTTCTCGTCATAGAATTTTCAATTGAAAGATATTTACATTTCGATCCTTAATTTCCTTTTTTTTCCAATTTCTTCATCAACGATCACGGGTCAAAGTTCATAGCTTCGACCCTTGTCCGAGTAAAGTCAATTTGTGGCCAAACTTTGATTCGATCTTTGACATAATTAATGATTTTACACGCCTTGTCGTACTCATTTATGACTTCACTTTGAATTATGCTCTGACATAAATTTGACCCAGCTTGAAATTTCTGGAAAAATGGACTGTCCTGCTTTGAAATTTCATCATTTTAAATCCTGATATTCCTTCATCAGATTTTAACGGGAGAGAACAGGAAACTATGGACCCTGTGCACATCATCAACATTGAAATCATGGACAATCACGAAGAGGCGACGTTGGGGGCGTTTGTCATCTGCCAATTATGTGTTCTTGTAAGTTGAGGTCAAAGGTCATGTTACAATTATCAGAAATGGCTTATGGATATTCATAATTGCCTGCCAAGGTTTTACACTTCATCATTTCATGAAACATCACTTTATTACGAGTCATACAAGGGATATATTGAACCAAAGTTAAGATTGTAATCTCTGGCTTCTGTGCCGACGAATTGGTAGGCCAAGAAAATGAGTTCCAAAATTGGTATAATGTCGGCAGATGAAGTGTTAATAAATGGATCACTTTCTTTCAAATCATTTCTTCTATTTCATACTGTATTTCCTGGGTATTAGTTGCGGCTATCTGACTTTCAAATGTTTAAAGATTTCTGCCTCTGTTATTCATCAACCGTTCTTGAAACAATTTTCCAACAACCTTTCACAAGTAAAGAAGTAGTTTGTGATCGATGTCGTGTTGCTGGTAGCGACGTTTCGCCTGCTGGAACTGCTAGCCTTCATCAGGCAACTAAAGAACTGGATGCTGCGCTGCCCGTTATATCCGTTGGCCTTTCCACAACCACAATTATTGTGCCATTTTGGTATAAATTTGTTGTCCTTTTGTGTCTCCCATCATATTCTTGTAGCTGGAAAACTGCACAGATCTTGAGAAGGATATAGACGAGAAGATCTTACAGTACGAAAGAAAGTGTCACCGTGATATTCTGCATACCATCTGCTTCTACTGATCTTCACTGGTATACCTCTTCCCTATACAGGGTGTCCCAAAAAACGCAACACTTTGTGTCGGGAACTATTATATGAAAATTAAATTGTTTATCACTTCAAGATTCAGATATGTGATACAGCCATGTCTTGGCTATCACCATGTAAAATTTGAGCAAAATTGGACAGAAATTGAGGGAAAAAACTAAGACTGAATTACCCAACCTCAAAACCCAATTTTCATCTTTCGTTCAATACACATTATGTGTGTATTGACCACTTTCTGGAACACTGCAAATTTGGTTTTACAGAGTACTCTTTCAATTGGTCATATTTTCGCCAATTGCAGCCCAAATTGGCTTAAATTCTACATGGTGATTGCCAAGACATGGTTGTATCACATATCTGAATCTTGAAGTGATAAACAGTTGAATAATTTTAACATATGGTTCCCGACAACTTGTTGCGTTTTTTGGGACACGCTGTATACCCTATCCACACATCTGACTGTCTACCTATACATGTACCTTAGGATATGTCATAAGTCATTTGGTAGTTCATGCATCACTTCAACTTTGAACGGAGTCAGTGGATGCAATCGCATAAGTTTATTGGTACACATGATGGCTTGAACTTCTCTCAAGACAAACTGTGGCAGTTGTATCACGACCCCCCTTGATTATCGCCTTGGTATCCCTCGACTATTCCTCTGGTATCCCGATCCATTATCCTCGTGCGTGTCAATTGAACTACAAGGGTGCAATGGTATACAAATACACACTGTAATTAATATTAGTGCAATGGTAAGACTATTTTTTAGTTGAAAGATGAAATGTTCCATTCACCGAGTCGCAGGCGAGTTGAATGAAACATTTCATCTTTCAACGAATGAAAATATCCTTACCATTGCACGGAAGAAGCATCCATTATTTCTAAATTTGGCCCCAAATCCTCAACTGTTAATATTTAAACATCGTTTAATTTATTCCATTGCACAAGAAACTGTACTATGCTGAAACAGTGTACTATTGATAACCTCATTAACTAGCAGTATCACAAAATACACAAGTTTTATATGATATAATTATAACGCCCAAACAATATTCCATAAACGGGTAGTTAGTTGTACAGCAACATCATGGGCCGATTTCATAAAGCTCTGCGACACGTCGCAACTCGATTTGCGACCCGTCATGGCTGTGACGCGTCGCATCTATGCGGTGAGTCCACAGAGAAAGGATGCGTCTTAACTCTGCGACGCGTCGTAAGTTTTATGAAATCGGCCCCGAGTAACATAAATTATTAGTGGCATGTGCGATAGTATAATTATTTCACAGCTTATAACTTCAGCAGTCCTGAAAAATTACCCTTCTGTTGTCAAGATCTTCCCTCCTAAAATTGGGTAATGCTCATAGAATATTATACATCCTTAACGAGTCACGTGGGCGTTTACGAAACGGAGGCTTGGGCTCTGGCTCAGGCTCCAGCTCTGACATCCATATGCTGAAAATATAGATTGTGGTTTGTCATTAAAGCTGAAACTCTGTGTTCTTTACCAAACCAGAGAAACTATTTCAGAACCGCAGCCAAAGTCTCTATTTTGATACCAGTCATTTCAGAATGGATTCACGAAATGGAGCCAGAGCCTGAGACGGAGCTTGAGCCTCCGTTTCGTAAACGCCCTAGGTGATCTTCCCTTACTGTCTGAGAACCACTGTGGAGTCGTTACATGTTCTCTAATATAAATGACATGAATGAAGTTGTCTCAGTTTGTTGCTGTACAAAATGTTTATGCCTGTTGGTAGACTTATAATGGGCATTTCTCAAAGCTCGGCTCTGGCTCCGGCTTCGTCTCTGTTATCCATAATAAATATGCTGGAAATACAGGTTGTGGTTTTTCATCGAAGCTGAAGCTCTGTTTTCCTTTTCAAACCAGAGAATCTACTTCCGAATCGCAGTCAAAAGTCTCTGTTTCGATACCCGTTAGTTTAGAATGGATTCAAGAAATGGAGCCGGAGCCTGAGCCAGAGCCTGAGTCGAGCTTTGAGAAAGGCCGTAGGTCTTACTTTCCCGCTGGTCGAGTTTCAACGCCCTCACTTTTGTTTTTATGAAATCAGTTTCCAATAGTATTTGACGTAGAACCTGTTGTACCTTTTTAAACACATTGTGTCACCGTAAACTTCAAAGCCAATTGTCTATCGACACCGCATACGTATTTCGTTTTCTTTTCCAAACGTGTATGACCTAGTCTATATGCATAGCGTTCACGCCCACCTTTATTGATTTATATTTTTAAAACATCATAAGTTGCACTGCAGAATTCGTTAAAAGTGAATGTATTTTTTCAACAACAAAAAAAGAGAAGTTTATTTGGTTTGTTTATTATGTTACACCACGATAAATCACTTCCACGTTCGTATTTGTTTTAATGTCAAAGGTCAAGTTTAATTGGCTCTTTTTACCTAATGAGGGCGCTTTATATTGGCGCCATCTTTGAGGAGCACATAGCGTGAAATTATACTCGAAATAGCAAGCAAATTAGAATTATGTAGGCCTATCATTCTTGTTGAATTGATTTTAATCTCTGAAATTTGTAAATTAATTCATTCCAGTAATAATATTCATGGGATATTTTTCTAGCTCGTACACAAAGATGGCGTCCGATACATGCAATGTCCTCATTAGATTAAAGGACTTGTAATGTAGATTTTGTAAAGTAAATATTTAATGGAGGTTATATAACAAGTTAGAAAAGCCCAGTAATCACAAGACATTAAATTGTTAAAAAGGAAACTAAATTCTTGAACTGTTTATGTATAACTGTCTTCCTTTTTAAGGAGTTGGTTTGCAAAACTTAAACACACCTATTATTATTATTATTTATTCGGACAGAATCACACAGCAAATTAATGAATACAGTAAACAAGTAAAAGACAATAAAAGCACGAAGACAGCAACAAATATTGAACCAACAAATTCAGTACTGAACGCCAAATTCGTTTCGAACTTGCGAAGTAGCAATCAATCTTAAAAAAGCAGCTTTAAATTTTGGAGATTATCAACATTTTGCCCTACATTAATTTCATGAATTTCCTTTTGACAGCGAAAGCCCCTTTAAACGCACTGATAATAGATAGACGCGCGCGTGTGGTGATTGACGCAGTACGCGCAGTGTAGAGAATGTAGATTGTAAACACGCATCAAATCAATAATGGCATGCACATTGTGGTTGAACAAATCCAAATGCGAGTGATACTTTGACAGAAACAAAATAATCTTGGAAGATTTCACGACGTCTTGTCGAAGAATCTGTATAGCGATGATGGAATAAAACAGGTAGGCCTATTTTTTACATTTTGTTGTTCACGTGACAATTTTCCATGTATTTATACAGGCCTTAATCTTCAGAAAGGTTATAATTATTTTGCGGTTAAAACAAATTATTTTCATTACGTTAAGGCCTATCGCAACCTAAGTTATGGCAGAATGCAAACAGTTGGCCTACATAATTGTTGAAATTGCTCCTTAAACGGTAAGTGCGTTTTCACCACGGAATTTTGAATAATTTGTAATGTGCTCCATTTTAATGGAAGACCCCGAGCTTTCTTGAAGTAATTTTCCAACCTGTACATCACTAGCTAATTTGGGAGGCTTTAGATGATGACCAAGGCCTATGTCCTTTATTCCTTCTGATCAGTGACCGCAGCATGCCAATATCAAGCTCAGGGAACCGTCTAACAGCAACTGGTACCCGCCCCGAGGAGGAGGAACATCAGCGGTCTGGAGCCAAGAGCGTCCCCGTCTTGAGAGTCGATGCCCCGTCAACATCAACTCATCAGCGCACTAGCGTGACGCCATCTCCGGTACCTACAGGGCACGGTGGCACGGCTACCAAGACAGTAGAACCTGCTAGCAAACATCAGCAGGAGAAACTTAAACTTCCTCTGATAACCCGGATCCAGAACAGCCTCTTTGGGTGAGAACAAGTTGACTCATTCTTACTTGAGCACAACAAGCTCGCAGGGAAATTGTATTTTGACTCTGAAATGTTGCACAAATTGCTGGGGTTTTAAGGACTTGGGAACAGTTGCTGAAAGTCCAAAATATCATTTAGAAGTTATTAAGTTGTTTTTATTCCCTTCATAGGTATCGTACCCAGTAAGTAACCGCCACCATGAAGAGTCCATGCTAACACTGTTCATGATGCATTTGCCTCTGTTTCGCTGCTTATTAAAAGTTGATAAAATCACATTTTGTTAATTTCTTAGTAGGCTAGCTATAGTCCTTAATTTTAAATATGCCCGAAGGACGAATTCTTTTCAGGGAAAGGGAATCCATCGCCTTCTCGAATTGAAAAGGATATAATTTTTAGATTCAATTTTAATCCGTTGTACGGCCTATAACTTTAATTCTAAGATATTTGTGATTTGCAGACGATCTCGATCACATGGAAGTTCTGTGGATAAACCTATAAACCCGCCAAAAACCAGGAGAAGATTCCGTCACAACAGGCATCACAAGCCGGCATCGCCTGAATTCGCCCTCCGGAAAATCCGCTTCTTTTCCGCCCCTCCTGTGCCGTCACCCCTAACAGTCTGTTTCACCTACCCCGGAGTGGACTTGACCCACCATGACGTCATTGAGGCTGTCCAATCAATGCACACCGTTGATGTTGATGACATCGATAGCATTCAGTTCGTTGATATGAATGTTATCCTAGGCACTGCTGGGGTGAACAACAGGTCAGCTTAACCTTTGCATTTTTAAGTTGTGCATTTTCAGCAAAAACTTTTACCTGCAATTCAGGCGATTCCAAATACATAAAGTGCACCACCAAGAGTTTGCAAAGCGCTGACCAATCACAATTCACGTAGTTCGTCTGGGAAGGGTCGATAGATTCTGCGCATTGTGATTGGCCAACGCGTTGCAAACTCTTGGAGGCGCACTATTTTCGAATCGCCCGAATTCAGTTGCATGGTATTCTATGGTTTATCACTAAGCATCTGTCACATTCTGTTGCAAAACTAAAAGGCAAACATAACGTAACAACAACAACAACAACAACAACAAACAAACAATGTCATGACTTCCATGTAGATATAATCAATCTGAAGAATAACTTTGAAAACAGTCTCGTCCTGGAAGTTATTGGAGACCCTTTTTTGAAACATTTTAGCAATCATCAGTCTGACTCGAAGTTCTTATTCCTAACAACATATACAGTTGAAATTTTCAATTCCATGTGTGGTCCAATCTAAGCAAGTAAATTGGAACCTTTACATTTCTGTCAGGTGGTTGATCAAAGTCAAAGATTACGACACGAGATACCTGCTGCTCTGTGACGGTTTGAAAATCAGAGGTGAATACGTCATCATGAGGAAATACGATGACGTCAACATGGAGGATTATAAAGAATATCTTCGGCGGAAGGATACATTAGCAAGTGATGAGCACCGTGACGCCGTGGAAAGGCTCTTAGCCCTGTAGACATCCACTATAAAACAAAAAGTAGTCCTTATGATAACGGGAAAAGCACGTAATTTCTTTTTACATGTAAAAAAAGTAACCATGGAAGTTTCGAAAGGTGTTTTATTGTTATAACTTTCCTCTTCAAACATGAAATATACAAAATAGAAGTCTATTTTCAATTAAAACATCACTTATAGTGAATAAAGAATGTTTCGTTGGAATACAATTTGTGTCGCAAAGCGTAACTCTCTACACGTCATCAAATCACTTTAATAAACACCGCAAAGCCGGCCTCGGTGTTAAAAAAGAAGGCATTGTACTGACGGAATGGCAACATATGGTACTCCTGATGTATAGTGCACGTATACAGGTGCCATATTATTGCTCACATTCAGCTTATATTTAACGGCTATTGTTGCTTACAACCAGGTGTCTGTTTACACCCCCGGATATCGATTACAAATACAATGGATGCTTTGTGTGTTTTCTGCACTTGGTTTTCGCTTTTTCAATTTGAATTTTGATATTTTTGGTGTATTACAGAAATTATGTTAATGATTATAAATGGAAAAATTAATCACTGAATTTTACGACCGTGTGCACTTTATGTATCCTGAATGAATTGTGTCGATTTACAGTAAGTCATAACAATTCGGTATCCATGACGAACAGAGAATTGGTAAAGGTCCCTGGTTTTTATGTCTATTTTTACGACCGGCCGTGCTGTTGCGATGTGTATGCAGTTATAGAAAACCATTGTTGTATAGTTTGACGCTCTAAATAGTTAAGCTACGTTAATCAGATTCAGATTGTCCTTGTGTGTTAGGAATGAAAGGTTGACAAAAAATTATAATAATTAAAAAATGATACATGCACATGGTATAGGCCTAATCGATTAGAAATATTTTCAGATGGGCGGCTATGCGATAACTGATGAGGATCACCATTTATAGTTCTTACCCTCCGGTTCTTCCACTGAACCATCTTTTTTCTGGGAAAATCTATTTTTATAAAAATGCAATCTTTAACCCTACATTACGTAACGGGCAATGAACATTACTAAGAATTGTATACTCCAAAGTTCCGGCCATTCTGCCTGCCGGAGCGACTTCACTGGGAAAATGAGCCAGAATTGCGTGTTTAAGGGCCACCACTGATGGCTGGCTGGCTGGCTGGATGGAGTGAGTATCGGTGAATGACTGTGGTAAAAATGGAAGGTTCTGACATGTGGTCTTATTAACTTGATGTTTAGTATCTTCAGGGCAGTAAATGGTATCATAAGCTTATGTGAATGTGCATTTTTGACATAGCGTGCGGCACTTAGGCCTAATGCATGAGCCAATGTACCAGCAAAGATCTGATCACATTGTTATATTACCTGGGGTCGATTTCACGAAGCCCTACGATCGATCGTAACTCGAGTTCCGAATGCTATAACCCATCGTAGGGGAGCCTATCCTACGTAGGACTACAATGCATCCTATACGATTGCTAGCAAGTTACGATGAGTTTGGTGAAATGGACCCCTGCATCTATAAGTGTCAATCTAATACACAAGTATATCTGTCTCTTGTCACTGTGATATCAAAGTCTTGTAATTATAATTGCATGGTCTATTTTTACATGGCAGTCTAGCTACAAACAAAATGTCAAATGAAGTTGTGTAATACAACTAGATATTAATTATGACAAAAAAGAAAAAGTTGCTGCGTTGCACTGGAATCATATGATAACAAAGAAGATAAAGTTAAAACAGTGCACAATGAAGTTAAAGTTCACCCAAGCTTTCGGTGCGATGCACCTTCTTCAGGGGAATGGAAAGGCGTTGAACTCGATGTTCATTCCGTCAGGGTGGAGCGTGCCAAGTTGGAAGATGATCCGCTGTTCCAAAGAATGGCGCTGTGTGTCGGAAGAGGCTGTGGCAACAACGCAGACGCACATGTCCTTGGTTGAGTGCGATGGCGCGCTGAAATGTTCAGCCACCGTCAGGCCAGGTGTCTTGAGGCGGACACTCCGGAGGTGCTCCGTGAAGCGATCGGCGAGACGACGCTTTGTCTCACCGATGTACAGCATACCACAACGCGTGCAAGTGATGCAATAGATGAGATTGGTGGTGGTACAAGTGTAGTGGCCACGGATGTAATAATGACCACGGGGACCATTGATATGACAAGTGTTGTGTACATGTGCGCAGGTGTTGCACCTCGGGCGATGGCAGGGAACTGTACCAGGTGGGTTGATAGTTGCACTTCCAGTGGTGGGGAGTCTTGACCGCACAACGATATCACTGATCGATCGGTCCCGTCTGAAGGAGCAGAGTGGGGCTGTGGACTTAGTGAAGATATTGCCGGTATCAGGTTCTTCTTGAAGTGTCTTGAAGTGTTTCAGGACGATGTCTCTAACAGCCAAGTTGAGTGGATGATAAGTAAGCACCAAGGGGATGCGGTCTTGCTGTTTAAGTGGGGCTTTATTCATGGCGACGTCACGAGAAACTGAGGAGATCTTGCGGACAGCTGTATCTGTAACAGATGTAGGGTAACCCCGACGGTGGAAAAATCCATTCATCTGATTGCATCGTTGTTTGAATGAATTCTCCTCACTGCACAATCGACGAAGTCGCAGAAGTTGGCTGTAGGGGATGGCATTCTTACATTTAGTGGGATGAGAAGACTCGTAGTGTAAGTAGCTGTG